>CM034148.1:907925201-908246692 GCA_019776745.2 Taxus chinensis
AGGAAAATAGATTCTCTTCCTTCTACTGTCTTGGATTCTGATGAAAGTGGCATTCGGGACCCCTATGAGTATTGAATTCGAATTTAAATTCAAGTAGTAGCAACATTTCCATGGCTGTGCCCTTTTCTTGTATAAGAAATAAGCAATTATGTTTTGGAATCCGTGAAAATAGGAAAAGTAGACTGTTTTCCTTCTGAAGTTATTGAATGACTATAATTTCTTCTTGCTGTAATGAAGGATGACCCCATTGCGTCTAGCAGTCGAAGTTTGACCTTCTGATATAATTTGCTTTACTATCTTGAGAATGCAAATTTGGCTGGAACGTTCATTACTGTAGCTTGTTGGATTGCAGCTGTACTGGCTATGTGTGATGCTTATCAATGAGAATGTTTACGTTGTTTTCTGTCTAAGTTGAGTTGTCTTGCTTAGAAAAAAAACGTGATTGAATGTTTTTACTTCATTCTGAAAACAATGATTGTTTTTAATGAAATAGTAGAGAATGAATTCTTCTCTTTTGCTATCCGGAACTCTGAAGGTGATATTGGATTTATAGTGCTTATGATTCGGTCTTGCTGTAGGTAACAGTCATGTACCCTTTGTTATTAAGAACTATATGTGTTCAAAAGTATAAAAGATTATATGAATATATATATATACTTGCGTGGTTGCAATTTTGTTGTTGGTTAGCTATACAGTGTAAGAAGTAAGGAATCTTCTAGTATAGCAAATACCTAGTATACATATTGATATGGCTTGCTCCAGGATAAATATAATGTCTTACTAACCTATTGGCATTCATATGAACTGGAAATAAATGGAATTATTCTTGCTGCCAGAAAGTGAATTCCGAGTGGATTTTGTAAGTTTCACTCTGAACTGTTATTTGATTTATCTTTCGTCTGGATCCCACTGTTAGGACAGTCATGTGGAAAGAGATAGAGATATGAATTAATGTTTTAGAAAAATGATCTTTCTTCTTTCATTCAGTTAGAAATCTGGAATTCGTGAATGAAGAATTTTATAGTGCTTAGATGGGAGCCACTATATGCATTGTTGTTCGCTTTCTTGTTTGTACTTGAATGCTTTAAATTTAACATGCTTCATGAACAGAAAGGAAAGTAATGGATTTATACTCAGTTAGTTTCATCCTTTGCATTTGTTATTAATGAAAGGTGTGGAAAGGATAACTGTATGCTTTATAGGCAGCAAACTACTTGTATTTTAACTTTACAAATTTTGTAAATAGATACTTGCAATGATTATGTCAAAACGGGACAGTAGTCCCTTGACTGGTGGCGATGATGTTTTTGATAGTTCAGTGGTTATGCTGATTTCTCTTTTGTGCTTTCGAGATTGATGTTTTGCTGTCGTTTCATAAAAGCAGGGTTCTTTTATCGAAACAGTTAGTTGAAGCATCTTATTTTAAGGATAAGTGCTTAATGTGCTCAGTTCATTGAACTGACCCGTGCAATTCATTTTGCAGATGGAATTTGATTAGAATGAAGACTTGGCTGTTTTCTGATGCCTCTTGATTAGATGTAAATTAAATTGTAACTGTTGCTTTTATTTCCTCTTTGAGGAATTGTAAAAGAAGAAAATACATTCTTCTGTCCATGAGTTGTATGGATGCTTTGTATAAATTATACCCAATCAGCGGGATTGGCAAATGTACAAATTATGACTTGAAATATTGAATACAGTTACAAGTGTGATATTTTCAATAATTATATCAGTTTGATATTGCTGTTTAAATTGGAAATATGGTGTTATTTCCTGATTTGGAATTGTTTCATTATCCTTGGATGGATGTTGAATTGAAACTGATGTTTATTCTTACTTAATTACAACCTTTAAGTTGAACAATGCAATTAATTCATACTTGGGGTAAAGATGAATTTTGAATTGACATTAAAAAGGATTAAGAAGGATATGATTTTATAATCAGAAGGTATTCAGGATTAGCTTAGGAGCTAAGGAATATCAATTTAAACTGGGAGTATTCGAACTTCGTTTTCGAACTCCATTAATGATCCCGTTTGATAAAATTCAGAATAAAGGTTATTGGATACATATATCCATAACTAATGATCCTTAACTATATAACGTCGAGGGGAAATAAATGAATTCATTTCTCAAGGAATAGACCTCGTTTGAATGACGTCTAATAATTTAACATTATGAAATTAGTTGCAGTTGGAAACATCTTGGTTAAGTTTAATAGGTTAAACTTATTATGTCCGTCGGTACGGACTGCTTAATCTAATGATTAAGAAATTAACCAAGTAAGGGAATGTAGCCCTTCGATATGAAGGGGACGATACATAGAAAACTAACGGACGGTTTAGTCCCTCTTAGTTATAGACAACTGCAACGGCAACGAGGATCAAGGGATCAGCGTGGATGCTGAAAATTGCTTTAACTGATAACTCGTAGCTAAGTCACTTGGGCAGGATGTGAATTCTCGATGGGATGAATTCTGCAGGACATTGGCATACACCAGCTACAGCAAGGTGTCTTCATGAAGACGGGGTCTTCACGACGACACAATGTTGCAGCTGACATATAGCAATGCCCTCCCGAATTAAAACATTGAGAATACATAGGCTGAAAGTGTAGATCTTAGCTGGGGTGGAGATAGGGTATGATTTGGTATACGGAGTGACTCCGGATTACTAAAGATAATCAGACACACGGAGTCGTGGGGTAACGACACCGTATGTCTGCGTATCTTTAGTTACCTGGAGTGCCTTCCTTTACCCGCTCATATTACTGGCTGGAATCGAAAGTTTAAACGGAACTTAAACAATGAGGACTGGTAGGAACCAGGAAAGACCATTCTAGATAACAGGTGAATTGAAGTGAAGGACGTATTCCGTAGATGTGTATCACATTCAGGAATATGATCATGCAAAGCATGTGAAAATATTTGGCCAAAGTATCGCAATTGCTGGTTGCGTTGTCCTTATCACTTAATTTAAGATGCAGGATGTCAGATGAATATCAGTAACAGATATTCAGATAGGCTTCTTAAATGGATCACTTCGATAACCGGGGAAGGTTATGAGAACAAGTATATAAAATATACTATGCATGAACAAACATGAAGGATCGGTTGTTGCCGAGTCATGTATATGAAGGATCGGTTGTTGCCGAGTCATGAAATGAAGGATCGTTGAAACTCCGAGCCATGAAAATGGAGGATCGGCAGTTCATCGAGTCATTTACAGCAGCATATAGAATCTGTTATGAGATTGAATGGCATTGAATGTGTGTTCCATATTGTAATTATGTGAACAGGGAACATTCGTTTTAAAAAGAAATTGTATAATCCAAACTGTGTGGTTTGGGCAGAGAACAATTATTAAATCTTGAACGTGTGTTTGAATTTTATAATTCATAACAGAGAACGTTATATATAAAAAAAAAAAAAAAAAATTTCCCTTGTTCTGGTGTTTTAAAATGGGGATGTTACATAAGCTAGGGAAGAATGCGAGGAGGTATGAGAATGAGTTGGTAGGTTATAGGTATGATTAGATCTAGGTATTTTAGGTGTGGGTGAATTATGGCCACATTGGTATGAGTGATTTAGAGTTGATTATGGTGAAAGAGGAAAATGTATTACCCAAAGATAAGTGTCAAGAATCTAGTCCTGTATAACGTAATCAATATGTAATGAAGAAGGTAAAAATATAAGAGGAGGCAAGAAAGCCACCTGATTGCTAAGGATCATAATGGGTGGGTCATACCTTAGATATGATGATGAACGTAAGACCCTAAAAACATTGCATGATTGATTATTCTAAAGGTGAAAAGTAGTCACATGATCACCAAATGTCTCAGTTCCATTAGGTCCCTTGAGGCGGTAGGAAATGAAAGTGTGAATGGTGAGAGGGTGAAAATTAGTTAGTTTATATGGCATTTGGTAGCATGTGTTTGGGTAAGAGATCCAAGATCATGATGGGCAAGTCCATGAAAAAAAAAATTGTTTGATTTGTATTTGAGATAGACTGATCAATTTCGGAAAGTCTATATGGGATGAGGAAATTAACTCTTTGAGGTCTTTGTAAAGCTGATCGATGTGGGAAGCTTCGGATTCTTCTTTTTTTTTTTTTTTAGTAGGCTTTACATAGCTGTCCTTTGAAGGAGTAGTCTATTTACAACAACAATGTAGAGAGAAATATGTCCTTTTGAGGGAGTCATCTTTTATTGAAAGTTTGACTCAAGGAGTTAAATCCCATGTGGTGAGTCATGGACAAGACGAAGGTGAAGAATTGGATTCTTGTTTAGAAAGCAAGGTGAAATGACCATGGTATCTCATCTAAAAGTAGATGAAAAATATCCATGAGAATCATACCACATGCATCACCATGGTACACATATTTAAGAGAAGATAAAAGAGTGATGAGTACACACATGATTCTTGTTTAATCCTTGCGGGTGGCATAGTGAAAGGAGGGAAGTGAAAATCACTGAAGGTGCTGGTACCCAGATTTAATCTCCTTCACAACTTGAGCAGCATCATGGATTTTACAAGACACTCAGAGGCAAATAAATGATTTGTTTGTCATTTTGTAGCTAAGGAAACAATTTATCTAGCTTGTTAACACCCAAGCTTTGAAGAAGTGGCTAGCACCTTGAAAGGATTTTGATCTAATCCTCACTATTTTAGGTTGTGCCTTTCAACCAAGGTAAGAGAACCTATATTTCATCCTTTGTTTTGTGAAGGAGGTGGAGTTATCCTTATACTATGCATATTGTATGGAGATGGCCTTGGGAAAACATGATCAATTTTCCATTATTAAAACTCAACAGAGTTGTCACTAATAAATGATGGAAATGCTTTCAAGACAAGGTTGAGGCTGCTAGAGACATGGTATGATCCTGATTTACTTTGTGCATTTTGTAAATGGATTGTATTCTATTTGTTGAAACACAATGTAATGCATGGGTAGTATGGGGTAGGATTAGTTATTCTAAATGAATTTTTTGGTGGGATATTTTAGACAAGACTAACCAGAATTTTCCAAATTATTTGAGGACCTTTGCAAGAAATTTGTAACACCTAAACATTAGGATGTTTCAAAGGGGTTAAGGTACTCCTTCAAATAGGATATGTGCACCAAATGGAGACCCATATCTTTACTCTTCCACACAATATTTGACAACATGCCACAAAATCGTGAAGCATATGAACCAATAAAGTATCAAGAAATCTCTATTTTATCATGACCTAAGGTGCACCCAAAGGTTTACAAACAATCTCAGAATTCAAGGAAGGTAAAGTGATTTTAAATTTTTTTTATCTCTTTATCAAATGAAATCTCTTCTAAATGTGAGACTGCAAATTCCACTAAACTATCAACAAGAAATGAGACCATGTATGATCAAGAGAGATTTCAGACACAAGACTGTAACAAGAACAAGAAACATAAATTGAAAACATTCTCAAACATAAGTGCATGCAAATTTTGCCAAGAGACAACAGAAAATAATCTAGAATGACAAAATTTATTAGTAGGGGAATGTTATAAGCACAATCTTGGAGCTTGTTGATGGCTTTACAACTGAAAGCAACTCAACATGATACATCTGACACAAAAAGGAATTAGCAATGGTTCTCAGGTGGTTTCTAAGAGAATGAGCTTCTTCCCATATTTTCCTGTGAATTTAGACATTTCTTTGACCTTTTACATGTCTCAAAACCTGCATTATATAAATTTCAATTACATTTGATCCTTCTTTCCCAAGAAAAGAATATGCCTAGCATCAAGTTCGTTACAAAATTCTAACATGATTCGCAGATAGGGACATTTAACAAATTTGCAACAAAAGTTTCCAAGTGTTTCTAAAATGGTGAATCATTACAAATCCTTCATCGTTATCCATTGTGGAGGCAAGTTTTTCATTCTCCAAGCATGCAGACCCCTTTCATTTCATCATTTCATCGTTATCATTCCAAAATTTGATTTTGCAGTTTTATAATTAGATATTTCACGTTTTACATGGGCCTGAGTAAAAATTTATTTCGAAAACACCTCAAATCTACAAACTAATCCCTACAACCACTTGCATTGATCTTTGCAAGCACAAATGACATGAATTCACCTAAAATTTGATCAAAATTGATGCAAAATTCACATTTCCACACTTCTTGGAGAAAAAATGGTGGCAAAAAATGAATATGTACAGTTACCCTTTATCTACTCTTTCTCCTTCAATCTGGGCCCTCCACACGTCAAAATACGATTGGGAATGAATTCAGGCTCACTTTTTGACTTTTTAACATTTTTGGAAAAATGGAAAAAAATTACTTTTTTCTCCACCCCTCCACCTTTGAAATGTGGTGATAACATGTGGCATATGGTGGGTCCCATTGGAATTACACTTCAATTATGCACATTTTCACCTTTTTGGGGAATTTGGAAAATTTTCACTTTTTCCCCCATCAGCCCATGCCTTCGCCTTTGTCCTTGACACATGTCCTCCTCTCTATCGCTAGAAATTCATGGGCCTACTTCATGTTTTATGCCCTTTTTCGCCAACTGAAAATTTTCAACTTTGCCTTCGTGGGCCCGCGCCTCAAATTTTGTCCTTGACACATGTCCCCCTGTGGTTTATTCACAGGTGAGCACTTCAAATTATCATACTAAGTCTTTTTGTCAAAAGGGAAAAAATTCCCTTTTACCTTCACTAGCCCACTGACCCGATTTGCCCGCCACATGTCTTCCTCTACTTTATTTGGACCCGCAGCTTAATTTTTCACTCTAAGTCTTTTTGCAAAAGGGAATAATTTCCCCTTTACCCCCGCTGGCCTGCACTTCCTTCCATACCTACCACATGTCCACCCCTTACTCCATTGCGGACCCGCAAGCTTTTCCGCACCTTTTTTCCCCCTTCATAAAAGAAGGCAAAATTTTCCTAAGTTCTTTGCCGACCTTGGTATAAGAACATGACATGTGTCCTCTTGCAGAGTTGTGGGGGTAATTTTGAATTTTTTCCCAAAGCCAAAAATGCTAAGTTTTGTAAAGAAACCCCCCTGATCCTTTTCCAAACAGAGGCGGCCACATAGGAGATGTCCTTTGAGCTTAATTTTGACGGTCAAATGACCCCTGTACGACCGTTTAAAAACATAGAATTTGCTAAGGGCACCCAAATTCAATTTTTTATCACGGGTAAAGGATTTTTTGGTCAAAAAACATATGGGAAGTGTTTTAAAGCAATTTTCAACCATGGGGAAGGATTTTTTAGGGCAACTAAGTACAAAATGATCAAATTCAAGCTCCACAGGTCGGGAAAAAGGAAAAAATGACAGAGGCCCGTGGATTTGGAAATTTAGGGCATAAAACAAATCCTTCATGTATTTTTATTTCAAGTTAGGACAAAATAATAAGTTTATGGGCCATTTAAAGCATTTAATCCAGATGGGGAAACTTGCAGACCACCAAACTTGAAGAAAAACATTTTTTGAGCATGTAGAACAAAGGGGAAAGATGGGAAAATAATAGAGGATCAAAATGGACACCAACATCCACTCCTACTTGGGGATGGGCACTCCCAGTGAGTGTTACAAGAACAATAAGTAGACCAAGTGCCAAAATAATCCATTGGGAAAAGGAGTTATGAGCCAAATTCACCAAAAACTAGCTGAGAACCTGAAAAAAATAGCTGCCACACAGCAAGGTAAATGACAAACCAACAAAACACCAAACATAGAGCAAAAGCCAAACACTATACACTGTACAAGTTGTGCATGCCTCAAATTTAGGGAGTAATCCAAGAAATACTTCAGATGCCTACCATTAATAGGTAGTTCAAGTAGTTCCCCATCTAAATATTTGAGAAAAAAGGTATTCTCACCAATTTTGATATCAATGGAGTAAGGGCCCATCCATAATGCATAAAATTTTCCATGTTTTCCCTTATCTTCATTTATGTTGTCCCACAACAAAACCAAATCTCCAATATTGAAGGCCCTAGAAGTGACCTTCTTCTCAAACAATCTTTTCAACTTCTCTCTAAATTTGATATGCCTTTGGTGGGATGCTCTTCTCTCTTCATCTAGCTCCACAATCTAATTAATCCTTGCTTCATATGGACTGACCTCTTAATCCTTAAGTTGTTGAAAAAACTGAAATGAATATAATTGTAGATGTAAGGGCAGTAGAGCTTGAGTTCCATACACTAATTCAAATGGGCTCTTACCAGTAGCTCTCTTGGCAATGATTTTATCAGCCCAAACTACAAATTTCAGTTTTCACCCCATTTTCTCTTGTTTAAATCCAAGGTCCTCCTAATGATCTTTAACAAGTTATTATTATTGGACTCAGCTTGTCCATTTCCTTAGGGATTATAGTTTGAAGAATAAGTCAGATTGGTTACATAGTCCTTGCACATTGCCATCAAAGGCTTAGGTCTGAAAATCATGACATTATCAGCAACAGTCTTGACTGGCACACTAAATATGCATATGATATTATTCAGCAAGAATTCCATAACAATTTGGTGTGTTGCTTTCTTAGTGGGGATTGCCTCTACTCACTTGGTGAAGTAATCTATGGCTACAAGGATGCATTTATGTCCAACACTAGAAGGGTCTGAAATCTCACCAATGAAGTCCATCCCCCACTATTTGAAAGGAGCTTCAATTGATATAGGTTGCAAAGGAAGGGAGCTTGAAGTTTTCATCCTTCCTGAGAAATGCTGGCATCTTTCACATTTTCTAATCAACATGGTTTCATCTTTAAAGAGAGTAGGCCATCAACAACCATCTCTCAAAACTTTGTGTGTTGCAACCCTTCTAGCAATGTGTCCTCCAAAAAATCCCCCATGTAAATCAGAAATTACTTTGGGAGCTTCATCCTCAGTTACACATTTCAAGAGGACACCTTTAGGGTTCTTTGAAGCCAGCCCAAAGTCAGCGATGATGTATTTTTGAGAAGCCAACTTGAGGGCTCTTTTCTGATTTTTATTTAAATGATCAGGATAGCTGTCTAAGGTAAAATTTTATATCTTTGTACCACTTAGACCTCACCAATTTCGCAAAAACATCTACCCTTTCTTCCTCTACCTCATTCACTTCCATAGTCTGCAAGTTGCTCTCAGCCATGAGCTTAGCAAGACCCAAACCTCTTACCAACTTTGTGGTTTGGATGTCCATATCATACTCCTGCAGTTTTTTCACCCATCTACATCTTGTTAGGGAAATAATGTTCATAGTGTGAACATTAGTGCATTAGAATAATAGTATTATTCTAATAATAATTTATGAGTAATATATTATTAATAATGAGTTGTCAAACTCATATTAATAATATATATATATATATATATATATATATATATATATATATATATATATTGTAAGGAGTTTGTTTATCAAACAAACTCACGTAGCTTTTTAGAAGTGTGTGTGTGGAGAGATAAGTGTGAGTGATTCTAGGAGAGAGATAAGGGATTGAAGATCAGATTGACTCCTAGTATGTAGATCAACTTTGTATAAATATCTCTATCTATGTGAATAAAATTATCGTGAATGAATTGAAATTATACATTTTTATATTCGGTGTTATTTTACTTAGTAATCAATATTTATTTATTTGTGTGTAAAGTTGTACTAAATATAAGATTTGGTATCAAACTGTGGCTTTTCCAAAGAGGTGGATAGAAATTTGAGGAAGAAACGGAGAAATTTTCAGACAAAGACATGTAGCAAGTTTGCTACTTAAAGATTTACGCGGGTTGTTAAAACTACAATATCTTTCACATTTCTTTATGAAATTGGGTGATTCAAAATGTTATGGAAAGCTAACATCATGTAGAAAAAAACCCAGAAATACTTTTTGATATTGATTTCTAGGTTGAGAGTAGTTTACATTGGAAAATAGATGAATTTTGACTGACGGGATTGGTATATCTGAGAATCTGTAACAACTTGATAGACTTGGAGGGGTTTTTGTAGGTGGTAAGATATTCAAGCAAGCTACATGTATTTTTCTATTGGTTGAATGTTTTAATTTTTTAGCAAAACTATAGTTTGAAAAAAAAAAGTTTTCCTCTAGTTTTTGCTTAATAATTGCATTTTGAGAGCAATTAAAATATATATTGGCCAAATTAATGTTTTTTTTGTGCCAATTCTCTGAAATATTGATATTTTTAGAATCCTCAATTTCTCCCAGTTCCAACGAGTGGTGACACGATAATTTTTCTTTCTGGTTTTAGCAATTTTTTAATCGTAGAGACAATTTTAATTAAATTAAGCCATTTTTAAGAGAAGTTAAAACCTCAATAACTTTTGCTCAATAACTTAAAATCGAGTTCTTTCTTTTGCAAAATTACTTATTTTTTATTCCCATTACATTGGTTGTAATTTCATTAAAAAAAGACTAAGTTTGAAAATTACCCTCTATTTTGGCCATCTTGTGGACGCATTATCGGTTGTACCCAACATCCTGAAAAAAAAAGGTTTACATTCAGGGGGGAAGGCAGAATAAATACAATGTAGAAACCATGAAACATCATGATTGAATTCAGATGAGATAGTAGCTACTAGATGGAGGAAGGAGGCAACGAAGGATGGAGGACAATCGGCGTCCTCTTGTTAGTCGCCAATGACGGGGCCACACAATTGATTTGGTGACTAGTGTGTTGTGTGTTTACTTTCAACATGTGTGCTAATAAATAATAATAAATGGATAATTCATGTTCATATTTAGGAACATATTTTCCTATATTATGTTCTCTTTTGTAAAATATGGATGAAGAAATGTGTACGCTGCTATGAAAGTGGTTGGTGGTCCACTAGAAAACCAATTTGAGAGTTTTTGGATCTCTTTGAAAAACACATATAGAGTGGTTGATGGTTCCACTTGAAAAATAATTTTGAGTTGGAGGTTCTCTTTGAAAACTGTCAGATTGTAGAACATGAACAGTACTAGGAAAAATTCATCCATGTTCACACTAAGGGGGTGAATGTTAGGGAAATAATGTTCATAGTGTGAACACTAGTGCATTAGAATAATACTATTATTCTAATAATAATTTATGAGCAATTTTTTATTAATAATGAGTTGTCAAACTCATATTAATAATATGTGTGTGTGTGTGTGTGTGTGTGTGTGTGTGTGTGTGTGTGTGTATTGTGAGGAGTTTTTTATCAAACAAACTCAAGTAGCTTTTTAGAAGTGTGTGTGTGGAGAGATAAGTGTGAGTGATTCTAGGAGAGAGATGTGGGATTGAAGATTAGATTGACTCCTAGTTTGTAGGATATTAACTTTGTATAAATATCTCTATCCATGTGAATAAAATTATCCTAAATGAATTGAAATTATACATTTTTATATTCGGTGTTATTTTATTTAGTAATCAATATTTAATTATTTGTGTGCAAATTTGTAATAAATATCAGACATCTTTTACTTGATATCTCCATCTCTGATAAGATGTCTTTTACCATGGTGTGGGGAACATAAGCAACAATTTTTGAACTTAGGATATAAGGCCTGAAAACCTTTGTTGCTTTCACCAAGGCAAATGCTTGTTTTTCCATGATTGTATATTTTAACTCGGCAGCTTGTAAAGCCTTGCTAAAAAAGGCAATAGGCCTCCTAGCCCCATATTCATCCTTTTGGAGCAAAACAGATGCAATAGTACTTTCAGAAGTAAAGGAGAATATTTGGAAAGGCTTCTTGTAATTTGGAGCTGCCAAGATAGGTGCATGTTTAAGTGCTTCCTTGATTCCTTCAAAAGTTTGAATAACAACCTCCTTCCATTTGATAACTTGATCTTTCTTTAACATGCATGTAATAGGAAGAGTCAACTCAGCAAAATTGGACACAAACCTTCTAATGAAATTGATCTGCCCAAAGAAATATTGGATGCCCTTCTTCATTCTTGGAATTGGCACCTTGTTGATTTCTTCTATTCTCTCAGGGCCAATCATGACACCAGCCTTTGAAACAATATGAACAAGCAACTTGGCCTTTTTCACCCCAAAGTGACACTTCTTTGGATTAAGAGAGATTCTAAATTCTCTACATCTGATCAACATTCTTTCCAAATGATGCAAGTGATCTTCTCTACTCCTTGAAAATATACTCACATCATCCTGATAAACTATAATGAAGTCATTTATATAACCAACAAAAGCAACATCCATTACTTTTTGGAAATTAGCTCCAGTATTCATGAGACCAAAAGGCATTCTCACATAAACATATGTTCCCCAAGGAGTGGTAAAGGCAGTTTTAAATCTTTCTGACTCCTTGACAACAACCTAATTGTAGCCAAAGAAACCATCCAAGGTGGACAACAATTCAGATCCAGTCACTAACTGCAGCATGTTCTCCATGTTTGGAAAAGGATAATTGTCTTTCAATGAAGCTCTATTCATATTTCTAAAGTCTACACAAAGTTTGATATCTGCATTCTTCTTTCTGACTGGCACAAGGTTTCCAACCCAAGATGAATACCTTGCAGGCTAAATGATCCCTCCCTCCTTCAATTTCTTCAATTCATCTTGCATTTTCATGGATAGGAGTGGATTAATTTTTCTTTTCTTCTGTCTAAATGGTTTTGCATTTGTTTCAAGAGGGATCTCCTACTGAAATAAGTCTTCTCTATATTCTTTTAGCTCTGAATATGACCAGGGAAGGCAGTCTTAATATTGTTTCAACAATTGGAGGTAGGACTATTTTTCTTCTTTGTTTAAACTACTACCCAAACAAACTTTTCTTGGTTTTTCCTTTGTTCTCAAGTCATGGTCTTCCATATCCCTTGAGGAAGATATGTTTCTATTGATGATGCAATCAACATTGCTAAAATTTGACTCAAGAGCAACAAGACCTCTAGGAATGGTGCTAATTTTCAATTGGATAATATCTTTTTGAAAAAAAGTATCTCTTCCTTCATTCATACATACCATTGATTCCCAATCAATATGCTAATCTACAAACTCACCTTGATTTTGTAATAACCTTTGCACTTGAGCATCATTATTAAACACTTGCCAATGTTTCATGTTGTCAGGGATAGTTGGCCTAGTTAAAACTTCAACATTGTACTCAAAATAAGGTGAAATGGTGAAAACTCCAAATCTTGACCCCAACATTGATAAATTATCAGCAGCAACATTCAAATTTTTGTCATGGTGCACAATATTTAAGGAATCAAATATCTCAATTAGATCCCAAACTGCATACTTATATTGTTTCATCCGCTGATTTTTTTTGTAGCATATAGTTTTCTTATTTGTTTGATAACTAGATCTGAATCTCCCTTTGCAATAATGTCCTTGACACCATACTTCCATGTAATTCTCAAACCCAACAATAAGGTTTCATACTCAACAATGTTGTTAGTACATTCAAAATTAATCTTGAAGGAAAAAAAAAATTCTTCCAAGCTAGGAGAAATTAGAATTACACCATCACCATTTCGAAATTTGGACAAAGATCCATCAAATAGCAAGGTCCAAGGAGAACATACCTATTCAAGTCACTTTGACTGATCCATTTTGTGTTCTTTTCCATCAACAAAACTAATAAAATTATCAGCATCAACATCAGCAAATAATACTTCATAAGAAGCATTGTTTGGGTCCTTAATTCGATGCAACATTTTCTTTTCTCCATAGAGCTTGACAAGGCTTCCCTCAATGAGAATGGTAGAAAAATACACATCCATTTGGACACTCCCTCCAACACTTATAGCCCACTTTCTTGACAATAACATACCCCATTTGGTAGGGCAATCAACAATCATAACATCCAATTTTAAATTCCTCTCAAGATAAGATGCAATCTGTACAACCAAACCCTTCACACAAAACAAAACCGTCACTTCTCTTAATTCCATGGTAGTACACTTTCCATAGGCTACTGTCACTTTGATACCCAACTCATTCATGACTTATAGAGGCATGACATTACATGATGCACTGGAATCAAACATAAAATTGTCAAGTAGCCTATCCTTTATGATCAAAGTTATGAAGAATGGACTAACATTCAATTGGGAATCAACCAAAGATGTCCCCAAATATACCTCAGGTGTCTCTCCAAAATCCTCTACCACTAGTGGTGTTTCAAGGTCAACAATAATTTAAGGAGGAATCTCAACAACATTTACATTTTTCCTAGAGTAGTCTTCTCTTCTTTCAGCCCCAAATACTCAAATGCTCTCTTCTTATGCTTAGGAATTCTAAGAAACTCAATGATTCGAACAATCACTTTGATTTGGCTTAATACTTGGGCTATATCATAAGGAAAACTCTTTGGAAAAGTAGCATTATAAGGGAGATAAGAAGATTCATTTTATGGAAAGGGATTCTTGGCAACTTGAGCATGAGGAGGACTGTAATTTTTGCTTGGGACGACAGAGCTTTTGGCAAGTGTTTCTTTCCTAGGAGCTTGTTTTGGAATGCTTGTGAGTAAGGGTGTTCTAGGTTTGGCTTGAGGCCTAACTCCTTTAACAACTTTGATTCTAGTGTTATAATATTTATTTTGAGCTACAACAACATTCTTCAACAATTTTCTATCTTCCTCCAAAGGAATACCACCATCATACTTCTTAATCATCAAAGCTCTTAAATATTCAAAGTCATTGTTAGGAATTTCAAAAGCTTGCACTATATCAAATTCAAGAGTATGAGGGGGAAGAAATAATTTTACCCATTTGATTCAATCCCGAAAAGTTTCAGCTATCCTTACACTTATCACTTCAGTAGATGTTGCTCCTCCTTGTGAGCTTGAAGAACAGTCCACCATGCAAATATCATCATCAGTACCATCATCATTATTATCTTCACCATCTTGCTGGTTCACTTCACATGGAGGATGGGGTAGAAAACACCTATCACACCAATCAATGTCAATAACTTCTTCAATAGTAACAACCCTAGAATTTAGGGGATTAGGTAACAATCTTCGTTCACGTGCTTGAGGATGTCTGTTTGTAGACCCCATGGGTCCTTTTCCTCTATCATCTACCCTTTGATCACCTTTAGGATGATTGGAAAATATGTCATGATTTTGTGCTCTTGGCTGACCTTGTGAAGTTTGTCCAATTCCTTTCTCATCTCTTGCTAACTTATATGAGATTTCTTTGACTGCCCCTGTCAAAGTTTTCACAACCTCCTATAAATCAACACCCTTTTTAGCTTGGGTTTTTTCAGGGTTTATCAACTTTACACCATATCTCTTGAGAGGTTTCCTAATTGCTTTGAGATTGTTTTCAATTTGAAGTGCCATGGTGAAATCTTGTCTTAGATTGGTAGGGTTCTTGTCTCTTAGGTAATAGGCTGCCTTTTTATCAAATGCATCTACATATTTGATTAAACAAGACTCATCACAAGGCCTTAGACTAACAGGAAGCCTTCTCAAAGTTTTTTTAAACCTTGTGTTAAAGTCATGGAATGATTCATTTGGGTTCTTCTTGATATTCTCAAACTTAGACAAGATAAATCTAGGATTATTCTTGTCACCATATTGTAACCTAAATGCATTCTTCATCTCAATCCAAGAATCAATTGAATTATCAGGAAGAGCCTTGTACCAATCCCTAGCATCCTCTTCTAGTGTATGAATGAAAAATTTAATATACATATATTCAAACTCTGTCTCAAAATATTCCATCATGTTAACAAAAATTTTGAGGTGCTGATCACCAGTTATTGCATTGTTACCTTGTAATTTTTGTAATCTATTTCAGACATCTTGTGGGATAGCATTTGGCTAACCATCCATTCCTCTAAAGTCTATAGGACCGAAGGTGTTA
The DNA here is from genome assembly GCA_019776745.2 of Taxus chinensis. Taxonomy (NCBI): domain Eukaryota; kingdom Viridiplantae; phylum Streptophyta; class Pinopsida; order Cupressales; family Taxaceae; genus Taxus; species Taxus chinensis. The sequence goes on from CM034148.1 coordinate 907,940,973, forward strand.
ACAAAAAATGGAGGTCTAAGATGAGAGATATTGTTTGGTGGTGGTGATCTTGGGGGTGACACAAGCTGGTGAGGAGTGCAAGCTGGTGAAGACTGGTATTCTCTAAGTGCTGATTTTCTTGGAAAGTTTTATTTGAATTGAAACACAAAGGTGCAGATTGAAGAAGGAACTTACCCGCTATAGCAGAAGGACCTTCACTAGCTGAGGAAAACAAGTTTATGAGAGGATTTCTTGAATCAGAATCACTAAAAGATGAGTGATAATCCTCTACCAAAGGCTGATCTCTCTCACCAATGGATATACCCTTGCCCGATGTCTGACCTTTAACAACCTTCCAAAATCTTCTCCCTTCCAACTCTCAGTTTCTTGAATTTGTAAACAACTTCTTAGCAGAGTCTCTAATGAAGAGAGATCTTCTTCCTTCCAGTTTTACAAAGATTAGCAACACCAAATTAAATGATAGAAAGCTTAAGAAACTGGTACTTATCAAGATCAGAACAACATGGAGTCACCACCAAGGAAATTCACCCTAGTTGTGTAAATTCACTAAAATACTCTGTCAAATATCTATCAGCACTGAAAATCTTACCAAACTTTATAGATCAGACCTCCCTTTCTTTGACTTTATCAATTAAAAATGCAAATGAAATGCATCTACTGCTGTAAACTGATAAAATTTGCAGGGAGAACTTATATCTTCATTAAATCCTTACAAATCTGATCAAAAAATGAGACTCGTATTTGTAATTGCACATAAATCATAGAATAAGTATTACCACGGATCTAAAATACTAAAATACTGAATAATGTCCCCAGAAATCATCCCATAAAGTGTTGTTGATGGACTAAATAGACATGGAATGGAAAATGAATCAACAAATCAATCTCAACAATGTAAATTATTTCCCAAGATTTTAAAACAAGTCCCTAGCAACAGTGTCAGAATGTGTTGTTGATGGGCTAAATAGACATGGACTAGTAAATGAATCAACAAATCAATCTCAGAAGTGAAAATTATTTCCCAGGAATTCAAAACAAGTCCCTAGTAATTACGCCATAAAGGTGTTGTTGACGGGATAAATAGTCATGGATTGGAAAACGAATCAACAAATCAATCTCAACAATGCAAATTATTTCCCAGGAATTCAAAACACTCCCTGGTGGTGGCGCCAGAAAGTGTTGTTACCCAGATTTAATCTCCTTCACAACTTGAGTAGCATCATGGATTTTACAAAACACTCAGAGGCAAGATAAAATGATTTGTATGTCATTTTGTAGCCAAGGAAGCAATTTATCTGACTTGTTAGCACTCAGGATTTGAAGAAGTGGGTAGCACCTTGAAAAGATTTTGATCTAATCCTCACTATTTTAGGTTGTGCCTTTTAGCCAAGGTAAGAGAACCTATGTTGCAGCCTCTGTTTTGTGAAGGAGGTGGATTTCGTTATACTGTGCATATTGTATGGAGATGGCCTTGGGAAAACAAGATCAATTTTCCATTATTCAAACTCAATAGAGATCACTACTAAATGATGGAAATGATTTGAAGACAAGGCTGAGGCTGTTAGAGACATGGTATGATCCTGATTTACTTTGTGAATTTTTGTAAATGGATTGTGTTCTATTTGTTGACACAAAATGCAATGCAGGGGTAGTATGGGGTAGGATTAGTTATTCTGAATGAGTTTTTTGGTGGGAGATTTTAGACAAGACTAACCAGAATTTGCCAAATTCTTTGAGGACATTTGCAAGAAATTTGTAACACCTAAAAAACAGGATGCTTTAAAGGGGTTAAGGTACTCCTTCAACCAGGATATGTGCACCAAATGGAGGCCCATATCTGCACTCTTCCACACAATATTTGACAACCTACCACAAAAGCTTGAAGCAGATGAACCAAAAAAGTATCCAGAAATATCTATTTGATCATGACCTAAGGTGCACCCAAAGGTTTACAAACAATCTTAGAATTCAAGGAAGGTAAAGTGATTTTAAATCTATTTATCTCTTTATCAGATGAAAGCTCTTCTGAATGTGATACTATAGATGCAACTAAACTATCAACAAGAAATGAGACCATGTATGATCATGAGAGATTTTAGACACAAGACTGCAATAGGATCAAGAAACACAAATTGAAAACATTCTGAAACATAAGTGCATGCAAATTTTGCCAAGAGACAACACAGAATAATCTAGAATGACCAAATTTATCAGTAGGGGAATGTTATAAGAACAATCTCAGAGCTTGTTGATGGCTTTACAACTGAAACCAACTCAACATGATACAAATATGATGCAAAAAGGAATTAGAAATGGTTCTCAGGTGGTTTCTCAGAGAATGGGCTTCTTCCTAGATTTTCCCATGAAATTCTAAGTTTCTCCGACCTTTTGCATGTATCAAAACATGCATTATATAAATTTCAATTACATTTGATCCTTCTTTCCCAAGAAAAGAATATGCACAGCATCAAGTTTGTTACAAAATTCCAACATGATTTGTAGATAGGGACATTTAACAAATTTGCAACCAAAGTTGCTAGGTGTTTACAAAAATGGTGAATCATTACAAATCCTTCATCATTATCCATTGTACGGAGGCACGTTTTTCATTCTCCAAGCATGCAGACCCATTTCATTTCATCCGTTCATCCTTATCATTCAAAAATTTGATTCTGCAACTTTATAATTTGATATTTCATGTTTTGCATGGGCCTGAGTAAAAATTTATTTCAAAAACACCTCAAATCTGCAAATTAATCCCTAAAACCACTTGCATTGATCTTTGCAAGCACAAAGGACACGAATTCACCAAAAATTTGATCAAAAACGATGCAAAATTCGCATCTCCACAGCTTCCTGGAGCAAAAATGGCGGCCAAAAATGAAAGTGTACAGTTACCCTTGATCTACTCTTTCTCCTTCAATCTGGGCCCTCCACATGTCAAAATATGATTGGGAATGAATTCGGGCTCACTTTTTGACTTTTTAACATTTTTGAAAAAATGGAAAAAAATTGCCCTTTTTTTCTGGACCCTCCATGTTAGAAAAAATTCAATTTTTTGGTGATGACACCTCCGCCTTTGTCCTTGACATGTGTCAGCCTCTCTATTAAAAATCTCACAGGCTTAATTTTGCATGTTTTTAACCCCTTTTTTTGCCAATTTGGAAAATTTTCAACTTTTGCCCCTGCGGGCCCGCTGCCTTCGACCTTTGTCCTCTGATACGTGTCCTCCTCTCTATGGACTCGAAATTCATGGGCCAATGCTTCAAATGTTTCATACTAAGTATTTTTAGTTAAAAGGGAGAAATTTTCCCTTTTACGTTCTATGGGCCCGCCGACTCCGATTCTGTCCCTGACCACGTGTCTTCCTCTATGGTTCATTCGGACCCGTGAGCGCTTCAATATTTTGCATACTAAGTCTTTTTGTAAAAAAGGAAATAATTTCTCCTTTGCCCCTAGCAGTCCGTACCTTCCTTCTACTTCCCACCATGTGTCTTCCTTTTGCACCATTGCAGACCTGTGGTTCTAATGTTTTGCATTTTAACTCCTTTTGCTAAAAGGGAAAAAATTCTCCTTTTCCTCTGTCGGCCCGCACTTCCCCGCTCCGCCACCGTGCTGCCACGTGTCCACCCCCTTCTCCATTGCGGACCCATGGGATTTTCCACACCCTTTTTCCCTTTCACAAAAAAAGGCAAAAAATGCCTAAGTTCCCCGCCCGCCTTCCATTCCTGCCTTGGCATTAGAGCGTGACATGTGTCCTCCTGCATAGAGTTGCGGAGGACAATTTTGAAATTTTTCCCAAAGCCAAAAAATGCTAAGTTCTGTCAAAGAAACCCCTGCCGATCCTTATCCAACCAGAAGCAGCCACATATGAGGGGAGGTCCTTTGAGCTTAATTTTAACGGTCAAATGACACCCGTACGACTGTCAAAAAACACATAATTTTCTAAGGACGTCCGAATTCAAATTTTTCATTGTGGGTAAAGGATTTTTTGGTCAAAAAACATACGGGAAGTGATTTTAAGACAATTTTCGACCATGGGGAAGGATGTTTTAAGGGAAAATAAGTACAAAACGAAGGAAATTCGAGATCCACAGGGCTGAAAAAAATGGAAAAAAATGACATAGGTCCTGTGGATTTGGAAATTTAGGTCATAATGTGAGGTATACATGTATTTTTCTTTCAAGTTGGGGAAAAATGATAGGTTTATGAGCCATTTAAAGCATTCAATCTGGATGGGGAAACTTGCAGACCACACAAACTTGAAGAAAAACATTTTTTTAGCATGTAGAAGAAAGAGGAAAGGTGGGAAAATAATAGAGGATCAAAATGGACACCAACAATGCCTATAGGTTGACGAGCATGGTAAAACAAGTCTTTCTCTATGTGTTGGATTTAGGACTGAAGAGAACAAAAGTTGGAGGTCAATGTTTAGAAGATGGTTGGAGTATCTTTGGATGAATTAGGTTCTTGTTATGACTCATCTTCACTTTTGAAAAATGATTTGCTTCTTGATGAGCATATAATCATTGTAAAAATGATTGTATGTGTCCAAGCCAATTAGGACAAGATTTTCCTCATTTACTTGGATGTCCACTGTATAGTTACATGGAAGCATGTGTTGTTGCAAAGTTATGTAATCCCTCTCTTAGAAGGTATCAGTTTGAAGGTTGTATGTGATGTGTAAATCCTACTACTCTCCATGAGTGGACATATTCTTGTTATACTTAATAAGTTATGCTCAAGATAATATATAGATGGAGTTCATCTAATAACTCAAGTTGTGCTAAATGGTCTTGGTGAAAGTCATCATCATTGAGCATTTCATGGAGAGCATATTTTGTAGAAATAGTTCATCCTTTAGTATTCAAGATTGTAGAACTTCATTTTTGTACCATAATTTTTTTTATTTAGAAATATAATGTGGCCCCAATAAAAATGTAAATACTAATGATGTTAAGAGCACTAGGGCGAAGAAAATGTGCGTATGCCATTTCTTTGTGGGATCATCCTAACCAATTGGTCATGAGAATATTTAGTACTTAGGGTTTGGCTATTGCATTTAGAATAGAAATAAGTTTGTACTTTCCTTTCCATGTGAAACTTAAAACTAAGCTGAATTATATTAAGGAGTCACAATGTGAATATACCTCCTTGCTTGCTAAATTTTAAAGAACTCTCTTTTCTAATTGAAATACATTGCTACATTCTCTGTTTATCATACAAATGAGTATATCATTTTTAATATAGTTATGATTGAAATTAAGAAGTGACATACTTTATCAGAATGTCATGGATATGAGATATATGGCTTTTACAACCCGTGTTTTTTTTTTAATATAGTATTTGGTGTAATATATGGTAGTGGTAATGATCCATAAAATATCATATATTACGGACTGTGGGATTTTTCTCTTTGATAAGAACAAAACCCCAATGAGAGCCACACCACTAACACACCCACCGCACACCCCTGTAAGGCCTCGACCCCAAAGTATCCCCTCCAAACCCCTAACCTGACCACACCCCTGGAATTTTACACAATTCCCACTTCTCTAAGTGTAAATCGCATACAATCATGGTTGCAAGGGTCTGCATTACTGTATTGATTTTTGGTATATAAAAATATACTATAGGAACTATTTTCACTTCATTAAAAAAAGGGGGGGACTATAATATATACATCCAATTAAACAAATTGATGATACTTTGTTGGTCAAACCTTCTTCACTCCATACAAAAAAGTCCAAATAATGACACCTATCTCTATGTAATTTCTTGTATACATCAACTTCTATGGCTCCTATCTATCTTATTAGCTAAGCATTCCTCCTTTCGAACATTCAAAACCTCCCTAGTTCTCTCTAGAGCACTTCTATTAACTTCGTAGGCTATCTATCAGTCACAATTGGCTATCCAGAACCCTCCTAACTCTCAGTGAGTCTCTAATCACTTGTTAATCAAGTTTAACTATCCTAAACAAAGCTTAACTAATCCTAAAGTGATTTTTGAGATTTGGGTCCCACATGCACCCAAATTCCAATCTCATCTTGTTAGGGACATGGGAAATTTTCGTAAGGGCAAAAGTGTAATTATGGGAGAGTAGTGTAAGACCCATGTTTGAATGTGACCCTAGCAAATATGTTAGTTAGAGTAACCATGATGAGAAATAAACATGGTTAAAGTTGAGAATTGGACCAAGTATTTACATTAATATGGGTAAATAGGATTGGATGGATGAATAGGATCAATACATAATGGGAATCAGATAAGTCATAGTATTTGTTTACTTTAGAGTCAAAAATTACCCAAATTTTTAACTACATCTAGGTGCATGGTTTTCATCATCATCCCAAGGCAAGGCATTGCATTTGGTATCAGAGTGATGGTTTGCACACGTAGAAGCTAATGGGTAGAATATTGATGAAGGGTGTATGATGTAGATGGTGTTCCCATCAACATGAGGGTGCGGAATATGAAAATTACAAAGGGGGTATAAATATAGGTGTAATATACCCCGAATAGGAGACACATGAAATTGGAGGCTTGCCAATGATGTGTTTAAATAGGTGGGGTGGTTGTAACAACTCTCGTGGTAATGGGTGGTAGAGATGGAGGGATAAGTAGCACCTTCCACCACCATAGGAGAAGAGAGAGTGAGGATGTATAGTTAGGAGACAAGGAGCTGTATCGGTGAAGCAACTAGTACACTATGAGCCAAAAGCATGATAGATAAGGTGGGAGAGGTCGCATATCCCTTCTGTTCACCACAATTAGGGTGGCCTCGCACCATCGTTTGTTAACATAAATTGTTGAGGGTAGTGGTTATGGAAGAGATAGACAACCCCATTCACCTATTGGACTGCAGACGCACATGATTTTGATACAGGTAGTGTGATTAGAGATCAAACTTAGTTATAGCCACCTGATGTAACACTGGCTACTATGGATGGGTTTGGGGGCTGAGAAATGGCTTCTCCACCCTATATTAACTGTCATGAGGAGTCCTGAGATGCAGTAGGTAGATGAAAATTAAGCAAGATGGGAGTATTCGAGGAGAAATTCAGGGATCGCTCTAAGGCCACAGGATTCTGATCAAGGATTCTTGCGAACTCCTCATCGCTAGTAGAAATGGGGATAAGCTAAGTCAGATTCATTGGTGATAGGATGGACAATGGTAATGGAATATTTCCCAGTGAATTAATGGCAGGGCATCTAACATAGTATGAGAGCATTAGTTCTGGCTGTGAGTCTTTTACCATGTGAATGTGGACTGACCTACAAGATAAAAAATATATTGCTATAAAGGTTTATTCAGGGGCCTGAATAGTAGAACATAGTAAGGACAAAGTCTGGGATTCTATCTCCTCCCACTGCTTGAGAATTACTTACCTGAGAAGAATAGAAACTGACGATGGTCAACATGAAAACTGAGAACGGTTACAAGTTAGCTGAAAATGATCAAGAGAAGATGTAAACCTTGTCACTATGGAAAGTACAGAGGTTACGGGGCACATGAACCACCCCCTAAAGGAGGATTGATGAGCCTCCTCCAACTATATCGAGGGAAACTGTACCAAAGAAATAGACACAACATTAGGGAAACTAGCAGCAAAGGGATATGATAGTTTCTTGAGGGTGGAGCTTAAAATAGAAAAGGATATGTGATGAAGGTTGTTTTAGGTAAAATTACCAAAATAGCTAGAAGCTGACACTGGTTAGGTCAACTAACGACGATCACTGGAATGACGCCGATTATTGTGAAATGAGAAGAAATTAAGAAAAATAGACCTCATCTGAGAGGGGTACACAAGGATGTTTTATTTGTGGGTAACCCTGATCAATATGTGCGCATGTGTCCACACAAGGTCCTAACTACCCTTGATATGCAAAGAGCCCCTAGATACTCAAGCAGAAAATGGGTGAGTGTGAAAGGACATGCCCATAATGTATATGTAGTGGTTGATAACTCACAGGCTAAGCATTAGGCCATAGTTATTAATAAAGCTAGGTACTAACAGGGGTATTTCTATCTCAGTGAATCTTATGATTCAGGTGCTTTAGATTCTTTTATATCTCCTTAAGTAGTGGACCAGTGTGGGCTAGTTGTGGCTAGGAAGCCAAATAGTTAGAAGGTTGAGTTGGGAAGGGGACAAACTACATCGAAGGAACTCATAACGGTGAGATTTGCAGGTTACTTGCATTTGGTAGTCCTTCTCCACTCCACTTGACCTATGATTTATGACCTCAAGGATCCTATCAGGTTGTTTTGGGTATGGATTGGCTTGAGGCCCAATGTTTCACCTGATTCTATATTTTTTCTTTCAAATGTTCACGAAACAAATAAGGGTAATGGGCTGAGGAGGAATACCTATTAAAATGTTATTTGTAGGTTGTTGTGCACGTATGAATTCTTGATCCATATATGATCGTGAGAACTTCCTTTTTGCTTGGAGAAACTACTTGAAATAGAAAACAAGACCACCAAATAGAAGTTAAACAATATATGTAGTGGACTGCCTAGCGTATGCTAGATGCAGGAAGTGTGATACTCCCTAGGTAGTTGTTAATCCACTATTTAAAACAACTCAATGTTAACAATAAATAAAATTCTATTGTAGTTAAAATTAATTAGGTATCTAATTCAACTACAATAAGCAAATTCATTCACAACAAGCTAAGTTATGACTGAATCTGAAGGTCAGGGTCTTTCTCAGATTACTGGAACTAGTCAGGGTGTCATTCTGGTCTATTTTGGGTATTTGTTGGGGGTCTTAAGCTCTGTTCTTAGTATGAGGGTAAACATATAGAGACCGACATCAGTCTAGTATGACCGATATCAGTTTAGGTTAATCGGCAATGATTGTGGGTAACCGACATCGGTATGGTCAGGGTATAAGAAACCCAATAAAAACTTGATGTGAGGGTAGATCTAAATCTAAATGGAAATGGAAAGGGAAATGACAAGGTCTATGTAGATCTTAGGTATACATAGGGATATCTAAGAACTAGATATGGGCAGTTCAATGGTGTGGGTGAAAGAATGGTCAAGTTTGCATGGAGGTAAATGATGGGGGAATGGGAATGGGAGTAGAAACTAATAACATAAGTAAAAGAGTCTACTAAAATGAAATGGACAATTGTTGGATAAAAAAACACTTACTGTTATACAAGATTGATGTTTGGTTAGCGATGGTGGGTGATCAAATGGAAGGAACTTGGTATGGTGTTGGCACTTCCCTGGATGCTCCCGTGAAGGAAAATGGCATTGTAATTTCTTCTGATGCGTGTATAAATGTTATTTCTACTTGCATACATATCTATTTTCATCTCTTTCCCTCAGAAAAGGTTGTTTTGTGGATTAAATGGTAACTGACGATGGTTCTGGGTTGACCAGTAGTGGTTTAGGGTAATCGACATCTGTTAGGGTAGGATATCCTATGTTTCTAAAATGGGCAGATCCCCTTGATTTTCTTGGATATCGTTGGTTTACCTTCTGTGGATTAGAATGGAAATTTCCTTTCTAGCAGGTCGGAATGTGGTTAGAGGGAATGTAGTGTTTGATTTTTAGGGTTTAGGTACATCTTACTTACTTATGGCAACATACTAAGAATAGGTCTTGGGGTGAGGTGGCTAGATGAGTTGTATAGGTGAGGTGGATGGTGTGGGCATTAACCAATTAGGATATTTGAATAATAAATATTGTGAGGAAAGATTAATTTAATTAAATTAATATTAGAGTGGGGTGAAAGGGGCCATGGTTAGGTGATTTTGTTTGAGGTGGTTATTTGTCCAGGGACCAAGGGGAGTGTGACATAATTTTGGTGTCTACATTTTTCCACTTTTTTGTTACGTAGCTTGTATTGGTAAGAGACACTGACAAAAATAAGATGTGGTTTTCCCATGTGTGGGTGAAGGTGATCTCCCTCAAACTAGGAACTGATGAGGTGGAAGTTAGAATCAGTGAGTGGTTTGATAGAAGGTGAATGTGATGAAGAAGAAGGTGGGCAATGGGGGTAAAAAAAGGGAAAAAGGTCTACTTGGGTAATCCAAGTAATGGGTCAGGGTCAAAGGTAGTAACAGTAAACACACACACATGTATAAAATGCAACATGGTACCAGGTGGAAGAGTAGACAAACTCTACATTGTCTAAGGTTGATAGGTTTATCCAAACAAGGTTAAGGTGATTCTAGTATCCAAGGTAGAGGATATGGTCAAGAAACATGACATAGGTCAGGTGCAAGAACGTTTAGGTAAGTTCTAATACATCAAAGGTTGGGTCAGGATAAACGGTCACGACAAGAGGCAAGGTAAGGTTAGTATGCCAATCAACATGAGTAACAGTTTCATAAGGTATAACAAGCACATGAGGTCACATGTCACTAACGATGTTCCAGGTCCCAGTATTTAGGTCATGGCATTGGTAGGGCTGAGGTATGGGTAAAATAATGAGTCCCCAAATGAGAATGAGGTGAGTGGGTACATTATAAGGTCAAGAATATAAAATGAAGTGTCTAAGTGAGGTGTGAGTGAGGTAAAAATGATTCAGGTCAAAAAATTGGGGGTAGGGTGTAGGGAAAAGACTAAGCAGGTAAACTAATGACAGTTTTAAGGAACTGATGCCGGTCGCGATGGACTGACCACAATAAGCTAGGGCACAGGACCAGTGTTAGTCAAGGGAAGACCGTTGCTGGTCAAGTTAGGTAGGTTATAGAAAGAAAAATTATTGTGTTTTGTAAATCATTTATCTTTTACCAAAGTGAAAAAAATGACAGGTGATAGAGAGAAAATTTGAAAGCATCCGTGTAGAATGGAGAGCTGAGTTGGCGAGTAGTGTAGTGGGTGATTGGTAGTGGATAGGTGGGTCCATGAGATCAGATTGATTGATTTAGTTAGTTGGAGGTGAGACAGATGATTGGGTGATGGCAGAGGCAGGAAAGGGGTTGGATGGACCACCGATGTAGTGGCTCGATGTGTCACCAGGGTAAAAATATCATGATGAGGTAAGAGTCAATCCTATTCTTTGTTTTGTGTGTTAGATTGAATTAGATTTCGGGTGGGGAGAAAACAGGTTTGGGGGGAATTTTTTTTTAAATTTTGTGAGGGAAAATCGAGTTAAATAGGAATGAGGAGAGAGGTGATTGGGTGAATGAGGGGTGGGGAAGGGTGGAGGGGGGATTTGGGTAGGGTTGGGTGGGTAGAAGGGAGAGAAAAGAAGATTTTAAGAAGGGGGGTTTGGGCGTTGTATTTTTTGTGGCAACAGTGACCGACATTGGTTGAAAGTTAGCCAATTTCGGTGATAGCAAATAGGTACCGATCGTGAAATAGGTGGCTAATGTCAGTTTATGGTTGATCGGGGTCAGTTAGAGATAACCTGTGGGGGGTACCAGTCATAATTTTGGGAAAAGTGGCCAAAAGTGCCCTAGGTTTGGTGGGTGAGGTAGGTAGTGGTCATTAGGAGATGTTTTGGGAACAATCATAACATAGGTAAGGGGTAATAATAGATAAGGGTGAATGATAGTGAATGAGGGTTAGGGTGGGTAGATAGAAAATTTGATACAATAGTAATGAGGTATATGGAAAGAGAAGTAGGGTGGTAGGTGTAGGTGAGGTGTTGAGTGGGATTGTGTTTATGATTAAGGTGAAATTAATGTGATTTTTTGTTGGATGTAGGCGAGAGATCAATTAAGGATGAAAGACAAGGTCCCACCCCTACTCTTGATAGTTTGAGGTGTGGTGATAGTCAAGGAGTGGAGGCATGTCACATATGTGGGCCTAATTGGGTTCTAATGCTATCGACATGTAGTCCTGGTAGCCATGTTTGATGGTCCCTCTCATCGATAGATGGGATTCGGTGACCAACACGTTCCACCTACCGATGGAGGGAGATGACAGTCACCTTAGAGGACGTATACAGGATCCTACGGTTACCTATATTGGGGACACATGTATATTTGATCTCCTGAGAGGCATATGAGGAGTTGATGCTCACGGTATTCAGTGAGGGACTAGCGGAGCTAACTTGCTATAGCGCCAAATTGAGTTATAGAGATATGTACCTAGCCCATCCAGAGGAGACGAGGCTAGTAGTATTACTGATGGAGGTAATTCAATGTTTTTCATTGCTAGATGCAGAGGGTGGGATATTTCCATGATCACTTATTGGGGTATTACATGATATGATGATGGATAGGACTTGATTTTCATAGGCGTTAGCATTACTGGTGTAGCTATATAGAGAGCTATGGGTGTATGGGTTGGCTCTGTAGGTTCAGTATATGCTACACATTTAATCTTCACTGTTGGGCCTATGAGCATATTATTTGTGTTCATCTGATTGGTATGCCCTAGGTAGATGGCATTTGAGCCTGGTTTTGTTTGGGTGGGGTATAGGTGATGGGTGCCTATGATGGGAGAGCATCGAGCAGGAAGGGTTACACATGATGTAGCCTATTACAGGAAGTTGTTGGAGGGATTTTTTGGTGTGGAAATTATTTTGAGATCATATGTAGGTTATCCCTCATACAGAAAGATGGTCAATGAGTTAGATGGCTTGCAGATAATCAGATGGATTGAGGGGTGTCATGTAGGGGAGCACGAGATGATCCCAGTAGATAGTGTTAGATGGTAGTTTGGGGCTACCACAAAATATACCACCACCTTTCCCATAATACCAGAGAGATGATGTGGAAGGACCATTGCCGCTACCACAACCGACAATACCTACAGGGCAGGAGGAGTAAGAGACCAACTTGTAGATAGATGATACCAGAGTGATTGATAGGTATAGATAGTGGTGGGTGGCTCATTTATGAGTAGTACCTCCTAGGCCGGGGCAACTAGATTTAACAACCATGACCATGTAGAGAGATGCCCTACAGGGGTAGGTGGTGACCCTGGAATACACAGTTGGGGATGGTACAGTGGCAGTTTACAAGTTCAAAGGTGGAGGTGGCCATGCTGCATGCATAGGTAGATAGTCTACAGGCCTAGATGGCTCAGGGTGGAGACAGAGATGGTGATGATGAGAAGGTGGCCACTCTATAGGCATAGGTTATAGGTTTGCAGGGCTAGTTGGCCACTGCATAGGTGCAGATTGAGGTATTACAGGCTCAGGTACAGGAAGAGGGTACAATGCAGATGGCACCTCCATAGGCATCGGGACAGGGTTCCCAGTTCATAAGTAGGGGGTGGGATAGGGTCCCACACGACAGGAACAAGTGTAGAGGCTGATGGGGCCACCAAAAATAGTATGGATATCTAGGTTGTGGGATACCGTAGGTGAGTTTAGGTATTACCAAGATTAGCTGATGGTGGTAGGGATAGATTTTCTATCATACGGAGAGTACAGGGCACAACAGGACTTTGAGTAAGATGACCCGATCCAGCACCCATAATGTGGACATCACAGGGGGCCATCAAGCCCCGAGACAGGATCAGGGTGAGGCCACTAGTTTACAAAGGCTAGGCCCTAGGTGATACACCAGCAGGGACCCATTCCATGCCCCATGAGAGGTGGTGAGATGTTATCAGGCCAACAGGAAGGAGCTGAGGGAGGAGACAGAAGAGATCGATATTGAGGATACTAGTAGGATGATGCCTGATGTATGTCACTCATTTGTGATGTATTTATTGATTTTTGATATATACCAACTTGTGTGCCAAAGAGAGTGAGGATGTGTATGAGAGTTTTTGTATATTTTTTGATCAAATACTAGCCTGTGTGCAAAAGATATTTAAGATTTATGTATATGGATACACATGTTTCGATATTTTTATTTATAGAGATGATGGTGATGTTGGCATGATGTATCTCTATGGAAAGAATTTTATTATTATGCATATATGGATTCATGATAGGTGTGTTAGGCATGGTGGGGTCAGGTCATAGGCATGGTTGAGTTAGGTCAAAGGCATGGATGGAGTTAGGTCATAGGCATGGTTGAGTCAGGTCATAGGCATGATGGAGTTAGGTCATAGGCATGGTTGATTCAAGTCATAGGCATGGTTGAGTCAGGTCATAGGCATGGTTTGAGTCAGGTCACACGCATGGTTGAGTTGAAATGGGTTGAGTATGTAATTCATTAATTTGTGTAATTAACGATGATATAAGTCATGTTGAGATGTGTTGATAGTAACATGAATGATAATGGTAAAGAAAAGGTAAAAATAATGAATGTATGAATAAGGATGGTAAAGCTGTCAAGTAAGATGTTGTTTGTTTGGCTTAATTTCCAATTATTGATATAAAAAGGAAATTAACTAGGGTATAATGTGATTTATGAAAATGAAAAGTGAATTGGTTAGGTTAGAGAGTGGCTGAGCTAACCTCCTCAGGCCCCATGCCCACAAAGTGCTACCTACATAGTCCTGGCGAGAATGGACCTCAGGCTGATGTAGTTCTCCCATAAGCTAGGGAAGAATGTGAGGAGGTATGAGAATGAGTTGGTAGGTTATAGGCATGATTAGATCTAGGTCTTTTAGGTATGGGGTGAATTGTGGGCACATTGGTATGAGTGATTTTGAGTTGATTATGGTGAAAGAGGGAAATGTATTACCCAATGATAAGGCGTCAAGAATCTAGTCCGTGTATAAGGTAATTAATACGTAATGAAGAAGGTTAAAAGATAAGAAGAGGCAATAAAGCCACTTGATTGGCAAGGATCATAATGGGTGGGTCATACCTTAGATAGGATGATGAACATAAGACCCTAAAAACAATTGCATGATTGATTATTCTAAAGGTGAAAAGTAGTCACATGATTGCCAAATGTCTCAGTTCCATTAGGTCCCTATTATATATATCTACCCTCCGAGTAAATATAGACAACGACACAAAGGAAATATGTCAGAGAGGTTTAAAAACCGTGACACAAAGGAAATATGTCAGAGAGGTTCAAAAACCCAACACAAAGGAAATATCTCAGTGAGGTTCAAAAACCTGACACAGGAAATATGTCGGAGAGGTTCAAAAACCCGACACAAAGGAAATATGTCAGAGATGTTCAAAAACATGACACAAAGGAAATATGTCAGAGAGGTTCAAAAACCTGACACAAAGGAAATATATCAGAGAGGTTTAAAAACCTGAAACAAAGGATTTCGCGTTTCAAGTTTCGGGAAACATGAGACATGAAGCATGAAAATCACAAGGCATGTCCCGATGCTTGGGAGTTCCAAAAACCTGAAACACTACCTAGGAAAATTAGGTTTTGGAGTCGAGAAAGCATGGGGAAAAAACATGTTGAGGCACCCTCCAAACCCGATGCAAATGCAAATGAGAACCCCGAACCTGACTGGAAATAGACCCTGACATGGGGAATATTCAAATGGCCATAAATTTTCATAGGGAGCTTGGATTCATACAAGGTTGGAATTTTCAGAAAGCTTACAAGGTCCTATATCCAACTAAGATTGGATATCTTTAATTGGGTGAGAAAAATTTCTCCAAAAATGTAAAATACAGATCACCATTTTTTGGGTTTGTTAGGGTTCTCACCTACGGCCATAATGAGATGAATTAAATATAACCTGGAGGTGGTTGGGGTAGATCTAGATTTCCTCTCTCTTCCCTCTCTCATTCTTCCTATAAATTGTAAGGAGGGGCTTATTTCTAAAGCTTGGACATTCTTGTTTTGCCCCTCCCTTCTTCTCTTTTGGCAGGCAAATTTGTGGAGTTCAAACCTCCCGTCTAAAACTATAATGTAAATTTTCCTCTTGGAATTTTGTAGTGTATTGTATCAATATTTGGAGAAAATAATGCATGTATGTGGATGATTCTCAACCCTCTCTATGTTCATTTGCTTCTCCTCTTGATCTTTTTGTTGCTTCGATTTGGGTTTCCTTCCTTTCTTGCTGTCATTTTTGGAAATAATGGGGTACAGTCGTCCCCTTGCTGTTGTGGTTAATCCGTCCTTGCATTTGATTGGTTGGAAGCACTCCCACGACGTGCTGGTTTGTTGACAGTATGGTGTTCGAAATAGATATAATTCTTTTACTATTCGTGTTGATTGAAAGTGGAACAGGTGTGTAATCGTTCCTTATGGTGTAAATGCTTTCCATTTAGTGTAATCGTTTCTTTGCTGTGTATATGGAAACTGTCTTTACAAAGAAAAAAGAAAGAAATGGAAATACAGTTGCATATATTGCTGTAATTTGGGTTCTGTTGAATCTTGTTGTCATTTTGGAAATGATACAAAATACTGTTATTGGTGCTGTCGCTGAGTTCAGCTGTCCTTGTATTTCTTGAATGAAATGCTTTCCTGATGTGCTGGTTGTTTAACAGTATTGGGAAAAAAAATTGGCATATGTATCACGGGTTTGTACGTGTTAATTGAGTTGTTCTCTTTTGAAACCATAAGTCTTTTGCTGATGAACTAGAATGAAAGAAGCGATGGTTGTTGAAGTTGTTTCATATGGAAATCATTTTTTATAAAGGAAATAGATTTCTCTTCCTTCTACTGTCTTGGATTCTGATGAAAGTGGCATTCGGGACCCCTATGAGTAATTGAATTCGAATTTAAATTCAAGTAGTAGCAACATTTCCATGGCTGTGCCCTTTTCTTGTATAAGAAATAAGCAATTATGTTTTGGAATCCGTGAAAATAGGAAAAGTAGAAGTAGACTGTTTTCCTTCTGAAGTTATTGAATGACTATAATTTCTTCTTGCTGTAATGAAGGATGACCCCATTGCGTCTAGCAGTCGAAGTTTGACCTTCTGATATAATTTTTGTAATTTTACTATCTTGAGAATGCAAATTTGGCTGGAACGTTCATTACTGTAGCTTGTTGGATTGCAGCTGTACTGGCTATGTGTGATGCTTATCAATGAGAACGTTTACATTGTTGTCTGTCTAAGTTGAGTTGTCTTGCTTAGAAAAAAAAAACGTGATTGAACGTTTTTACTTCATTCTGAAAACAATGATTGTTTTTAATGAAATAGTAGAGAATGAATTCTTCTCTTTTGCTATCCGGAACTCTGAAGGTGATATTGGATTTATAGTGCTTATGATTCGGTCTTGCTGTAGGTAACAGTCATGTACCCTTTGTTATTAAGAACTATATGTGTTCAAAAGTATAAAAGATTATATGAATATATATATATACTTGCGTGGTTGCAATTTTGTTGTTGGTTAGCTATACAGTGTAAGAAGTAAGGAATCTTCTAGTATAGCAAATACCTAGTATACATATTGATATGGCTTGCTCCAGGATAAATATAATGTCTTACTAACCTGTTGGCATTCATATGAACTGGAAATAAATGGAATTATTCTTGCTGCCAGAAAGTGAATTCCGAGTGGATTTTGTAAGTTTCACTCTGAACTGTTATTTGATTTATCTTTCGTCTGGATCCCACTGTTAGGACAGTCATGTGGAAAGAGATAGAGATATGAATTAATGTTTTAGAAAAATGATCTTTCTTCTTTCATTCAGTTAGAAATCTGGAATTCGTGAATGAAGAATTTTATAGTGCTTAGATGGGAGCCACTATATGCATTGCTGTTCGCTTTCTTGTTTGTACTTGAATGCTTTAAATTTAACATGCTTCATGAACGGAAAGGAAAGTAATGGATTTATACTCAGTTAGTTTCATCCTTTGCATTTGTTATTAATGAAAGGTGTGGAAAGGATAACTGTATGCTTTATAGGCAGCAAACTACTTGTATTTTCAACTTTACAAATTTTGTAAATAGATACTTGCAATGATTATGTCAAAACGGGACAGCAGTCCCTTGACTGGTGGCGATGATGTTTTTGATAGTTCAGTGGTTATGCTGATTTCTCTTTTGTGCTTTCGAAATTGATGTTTTGCTGTCGTTTCATAAAAGCAGGGTTCTTTTATCGAAACAGTTAGTTGAAGCATCTTATTTTAAGGATAAGTGCTTAATGTGCTCAGTTCATTGAACTGACCCGTGCAATTCATTTTGCAGATGGAATTTGATTAGAATGAAGACTTGGCTGTTTTCTGATGCCTCTTGATTAGATGTAAATTAAATTGTAACTGTTGCTTTTATTTCCTCTTTGAGGAATTGTAAAAGAAGAAAATACATTCTTCTGTCCATGAGTTGTATGGATGCTTTGTATAAATTATACCCAATCAGCTGGATTGGCAAATGTACAAATTATGACTTGAAATATTGAATACAGTTACAAGTGTGATATTTTCAATAATTATATCAGTTTGATATTGCTGTTTAAATTGGAAATATGGTGTTATTTCCTGATTTGGAATTGTTTCATTATCCTTGGATGGATGTTGAATTGAAACTGATGTTTATTCTTACTTAATTACAACCTTTAAGTTGAACAATGCAATTAATTCATACTTGGGGTAAAGATGAATTTTGAATTGACATTAAAAAGGATTAAGAAGGATATGATTTTATAATCAGAAGGTATTCAGGATTAGCTTAGGAGCTAAGGAATATCAATTTAAACTGGGAGTATTCGAACTTCGTTTTCGAACTCCATTAATGATCCCGTTTGATAAAATTCAGAATAAAGGTTATTGGATACATATATCCATAACTAATGATCCTTAACTATATAACGTCGAGGGGAAATAAATGAATTCATTTCTCAAGGAATAGACCTCGTTTGAATGACGTCTAATAATTTAACATTATGAAATTAGTTGCAGTTGGAAACATCTTGGTTAAGTTTAATAGGTTAAACTTATTATGTCCGTCGGTACGGACTGCTTAATCTAATGATTAAGAAATTAACCAAGTAAGGGAATGTAGCCCTTCGATATGAAGGGGACGATACATAGAAAACTAACGGACGGTTTAGTCCCTCTTAGTTATAGACAACTGCAACGGCAACGAGGATCAAGGGATCAGCGTGGATGCTGAAAATTGCTTTAACTGATAACTCGTAGCTAAGTCACTTGGGCAGGATGTGAATTCTCGATGGGATGAATTCTGCAGGACATTGGCATACGCCAGCTACAGCAAGGTGTCTTCATGAAGACGGGGTCTTCACGACGACACAATGTTGCAGCTGACATATAGCAATGCCCTCCCGAATTAAAACATTGAGAATACATAGGCTGAAAGTGTAGATCTTAGCTGGGGTGGAGATAGGGTATGATTTGGTATACGGAGTGACTCCGGATTACTAAAGATAATCAGACACACGGAGTCGTGGGGTAACGACACCGTATGTCTGCGTATCTTTAGCTACCTGGAGTGCCTTCCTTTACCCGCTCATATTACTGGCTGGAATCGAAAGTTTAAAACGGAACTTAAACAATGAGGACTGGTAGGAACCAGGAAAGACCATTCTAGATAACAGGTGAAGTGAAGTGAAGGACGTATTCCGTAGATGTGTATCACATTCAGGAATATGATCATGCAAAGCATGTGAAAATCTTTGCCCAAAGTATCGCAATTGCTGGTTGCGTTGTCCTTATCACTTAATTTAAGATGCAGGATGTCAGATGAATATCAGTAACAGATATTCAGATAGGCTTCTTAAATGGATCACTTCGATAACCGGGGAAGGTTATGAGAACAAGTATATAAAATATACTATGCATGAACAAACATGAAGGATCGGTTGTTGCCGAGTCATGTATATGAAGGATCGGTTGTTGCCGAGTCATGAAATGAAGGATCGTTGAAACTCCGAGCCATGAAAATGGAGGATCGGCAGTTCATCGAGTCATTTACAGCAGCATATAGAATCTGTTATGAGATTGAATGGCATTGAATGTGTGTTCCATATTGTAATTATGTGAACAGGGAACATTCGTTTTAAAAAGAAATTGTATAATCCAAACTGTGTGGTTTGGGCAGAGAACAATTATTAAATCTTGAACGTGTGTTTGAATTTTATAATTCATAACAGAGAACGTTATATATAAAAAAAAAAAAAAAAAAAAAAATTTCCCTTGTTCTGGTGTTTTAAAATGGGGATGTTACATCTTGGTATCAGAGCTGAAGGTTGCAGCTCTTGGACCTAATGAGTCCACGTTATTAATAAAGTTTACATTTTCTTATTGAACAGAAAATGGTCAGGACAAGAGGGAATGCTGCGAATAACCCGTTACAGGGTAGAGAAGCAGCAACTGCCCAAAAGCTGGATGAAATCCTTGCTGCCCTACTTGATACGAGGGATCGTTTGACTGTACTGGAACAACAGTCAATGGGCAATGAAGAGGAGGGGAATGAAGCTGAAATAAATGATCAGCTGCCTCCTGTGGACAACATCAACGGAGGGAATCCGGGTGTTGATGATAATAATTTAACTGCTCCTAATCCCCCTGAAAATAAAAGGGCAAGATTAGCAGCTGAACTTACGAATGACATAAAGAGAATAAGTCCTCCAAAGTTTGATGGAACAACTCTTGGGGACGGAGCTGAGAACTGGCTCAGTGAAATGGAGAAATACTTTGCAATAAGAAACTTCTCCGAAGAGACTAAAGCGATATGGGGAGCATATCAGCTTTCTCATGAAGCATCATCCTGGTGGGACAACCGTAAGGTTGAGCTGAATATTGTCGAATCAGACATAACCTGGGATCAATTTAAGGGTTATTTTAGGCAAAGATGGTTGCCTCAACTCTATTTTGATAAGAAAATGACTGAATTCCAGAACTGGTCGCAAGGAAGGCTGTCGGTGACAGAATACTGGGAAGGGTTTACTAAACTCCTTAAGTATGTGCCGCAGTACCAAGCTGACGAGAAGTTCAGAATACGGAAATTCATAATGGGACTGAATCCCATCATAGGTGGCGAAGTGGATGTCCACGGCCCAACCACCATGGATGGAGTTGTCAAAAAGGCAATCAGACAGGAACAGAAATTGAGAGCAATCTCTGCTCACAGGGAAGAGATAAGGAAGAAGATTCCCAATCCTTCTTCGTCTCTTGCACCAAAAAGGGGACCTTGGAAAAGGTTTGGTGTGAAAAATAAAATTGTTGTAGATAACAACAAGAAACCTGTGATGAACAGACCTGCAAATAGCGTGCGGAACAGCTTCCCAAAAGCTAATGGCTTTGGACAGAAGTCCTATGGAAGCCAAAACGATAACTTTAAGGCTGGTAATAAATTTGAACCTAGAAAAGGGCCAGCTGGAGGATGCTTCAACTGTGGAAGGGACCACTATGCAAATCACTGTCCTCTGAAGAAGGATGATCGCGGACAGCAGCATAGGATACATGCTGCGGTGTCTAACAGACAAGCTGAAAAGCAAGTGACGCCCATAGAAGTTACTGGTAAGCTATTCGGTAAACCTGTAGTTGTACTTTTTGATACTGGAGCTACAGAATGTTTTATTTCTACTGAACTTGCTATGAAATTAAAAAGAAAGGCTGCGAGAATGGATAAAACATGGACAGTGCATTATGGGAATAATGCTGTCCACACAGTTGAAATGTGCCTTTTTGGGGCAATTCTTGACCTGCCTGGGTTCTCCACCGAAGTTGACTTGTATGTCACTCCTCTAGGATCATATGATATCATTATTGGAGTTAACTGGTTGGCTAAACATAAGGCAAAGGTTGACTGTTATGAAAAACACATCAGTTGCCTTGATGACCTGCAGAAAGCAGTAGTCATTCAAGGTGTAAAACGGGAAGTTGCAGTTAGGAAACTGACGGCTATGCAACTAAAGAGGGCTAAAAACAGAGGCTGCACTTTGTATGCGGTAAAAATGATAGAAAATGAAAAGGAAGATAATGATTTCATGGAAAGATATCCATTGTTGAGGGATTTTCGTGATGTGTTTCCGGAGGAATTGCCGGGTCTTCCGCCCAAACGTGAGTTTGACTTCGCTATTGAGATCAAACCAGGAACGGAACCCATATCTAAGGCACCTTATAGAATGACTACCATTGAGCTGGTAGAACAGAAGGCTCAGTTACAAGAACTTCTGACTAAGGGGTTGATCAGACCGAGCGTCTCACCTTGGGGAGCGCCGGTAATTTTCGTAAAGAAAAAGGATGGCACCTTGAGGCTGTGCATTGATTACAGAATGCTGAATAAAGCAACCATTAAAAATCGATACCCACTTCCAAGAATCGATGATCTGTTTGATCAGATGTGAGGAGCATCAGTCTATTCAAAAATAGATCTGCGGTCAGGATACCATCAGCTGAGAATAAAAGAGGAAGATATTCATAAAACAGCTTTTAGAACGAGGTATGGGCACTATGAGTTCACAGTGCTGCCTTTTGGGCTGACTAATGCACCTGCCGCCTTCATGAATCTAATGAATAACATCTTTCAAGAATACTTAGACAAGTTTGTGCTTGTATTCTTAGACGACATTCTTATATACTCTAAAAATGTCGAAGAGCACCAAGAACATCTCAGGATAGTGCTGGAAATCTTAAGAAAGAGGAAGTTGTATGGCAAGCTGTCCAAATGTTCCTTTTATGATGCAGAGGTGCATAATTTGGGACACATTATAAGTAAAGACGGGATAGCTGTTGATCCTTCAAAGATCACGGCTATAACTGAATGGCCTGCACCTAAGAACGTGCACGAAGTAAGGAGCTTCATGGGCTTGGCTGGATATTATAGAAAGTTCGTTAAGGACTTTTCAAAAATTGCTGCTCCAATCACTTCGTTGCAGAAGAAAGAAAAGAAATTTGTCTGGACAGACAAATGTGAATCTGCCTTTAAAAAGTTAAAGGAGCAGTTAACTACAGCACCTATTTTGACTGTACCTGATCCAAATGGAGATTTTATGGTTGTAACAGACGCCTCAGGAGAAGGCCTTGGAGGTATTCTGTTACAGAATAACCATGTTATCGCTTATGAAAGCAGAAAGCTTAAGTTACATGAACAGAACTATGCTCCACACGATCTTGAGCTCGCTGCCATAGTACATGCGCTTCAAATATGGAGGCATTACCTTCTTGGCAAGCCCTTTGAATTAAAAACAGACCATCTGGGGCTGAAGTATATTTTTACTCAGCCAAATCTGAATGCAAGGCAACGAAGATGGTTAGAATTTCTGTCTCAGTATGATTTTGATATAAGCTACATTAAGGGCAAGGAAAATAGAGTGGCAGATGCTCTGAGTCGAAGGAAGCATATCTCTGCTCTTATAACGTTAAGAACTCAGTTTAAGGATGAGGTAAAAGATGCTTTAGAATCAGATCCCTATTTTCAGCAAGTCAAATCAGCACTTGCTGCAGACCCGCAGGACAGCAGGTATAAGGGATTTCGTTTTGATAACGAAGGAGTTATGAGATTCGAAAACAGGGTATATGTACCTGTAGCAAATGGCTTAAGAGAGAAATTGCTCACTGAATTCCATAATTCACCTTTTTCTGGGCACCCTGGCATTACAAAAATGCTTGCTGATCTTAAGCAGCAATATTTTTGGAAGGGAATGAAAAAGGATGTAATAGAGTTTGTAACACACTGCTTGGAATGTCAGCGTGTTAAAGCGGAACATATGCACCCTTCAGGATTATTGTATCCCCATAGCATTCCGCAGTATAAGTGGCAAGTGATAACGATGGATTTCGTTCAAGGATTGCCTATGTCAAGAAATAAACATGACATTATCCTGGTTGTAGTCGACAAATTGACCAAAGTGGCACACTTCATTGCTGGTAATTTGAAGGACGATGCACCAGTTTTAGCAAGAAGATTTGTGCATGAAATCTTCAGATTGCATGGAATACCGGAATTAATCATATCAGACAGGGATCCGAGGATGACATCAAGGTTTTGGCAAACGCTTAATGCAGCCTTGGGAACTAAATTAAACTTCAGTTCTGCATATCATCCAGAAACGGATGGACAGACTGAGAGAGTTAATCAAGTTTTAGAGGACATGCTGAGGATGTATTGCATGGACCAGCAGTATAAATGGGAGGAATACCTTCCGCTGGTAGAATTTGCTTACAATAACACCTATCATGCCTCTTTAAAAATGGCGCCCTTTGAAGCATTGTATGGAAGAAAATGCAGAACCCCTGTCAGCTGGGACAGCGTTGAGGACAGAGAGGTAATTGGGCCAGAAATCCTTATGGAAATGGAACAGTAAATCAAAATGATTCGGGAACATCTAAAGGAGGCTGCCAATAGGCAGAAGAGCTATGCAGACTTGAAGCGGGTTGACAGGCATTATAAACTTGGAGAGAAGGTCTTTCTTCGGGTGAAGCCGAAAAAGAGCTCCATAACTTTTGGCAAGGCTGCCAAGTTGTCACCACGTTACGTGGGACCTTTTGAAATTATTGAAATAATCAACCCTGTAGCTTATCGTCTAGCATTACCTCCTGCTTTGTCTCAAATGCATGATGTTTTTCATATTTCTTTGCTTAAGAAATACGTGACCGATTTATCACATGTGCTAAATTGGAATTCCTTGCAGGTCCAAGACCCAGGAATAATCGTGGTTAAGCCCATTCGAGTGTTGGGAACTCGCCAGTTGTACTTGAGAAATCGCGAAGTGAACCAATGTAAGGTCCAGTGGGACCAGTTCAGCGAAGAAAGTGCAACTTGGGAGAATCTCGAAGAAATGAGATCTACTTTTCCACATCTGTTTAACTGAATATGAAATTCAGAGAACTGAAAGTTTTACCAAATTTAGACCATTATTAGTCTATTGTACAGTTGTCTTAAAACTTTGTTTTTAAGAGAGAATCTGTTTTTGGTATGAACATATGAATGAAAGAACAATAACTGAATTTTGTTCTATGAACTTCTTGATTTGTAAATCTGATCATCGGGACGATGATTCTTTAAGGAGGGAAGAATGTAACACTCTGATTTTTGAATGCTAACTTGGTGAATGTTTTACATACTGTTATAGCTCTTGGAATGAAAGCAAACATGTTAGGATATGTTTTGATTTTAAGAGAATGTGTTGCTAATTCGGATTCTTGCATACTATGAATTATTGCATGGGACAGCGAACACTGTACTTGTGTGTTTGCTGATGTGACGACAGGTTGTCGTATAATTGCTTGCTCTTGTGCTGATTGACAGCATATCCTGAATCAATTCCATTGATCCAGGTATGCTGAGATCCTCTTGTGTTTTCTATGCTAATTCACACTTGAACCGGAAGGACGGAACGTCCTGTTCTGTGATAGCATGGATGTTAGTAAGGGACGGGATGGAAATTGTTAGTGTTAGTGGTTAGTGGGAATTAAACCTAAACTAACCCTAAACACCTAACATACATTCTACACTACTATCCAAAGTGGATTTTTAAATTATAAAAAAAAAAAAGGGGAAAAATAAATCTAAATCCTAAAACCTAAGGTCTAACTAAGACCTAGGTCGAATGAACTATGTAACCTAAACTAATCCTAAGCTAAAGGGGTACGCAGACCCTTGGAAGGAGAGGATAAGGATGGGTAGGTGGCATTCTTGGGCATTTATGAACTGTCCCTTAG
The DNA here is from genome assembly GCA_019776745.2 of Taxus chinensis. Classification (NCBI taxonomy): domain Eukaryota; kingdom Viridiplantae; phylum Streptophyta; class Pinopsida; order Cupressales; family Taxaceae; genus Taxus; species Taxus chinensis. Next base: position 907,966,343 of record CM034148.1, read on the forward strand.
GGGACGGCGCCAGTTTTGGCGGGACAGATGGGAGATAGAGGTGTCTATTTGGAAGCTTGGCTAAACTCAGTTTGCTTGGGAAATTTGAAGGTTGGAGACTTGCCAACCCAAGTGGAGGGGGCGTGGAAAATAAGGAGAAAGGCAAGCCTTTAATGCATTAAATGTTTTTGGTCCTCGCGACCAGCTTGCTTTGGAAGCAGCATGAAGGAATTTTGATTGTCATTTTTGTTCATTCGAGCTTTTTGCAAAGTTGCTCTGAATTTGGTTTTTCTGACCTGGTTCGGTCGAACCAGCTCTTGGCATTGACATTTTCGTGGAAGAATAGAGGCTGTTGATAAGCCTGAAGAAGAAAAGAGTGCTGGGAAGTTTGTGTAGCCGTTGTGGAAGAAAAACGCGGCAAAACGAAGCTTTCTTCGAGTTCTGAAAAAGAGATTACAGGCATGTTAAGCCCTTCTCTTTAAAATCTTTGCTTGATTTAAATGTTTCATTAAAACAACCCTGCTCTTGGGTTTGGATTGCTTGATTGTTTTTGAGATTGATTTGGAAATGGATTTGTTGATTCATGCCTTCTTTTTCTTGAAAAATGATAAGGAAGTTGATTTTGATTGCTCTGCCTTGATTGTTCTTGCTCGAATCGTGTTGGAAATAAGATTTTAGTATTGATTGTAGACTGTATAAAGGGTTGAAATGTGGGTATTCCTTTCACTGTTCGTATTGTTCGAAAATGGAAAGGACTGTGCAATCGCCCTTATGGTGTAATTTGTTTCTTTAAATGCAATCGTTTCTTGCTGTTGTATTTGGAACTGCACTTCCATGTAAAATGGAAATGGAAATACAGTCGAGTTATGTTGCTTCGATTTGGGTTTCCTTCCTTTCTTGCTGTCATTTTTGGAAATAATGGGGTACAGTCGTCCCCTTGCTGTTGTGGTTAATCCGTCCTTGCATTTGATTGGTTGGAAGCACTCCCACGACGTGCTGGTTTGTTGACAGTATGGTGTTCGAAATAGATATAATTCTTTTACTATTCGTGTTGATTGAAAGTGGAACAGGTGTGTAATCGTTCCTTATGGTGTAAATGCTTTCCATTTAGTGTAATCGTTTCTTGCTGTGTATATGGAACTGTCTTTACAAGAAAAGAAGAAATGGAAATACAGTTGCATATATTGCTGTAATTTGGGTTCTGTTGAATCTTGTTGTCATTTTGGAAATGATACAAAATACTGTTATTGGTCGCTGAGTTCAGCTGTCCTTGTATTTCTTGAATGAAATGCTTTCCTGATGTGCTGGTTGTTTAACAGTATTGGGAAAAATTGGCATATGTATCATGGGTTTGTACGTGTTAATTGAGTTGTTCTCTTTTGAAACCATAAGTCTTTTGCTGATGAACTAGAATGAAAGAAGCGATGGTTGTTGAAGTTGTTTCATATGGAAATTTTTATAAAGGAAATAGATTCTCTTCCTTCTACTGTCTTGGATTCTGATGAAAGTGGCATTCGGGACCCCTATGAGTAATTGAATTCGAATTTAAATTCAAGTAGTAGCAACATTTCCATGGCTGTGCCCTTTTCTTGTATAAGAAATAAGCAATTATGTTTTGGAATCCGTGAAAATAGGAAAAGTAGACTGTTTTCCTTCTGAAGTTATTGAATGACTATAATTTCTTCTTGCTGTAATGAAGGATGACCCCATTGCGTCTAGCAGTCGAAGTTTGACCTTCTGATATAATTTTGCTTTTACTATCTTGAGAATGCAAATTTGGCTGGAACGTTCATTACTGTAGCTTGTTGGATTGCAGCTGTACTGGCTATGTGTGATGCTTATCAATGAGAATGTTTACGTTGTTTTCTGTCTAAGTTGAGTTGTCTTGCTTAGAAAAAAAACGTGATTGAATGTTTTTACTTCATTCTGAAAACAATGATTGTTTTTAATAATGAAATAGTAGAGAATGAATTCTTCTCTTTTGCTATCCGGAACTCTGAAGGTGATATTGGATTTATAGTGCTTATGATTCGGTCTTGCTGTAGGTAACAGTCATGTACCCTTTGTTATTAAGAACTATATGTGTTCAAAAGTATAAAAGATTATATGAATATATATATATACTTGCGTGGTTGCAATTTTGTTGTTGGTTAGCTATACAGTGTAAGAAGTAAGGAATCTTCTAGTATAGCAAATACCTAGTATACATATTGATATGGCTTGCTCCAGGATAAATATAATGTCTTACTAACCTATTGGCATTCATATGAACTGGAAATAAATGGAATTATTCTTGCTGCCAGAAAGTGAATTCCGAGTGGATTTTGTAAGTTTCACTCTGAACTGTTATTTGATTTATCTTTCGTCTGGATCCCACTGTTAGGACAGTCATGTGGAAAGAGATAGAGATATGAATTAATGTTTTAGAAAAATGATCTTTCTTCTTTCATTCAGTTAGAAATCTGGAATTCGTGAATGAAGAATTTTATAGTGCTTAGATGGGAGCCACTATATGCATTGTTGTTCGCTTTCTTGTTTGTACTTGAATGCTTTAAATTTAACATGCTTCATGAACAGAAAGGAAAGTAATGGATTTATACTCAGTTAGTTTCATCCTTTGCATTTGTTATTAATGAAAGGTGTGGAAAGGATAACTGTATGCTTTATAGGCAGCAAACTACTTGTATTTTTAACTTTACAAATTTTGTAAATAGATACTTGCAATGATTATGTCAAAACGGGACAGTAGTCCCTTGACTGGTGGCGATGATGTTTTTGATAGTTCAGTGGTTATGCTGATTTCTCTTTTGTGCTTTCGAGATTGATGTTTTGCTGTCGTTTCATAAAAGCAGGGTTCTTTTATCGAAACAGTTAGTTGAAGCATCTTATTTTAAGGATAAGTGCTTAATGTGCTCAGTTCATTGAACTGACCCGTGCAATTCATTTTGCAGATGGAATTTGATTAGAATGAAGACTTGGCTGTTTTCTGATGCCTCTTGATTAGATGTAAATTAAATTGTAACTGTTGCTTTTATTTCCTCTTTGAGGAATTGTAAAAGAAGAAAATACATTCTTCTGTCCATGAGTTGTATGGATGCTTTGTATAAATTATACCCAATCAGCGGGATTGGCAAATGTACAAATTATGACTTGAAATATTGAATACAGTTACAAGTGTGATATTTTCAATAATTATATCAGTTTGATATTGCTGTTTAAATTGGAAATATGGTGTTATTTCCTGATTTGGAATTGTTTCATTATCCTTGGATGGATGTTGAATTGAAACTGATGTTTATTCTTACTTAATTACAACCTTTAAGTTGAACAATGCAATTAATTCATACTTGGGGTAAAGATGAATTTTGAATTGACATTAAAAAGGATTAAGAAGGATATGATTTTATAATCAGAAGGTATTCAGGATTAGCTTAGGAGCTAAGGAATATCAATTTAAACTGGGAGTATTCGAACTTCGTTTTCGAACTCCATTAATGATCCCGTTTGATAAAATTCAGAATAAAGGTCTACAGGCCTAGATGGCTCAGGGTGGAGACAGAGATGGTGATGATGAGAAGGTGGCCACTCTATAGGCATAGGTTATAGGTTTGCAGGGCTAGTTGGCCACTGCATAGGTGCAGATTGAGGTATTACAGGCTCAGGTACAGGAAGAGGGTACAATGTAGATGGCACCTCCATAGGCATCGGGACAGGGTCCCAGTTCATAAGTAGGGGTGGGATAGGGTCCCACAAGACAGGAACAAGTGTAGAGGCTGATGGGGCCACCAAAAATAGTATTGATATCTAGGTTGTGGGATACCGTAGGTGAGTTTAGGTATTACCAAGATTAGTTGATGGTGGTAGGGATAGATTTTCTATCATACGGAGAGTACAGGGCACAACAGGACTTGAGTAAGATGACCCGATCCAGCACCCACAATGTGGACATCACAGGGGGCCATCAAGCCCCGAGACAGGATCAGGGTGAGGCCACTAGTTTACAAAGGCTAGCCCTAGGTGATACACCAGCAGGGACCCATCCATGCCCCATGAGAGGTGGTGAGATGTTATCAGGCCAACAGGAAGGAGCTGAGGAGGAGACAGAAGAGATCGATATTGAGGATACTAGTAGGATGATGCCAGATGTATGTCACTCATTTGTGATGTATTTATTGATTTTTGATATATACCAACTTGTGTGCCAAAGAGAGTGAGGATGTGTATGAGAGTTTTTGTATATTTTTGATCAAATACTAGCCTGTGTGCAAAAGATATTTAAGATTTATGTATATGGATACACATGTTTCGATATTTTTATTTATAGAGATGATGGTGATGTTGGCATGATGTATCTCTATGGAAAGAATTTTCTTATTATGCATATATGGATTCATGATAGGTGTGTTAGGCATGGTGGGGTCAGGTCATAGGCATGGTTGAGTTAGGTCAGATGAAAGGCATGGATGGAGTTAGGTCATAGGCATGGTTGAGTCAGGTCATAGGCATGATGGAGTTAGGTCATAGGCATGGTTGATTCAAGTCATAGGCATGGTTGAGTCAGGTCATAGGCATGGTTGAGTCAGGTCACACGCATGGTTGAGTTGAAATGGGTTGAGTATGTAATTCATTAATTTGTGTAATTAACGATGATATAAGTCATGTTGAGATGTGTTGATAGTAACATGAATGATAATGGTAAAGAAAAGGTAAAAATAATGAATGTATGAATAAGGATGGTAAAGCTGTAAAGTAAGATGTTGTTTGTTTGGCTTAATTTCCAATTATTGATATAAAAAGGAAATTAACTAGGGTATAATGTGATTTATGAAAATGAAAAGTGAATTGGTTAGGTTAGAGAGTGGCTGAGCTAACCTCCTCAGGCCCCATGCCCACAAAGTGCTACCTACATAGTCCTGGCGAGAATGGACCTCAGGCCGATGTAGTTCTCCCATAAGCTAGGGAAGAATGTGAGGAGGTATGAGAATGAGTTGGTAGGTTATAGGCATGATTAGATCTAGGTCTTTTAGGTATGGGTGAATTGTGGGCACATTGGTATGAGTGATTTTGAGTTGATTATGGTGAAAGAGGGAAATGTATTACCCAATGATAAGCGTCAAGAATCTAGTCCTGTATAAGGTAATTAATACGTAATGAAGAAGGTTAAAAGATAAGAAGAGGCAATAAAGCCACTTGATTGGCAAGGATCATAATGGGTGGGTCATACCTTAGATAGGATGATGAACATAAGACCCTAAAAACATTGCATGATTGATTATTCTAAAGGTGAAAAGTAGTCACATGATTGCCAAATGTCTCAGTTCCATTAGGTCCCTATTATATATATCTACCCTCCGAGTAAATATAGACAACGACACAAAGGAAATATGTCAGAGAGGTTTAAAAACCTGACACAAAGGAAATATGTCAGAGAGGTTCAAAAACCCAACACAAAGGAAATATCTCAGTGAGGTTCAAAAACCTGACACAGGAAATATGTCGGAGAGGTTCAAAAACCCGACACAAAGGAAATATGTCAGAGATGTTCAAAAACATGACACAAAGGAAATATGTCAGAGAGGTTCAAAAACCTGACACAAAGGAAATATATCAGAGAGGTTTAAAAACCTGAAACAAAGGATTTCGCGTTTCAAGTTTCGGGAAACATGAGACATAAAGCATGAAAATCACAAGGCATGTCCCGATGCTTGGGAGTTCCAAAAACCTGAAACACTACCTAGGAAAATTAGGTTTTGGAGTCGAGAAAGCATGGGGAAAAAACATGTTGAGGCACCCTCCAAACCCGATGCAAATGCAAATGAGAACCCCGAACCTGACTGGAAATAGACCCTGACATGGGGAATATTCAAATGGCCATAAATTTTCATAGGGAGCTTGGATTCATACAAGGTTGGAATTTTCAGAAAACTTACAAGGTCCTATATCCAACTAAGATTGGATATCTTTAATTGGGTGAGAAAAATTTCTCCAAAAATGTAAAATACAGTTCACCATTTTTTGGGTTTGTTAGGGTTCTCACCTACGGCCATAATGAGATGAATTAAATATAACCTGGAGGTGGTTGGGGTAGATCTAGATTTCCTCTCTCTTCCCTCTCTCATTCTTCCTATAAATTGTAAGGAGGGGCTTATTTCTAAAGCTTGGACATTCTTGTTTTGCCCCTCCCTTCTTCTCTTTGGCAGGCAAATTTGTGGAGTTCAAACCTCCCGTCTAAAACTATAATGTAAATTTTCCTCTTGGAATTTTGTAGTGTATTGTATCAATATTTGGAGAAAATAATGCATGTATGTGGATGATTCTCAACCCTCTCTATGTTCATTTGCATCCTCTTGATCTTTCACTGTAATTTTGGTTATCTATGCATGATCTTGCATTGCATTTTCATGGTTTGTGTTTATTGGCAAGACAGGTGTTCTTCATTCCTTGGTGCATCACCTTTGTTAGTTTAGGTTTATTTTTATGCATCTTCTTACCCTGTCTCCTTGGCAAGTTAGATTAGGATTTTTAGTAAACCCTGTTAGTGCAAAATCACAGCACCCCTGGATGCAGATCAGGTTTCTAGGTTGATCACTTTGGCATCTAGTGTGATTGCATAAAATTGAATCCTTTCTCCAAGTGTGGGACTTGAAAAAATGAGAAAGGATTCTCCAGAGAAGGCTGGTTCCTATTCCTCTGCTCAGATGTACATGAAATATGCAAAGGGTTTTCTCAAAACCTAATCTAATCTGCCAAGGAGACAAGGTAAGAAAATTCATAAAATAAATCTAAGCTAATAGAGGTGATGCACCAAGGAATGAAGAACACCTATTTTTCCAGTAAACACAGACCATTTGAATGTGATATAAGATCATGCACAAATGACAAAACCTGCAGTGAAAGACCAGGAGGATGCAAAAAATGAACACAGAGAGGGCTGAGAATCATCCACAGACATGCATTACTTTCTCCAAAGATTGATACAATACACCACGGAATGCCATGAGGTAGAATAGTATTACAGTTCAAATGAGAGGTTTGAATTCCACAAATTCGCCTGAGGAGAAGAAGGGAGAGGCAAAACAGAAAAATGTTTGACCCTTGAAAAGAAGCTCCTCTTACAATATATAGAAAGAATGAGAGAGGAAAGAGAGAGGGAGAAGCCAAAATCTACTTCAACCACCTCCAGGTTGCATTCAGTTCATCTCATTATGGCAGAAGCGGTGGATCCTGGCAAAACGGCGGGCTGTCTAACAGAAGCAGCGAACTGTCTGCTGCATTAAAGTTGTTTGTTGAAGCATTACTTCTGCTTGTTATTTCACGCCAGAGGCATTTCTTGATTTTCTCTCTCCAAACTGAACCAAAATGTAAGATTGACCTTGAAAATGTGTAGACAATCTCACAAGATTTCCGTCGATATAAAGAACGTGCAAATCTGAGCTCTGGATCGAAAGATATGTCGATCTGAAGATTTAGGGAAAAAACAGGCCAAAACGGATTTTGAAATATTTTCCCGAGCTTCGCCACCTGGATGACACATGGCAGGTTCTGATTCGCTAAGTAACTCTCTCTCCTCCACCTCTCAGCGGGCTCTCTTTTGAAATTTCCTTGTGGGCCCTAGCTGGGGCACGTGGCACTATCCCATTGGTTCGAGCTGACCCTTCAAATCTCGCCCTTTGACCTTATGACCTTTTCCCTTGTGACACGTGTCATGATTTGGTTGGTTCTCAGCCCTTTCGGCTCCTTTGCGTCCACCGCGTCCATTTTTCCCAGATGTCCCAGTGCTGCTTGGGAAAAAATCCTCCGGTTCACCAGATTCGGCTGGTTCGCATCCATTTTTCCCACTTGTCCCTCTGCTTCGCGAGACAAAATCTTCCGGTTCGCTCGATCCGGCCGAATTGCGTCCTCACGGCCCAAATGTCCCATTTGCCTCTGGACTGTTTGTTCTCATTTCGGCCGAACCGGCTGGTTCACGTATCTTTGTCCCAGATGTCCCAAAGTAGTTAGTGTGAAAGTTCTCCCTTTCAGCCGATCCGGGCTTTCCGTGTCCGCTGCGTCCATTTGTCCCACTTGTCCCTTTGCTGTTTGGGCCGCCTGTAGGCTTTTCAGCCGATCCACGCATTGACGTCCCAAATGTCCCAACTGTCCCGGGGACTAGGACTTAGCTGATTTTCACATTTTTTTCTAGCCCAAGCTTATCTTCTGCAACTTCTTCGCATCTTCTCAGAGCTTGCTCTTTTCAACCTGGACGGGAGAGTTAGAAAATTTTCTGAAGGGACCCTAGAAACATGACTTTTTGCCCTGAATCAATTTATCTGCCTGGGACTATAGAATTCTGATGCATGTTATCAAATTAACCCTAGGGGGTGAATTTTGGATGACAATTTGGTGACTCAGCAGGGTCACCTACCTACTAGGTAGAAGATCAATGGTCCTTTTAGCGATCTATTGGGCATGGAGTCATAAGCAATAACCTGAAATGAGCCTAATATCTAATCTCGAGCCTGATACTGCAACTTCTTCTCCAACAACACTCTGAACTGTAGAAAACAACCTGAGAGCAGCAAAACCTATGCCGAAGCACTTAGGAAAACTGAAACCTAACTACAACAGGACAATGTGCACAAGCACTTGGAGGAATGAAAATCTAATTAATATTTACAAGGTAGTGGACTTCCCTCTAGAGGCAACGCTTGAGGTAGATTCCATTGACTGGAATCTACAGTTCTTCACCATCCAATGAGGCCAATTGGAAAGCATTTCTACTCTTGCGTTTCATGACCATGTATGGGCCACTCCAAATGGCATCAAATTTGAAATGCCTTCCTGGTTTTGCCCGATCTGCATCCCATTTCAACACTAGATCTCCAACTTGAAAAGATCTATCCTTGGCCTTTCTGTCAAAGGTCTTCTTGATCAAATCTTGATCCTTTTCCATTGCTTGGGATGCCTGATTTCTGATCTCTTGCAGCTCCATCAGCTCTGCATATCTCACCTCCATAGGCTCAAATTCAAGCAACTCTAGCTGCTTCATGAGTTCTAATGTTGGCAACTCAAGTGACATGGGAAAGATTGCCTCTCTTCCATAGACAAGCTTAAATGGAGAATTACATGTGGATCTTTTGGGAGTGATCCTATCAGCCAATAAGGCTGATTTCAGTTTGGTATGCCAAGCCTTCAGGTTCTCATCAAGAGTCCTCCTAATGATCCTCAACAAGTTCTTGTTTGTAGACTCAGCCTGGCCATTACCTTGAGGGTAATAGTTTGATGAAGTGCTTAGGTAGATCCCGTTCCTGACAGCCCACTCAGTCACCTTAGATCCAATGAATGCCAACGTGTTATCAGAGATTATTGTAGTAGGTACGCCATATCTGGCAGTTATCCCCTCGTAAAAGTCCAAGATGCTAGACTCATTCGCCTCTTTGAGTGCTACTGCTTCTATCCATCTAGTGAAGTAGTCTATGGCTATAAAAATCCATTTGTGCCCTTGGCTTGAATTGGGATTGATGGCTCCAATGAAGTCTAAACCCCATTACATGAATGGCTGGTCAACTGAGATTGGTTGTAATGGAAGGGCAGCGAGTCTCTCTTTTCCTGTGAAGAATGCACAATTCTTACATCTCTTGATCCATGCATAGCAATCACTAAAGATTTTAGGCCAATAATAACCAGCCTTCATGATTTTTAGAGCTGTCACTCTTAGTGCAAAATGGCCACCAGCTGGTCCATCATGAAACTCTTTTAATACCCTTTGGATCTGACCTGTGTTAATGCATCTCAGCAGCACTCCATTCACATCCTTCTTGAACAAAACTCCATCAATGATGGTATATGGAACAGCCTGCAACCTGAAGTATCTCCTCTTCGCTTTGCTCATTTCTAGAGGGCATAGGCCTGTTTGTAGGAAGTGCATAATGCCTTGGGTCCAGCAAGGAGTTGGGGGCAGCATTGTCTTCTTCTTGTCTGCCACACGGCTCATGGCTATCTTGAACTATCAAAACAACCTCTTCTTCGTTGCATACTTCCTTTTGCTTCCCCAAAACCAGCTTCTCACACAATCCTTTCCCTCTTACCAGCTTGGTGATCTTGATCTCAATGTCATACTCCATGACATGGGTGATCCAACCTGCCCTTTTCTCATTCAAATCCTTGTTGAGGAGGAATTCCTTAACCCCAGCATGTGAGACTAGCAACTGGACCTTGTTGTTTGAGACTAAATGCTTGAATTTCTTCAAGCTTCTGATTACTGCAAGCACATGCTTTTCAATAAAAGAGTACCTCATTTTGTAGTCATCTAGGCTCTGGCTGAAGAAGGCAATCAGCTATTCATCATTATCTTTGTTCTGCTGTACCAGAATGGCAGAAATAGTGTCATCACCTCCAAATGCATAGAGGATGAAATCGTTGGAAAAGTCTGGGTTGATGAGAGTGGGTGCTTGGGAGATGGCTTCTTTGATTGCTTCAAAACTCTCCTTGCCTTCTGCCGTCCACTTGAAATCCATGCTTTTCCTTAAAATTTTGGTGATGGACTTGACAAGGGCTGTAAAATCTGGGACAAACCTCCAAACAAAGTTTATCCTTCCCAGGAAACTCTGAAGGGCTTTCTTGTGGCTTGGAAATGGTAGAGCTCTTATGGCTTCAACCCTCTCTGGATCAATTTCTAATCCTTCCCTGGAGACAATATGGCCAAGGAACTTCCCTTCATGTGCAAGAAAGATGCACTTCTTAGGATTTAAGGACACTCTGAACTTTCTACACCTCTGAAACACTTGCCTGAGGTGAAAGAAATGGTCTGCTGCATTCTTTGAGAAGACAGTAATATCATCTAGGTATACCAGCACTATCTTGTTGATCAAGCCTTTGAATTCCATATCCATAGCTCACTGGAATGTTGCTCCAGCGTTCGATAGTCCAAATGGAATATTCTTGTAAGCATATGTGCCCCATTTGGTTGTGAAGGCTATCTTGAACTGGTCTTCCTCCTTTACCATAATCTGATTGAAGCCTGAGTAACCATCAAGTAGTGAAACCCTTTCTAAACCAGCTATAACCTGCAATATTTGCTCCATGGAAGGGAGTGGATAATGGTCCTTGAGAGAGGCTCTATTCAAATCTCTGAAGTCAACACACAGCCTGATCTCTCCATTCTTCTTTCTAACTGGAACTAAGTTGGTAACCCAACTAGAATGCTTGATTGGGAATATGATTCTTGACTCAATCAGCTTGTCCAATTCTTTCCTCATGAGAGGCTCCATGTGTGGATTGACTAGTCTCTATTTCTGCCTGACAGGCTTAGTATTTGGATCCAATTCGATGGTATGCTGAGCTAAGTTAGGATTGAAACCTTTCAAGTCTTCATAGCTCCAAGCAAACACGTCAGGGAATTCTTGACATAGCTGTATGAACTCACACCTTTCTTGCTCAGTTGTCATCTTTCTAATTTGCAATGGCTTGTTCTCTTATAGCAAGATGGATACCGAATCTTCTCTCTTGACCTGAATGTTTTCTTTCTCCTTTCTAAACTGATCATTGGGGTTAAAAATGGACTCCAATGTGATAAGTCCCTTGTGCAGCTTGTCAGTTCTCAGCTGTATCACTTGGTCACCATATTTCTGTTCCAACTTTTCTTGATTCTTAGCTGAGAACTCAGCTTCTTCTTGCAAGAAGTGGATGATTTTCTGGTCATTCTCAAATACCTGCCAACTGACATCGTTATCCGGCACTGAGGGCCTCACAATCACGTGGATGTTTGGCTGTACCTTTTCTTATTGAATGTTTTCTACAATGTCAAAGGCTGCCCCTACTGCTGCAAGCCTGTCAACAGCTTGATTCTCTTTCCTAGGAATGGCTTTGATGCCGAAACCCTCAAAATATTCCATGAGGTCCCACACCCTGTTCTTGTAGCACCTGAGTAGATCATTTTTGGCAGCATGTTGTCCCTTGACCTGATTTACAATCAATTCACTGTCCCTAAAAACTTATGAGTTTTTTATTTTTTTTCTTGATTTCCCAATGCATCCCTTGCACCAAGGCTTCATATTCAGCAGTGTTATTGGAGCATACACATTGAAATCTAAAAGTTGAATAGTACTTTACTCCTTGAGGTGAAACAAGCACGGCTCCACCTCCCGCACCTTGTCTACTCCTTGATCCATCAAAAAAAAGCTGCCATACCTCATTGTCATCCTTGTGGTTTGGCTTAGTGATGCTAGGAATAGGTTGACTTTCTTCATGTATATAATAGACTCCTAGCTCAGATTCTTCTATTCCTTGATAAGGATCAAAAGCATGCACCTTGCTTGCCCATTCATCAAGAGTTAGATCTGGGATGTTTCCAACTTTAGTGTCAGTTTCATCCGTGCTTGGGTGATCTTCTTGATCAAATGCCGAGCAATTGGCATTAATCTGACTTGGAGTGTAGGGCTCAATATGGAAGTTTGCAATAGGTTCATATCTGATTGTTGTCTTAGTTCCATATCTTGTCCTGAATAGCATGTGAGACCAATCAACGGACAAATATCCCCCAATCTTGGCAGTAAAGTCCCTTGACAAACATAGGGCAAAGATTGGTGGAAGGTCTATGACTGACACATCTTGTAAAACCACAACATTTGGACATGCGTGCAAGGTAAGACTCAAATTTCTAATCACTCCAACTATTGCTATTGCTGTCCCATCCAACTGCACTACTCCTTTGGATGTTGTTTCATACTGAAGCCCTAGCTGATCAGCTATTTGTTTGGGCATGACAGAGCTACTTGCTCCAGAATCAATCATGCAATTATGCACTAGTTGATTTCCAATGATTAATGAAACATAGAAAGGAGGGGGTTTCAACATCTTACCTTGTTGTCCTCCATGATTTCCTTCAGATTGGGCAGCATTTGTAAGCACTTTGTCTTGCATCTCCTGATTCAAAGCTGGCCAGTCCTTCATGGCAGCTTGCAGCAGATCTCTTTGGCCTGGGATGGATAGGGATTCCCATATAGATATATTGACGTTTGTATTCTTCATCTGATCAATGATACTGAATGGTGATGAAGGATCTCTCTGCTGTCCCTTGGTTTGCACATTTACTCCTTGTATGTGGGCAGCAACAACTGGCATTTGAGTTGGCCTAGGGGCTGTTCTTGTCTCCCCTTGTGCATTTGAAACGGGATTCTTCTTGCCAATCATTTGTGGAGCCATGGAAGGTTGTGGATTGGCTGGGGCTAATGGCTGTTCTTCACCCAAATTTCTCCTTTTTGACCTTGTGTTTGCTGCAACACCTTGAGAAACTGCCTGGTTCATGCCACAAAAATCCTCTGCTTGCCAATTTACCAATGTGGTGTCATTTGGGGCTGATTGCTGTTGGAATGTTTCTTGTTGTTGGCTGTTTTCTTGACTGTTCTCACCCTCCACACCAGTAGTTGTTACCATTAAAGCTTGGGTCAAAGCACCATTAAAGCACATGGATTGATTATGAGGCTCATTACATGGAAAACACCAATCATACTCTTGGGAAATGTTGTTTTGTGCTGGTACTAATGCCTTAGAGGCAGATATGGCATTTGGATTATAGGGCTGGAATGGTCTATTGGTAGGAGGCCTTGCTTGATTCTGATTTGCAGCTGGATTGGGTGGCCTTTGAGGCTGATATAGCTGCCTATTAGGTTGAGCTTGAGGCTAATACGAAGGTCTAAAACCTTGAGCTTGCTGTCTCTTGAGTGTAACCAGCTCATTACGTAAATTTTGCAGTTGCTTCATGAATTCTTGAAGCTCATTTGGGGCACTTGGAGATGAAGTGGAAGCTTCATTTGAACTCTGATTCCTAGGAGTGGGAATAGGAGCTAAGACAGGTGCTTGACTAGTACTTGGGCTCTCTAAACTTGGATATAATGGCATTGGAGGCCTAGGAGCTAGCTTGCCAGCTTGAATCAGATAATTTTCAGCTCTAATGGCAATACTATAAGCAGTAGGGATAGTTGTGCCTCCCATAGATTGAACCAACATAGAAATATCAGAATTTAAAGCTTTAAGATAATATAGAAAAGCACCTTCTGCTATTGGCCTGACTGCTACTGGAATTCTATCCCAAGACCTTTGAAATCTGAAGTTGAAGTCAGTTAGCTTCTCATTGGAAGCTCTCTTGATGGTTGTCAGCTGCTCTAAAAGAGACAAGTTGTCTCCCTTCTCTCCAAATTGATCATGAAGTGCAATACACAGCTGATTCTAGTTTTTGATAGAGCCAGCTCCAAGGCTCCTAAACCATTGCAATGCTTTCCCCTTGAATGAAGACGCCAGCAATTTGAAAGCTACTTGCATCTCATCAATCTCATGGATTGCACAAATGTTAGCAATGTCTTTGACATGATCACCAGGAGTGGTATGATTTTCTCTAGTGAAGTACGGAATGTTCTTCAATGCTGCAACTGGGATTGGATTTTGTGCATTGAGAGCAAGTGGGCTGCTACCTATGAAGTTGACATACGGGTTCAGTGGTTGTGCCATTCTAATTGGTCGAAGAACTCTTGAATACTAAATGAAGGGCTGATCAGGTGGAGGAGTTGAGAGAGTTCTGTTTGGTGGAGATGGAGACCTTTGAATCCTTCTTCCTCTTTGCCTTCTTCTTGGAGATAATTGCAGGTATTCAAACAACACCTCTTCTTCTCCAACTCTTGACCTTGTGATTCTTCTCATAAGCTCTCAGGCCTGTACTGATGAAACCAGTTGATCTTCCTCTTGGAGTCGCCAGATATGCAAATAATAGCTCTTTTCAAGCAAGAAAATTGCAGTAGATGCATATCAACTTTACTGCAATAAAAATGAGACCTCTAGGTCCCACCCGATGTGCCAAAACTGTTAGTGCAAAATCACAACACCCCTGGATGCGGATCAGGTTTCTAGGTTGATCACTTTGGCATCCAGTGTGATTGCATAACATTGAATCCTTTCTCCAAGTGTGGGACTTGAAAAAATGAGAAAGGATTCTCTAGAGAAGGCTGGTTCCTATTCCTCTGCTCAGATGCACGTGAAATATGAAGAGGGTTTTCTCAAAACCTAATCTAATCTGCCAAGGAGACAAGGTAAGAAAATTCATAAAATAAATCTAAGCTAATAGAGGTGATGCACCAAGGAATGAAGAACACCTATTTTTCCAGTAAACACAGACCATTTGAATGTGATATAAGATCATGCACAAATGACAAAACCTACAGTGAAAGACCAGGAGGATGCAAAAAATGAACACAGAGAGGTCTGAGAATCATCCACAGACATGCATTACTTGCTCCAAAGAATGATACAATACACCATAGAATGCCATGAGGTAGAATAGTATTACAGTTCAAATGAGAGGTTTGAATTCCACAAATTCACCTGAGGAGAAGAAGGGAGAGGCAAAACAGAAAAATGTTCGACCCTTGAAAAGAAGCTCCTCTTACAATATATAGAAAGAATGAGAGACGAAAAAGAGAGGGGGAAGCCCAAATCTACTTCAACCACCTCAAGGTTGCATTTAGTTCATCTCATTATGGCAGAAGCGGTAGATCCTAGTAAAACGATGGGCTATCTAACAGACGCGGCAAACTGTCTGCTGCATTAAAGTTGTTTGTTGAAGCATTACTTCTGCTTGTTATTTCACGCCAGAGGTGTTTCTTGATTTTATCTCTCCAAACTAAACCAAAATTCAAGATTGACCCTGGAAACGTGTAGGGAATCTCACAAGATTTCCGTTGATATAAAGAACGTGCAAATCCGAGCTTTGGATCGAAAGATATGTCGATATGAAGATTTACGGCAAAAATAGGCCAAAACGGATTTTGAAATATTTTCCCGCTCTTCGCCACCTAGATGACACATGGCAGGTTCTGATTCGCTGAGAAACTCTCTCTCCTCCACCTCTCAGCAAGCTCTCTTTTGAAATTTCCTTGTGGGCCCTAGCTGGGGCACGTGGCACTATCCCATTGGTTCGGGCTGACCCTTCAAATCTCACCCTTTGACCTTATGACCTTTTCCCTTGTGACACGTGTCATGATTTGGTTGGTTCTTGGCCCTTTCGGCTCCTTCGCGTCCACCACGTCCATTTGTCCTAGATGTCCCAGTGTTGCTTGGGACAAAATCCTTCGGTTCGCCCGATTCGGCCAGTTCGCATCCATTTGTCCCACTTGTCCCTGTGCTTCGCGGGACAAAATCTTCCAGTTCACCCGATCTGGCCGAATCACGTCCTCGCGGCCTAGATGTCCCATTTTCCTCTGGACTGTTTGTTCTCATTTCGGCCGAACCGGCCGGTTCGCGTATCTTTGTCCCAGATGTCCCAAAGCAGTTAGTGCAAAAGTTCTCCCTTTCGGCCGTTCCGGGCTTTCCGCGTCCGTCACGTCCATTTGTCCCACTTGTCCCTTTGCTGTTTGGGCCGCTTGTAGGCTTTTCGGCCGATCCGCGCCTTGACGTCCCAAATGTCCCGACTGTCCTGGGGACTAGGACTTAGCTGATTTTCACATTTTTTTCTGGCCCAAGCTTATCTTCTCCAACTTCTTCGCATCTTCTCAGAGCTTGCTCTTTTCAACCTGGACGGGAGAGTTAGAAAAATTTCTGAAGGGACCCTAGAAACATGACTTTTTGCCCTGAATCAATTTATCTGCTTGGGACTTGAGAATTCTGATGCATGTTATCAAATTAACCCTGGGGGGTGAATTTTGGATAACAAACCCTCTAAATTTTTATGTGTGCATCTAAACAGAGGAATAGGAACTAGCCTTTATCCGGAGAGCTTTCCCGATTTGCAAGGTCCCACACTTGGGAAAAGCTCCATCTTATGAAATCACATTGAGAGTCACAACCCATCGATTTGTGGACATTTAGGGGTGTTGTGATTCAACACCAATAGTTTTGGCACACCCAGTGGGACCAAGAGGTCATTCCATAAGATTTGAAGGAATTTTCAAAATATTTGGACTTAGAAATTGCAAGTTTTACAATTTTTGAATTGTTCACCTTCCAGGCTAAACTCTGAAACTGATTTTCAAGGGCTTAACTTACTCAAGACAAGTAAAAATTTCACCAGTTGGTAGATTAGGGAAAAATCTTCAAAAGGGTATGCTTAGATTTTTAAGATTTTGTCTTTCAAAATTTCATGGTTTTTAGTGTTTCAGGTTTTCCCAGGTGTTAAGCATGTCCCAAGTTCTGACATATGGCAATTCAGGTTTTGTAAATTGCATTGCATGACCTGAGTTTCCGCTTGTACCTTGTGGGGATTAGCAGTTGTACAACAAGACCTGAATTTTGAATTAAAGACTGTATCCTCTAGGTCCTTCAAAGTTTTAAATTCTATTTTCAATATTGTCAAGTCTGGTGTGTAACTTGGCAAAATCTAGCATTTTAAGGCTCATTCTCTAACACATCTGGCGACTCCAAAGGGATAGAATTCAGTGGTGTAGGAACACAAGTTTCCCAGGCACATGAGAAGAATTCGAACTAGGTCTGATACTCAAGAAGAGGGGCTATTTGTCCACTTGCAACTATCATTAGGCAGAGGGAGGAGAGGAAGAAGACCACAAAGATCACCATCTCCACCTAATAGGAATTTGTCTACACCTCCACCTGGTATACCTTTTCTCGCATCAACCAGGGTTCTTAGGCCAATCATAATGGCACATATACCACCAAATCCCTGTGTCAATTTCACGGGTAGTAGTCCACTTGCCCTAAATGCTCAGAATCAAGTTCTAGTTGCAGCGTTGAAGAATATCCCCTATTTCACAGGAGAAAATCATACTGCTCCTATTGATCACATCTAGGATATTGCTAATGCATTTGCAATCCATGAAATAAATGAAATTGATGTTGCAGTCAAGTTATTGGCTTCATCTTTCAAAGGTAAGGCCTTATAATGGTTTAGGAGCCTAACAACAGGGTCTATTACGAATTGGAACCAACTTTTTTCAGCTCTTTGCAACCAATTCGGGGAGAGGGAAGACAATTTGTCTTTATTGGAATAACTGACAACAATCAAAAGGGCTCCTAAAGAAAAAATGAAAGATTTCAACTTCAGATTCCAACGGACATGGGACAGGATTCCAATAGCTGTTAGACTGTCCATATCATACTCCTGCAGTTTTTTCACCCATCTACATCTTGTTAGGGAAATAATGTTCATAGTGTGAATATTAGTGCATTAGAATAATAGTATTATTATTATTATAATTTATGAGTAATATATTATTAATAATGAGTTGTCAAACTCATATTAATAATATATATATGTATATATATATTGTAAGGAGTTTGTTTATCAAACAAACTCACGTAGCTTTTTAGAAGTGTGTGTGTGGAGAGATAAGTGTGAGTGATTCTAGGAGAGAGATGTGGGATTGAAGATTAGATTGACTCCTAGTATGTAGGAGATCAACTTTGTATAAATATCTCTATCCATGTGACTAAAATTATCCTGAATGAATTGAAATTATACATTTTTATATTCGGTGTTATTTTACTTAGTAATAAATATTTATTTATTTATGTGTAAAGTTGTACTAAATATAAGATTTGGTATCAGAGCGTGGCTATTCCAAAGAGGTGGATAGAAATTTGAGGAAGAAATGGAGAAATTTTCAGACAAAGACATGTAGCAAGTTTGCTACTTAAAGCTTTACGCGGGTTATTAAAACTATGATATCTTTCACATTTCTTAATGAAATTTTGTGATTCAAAATGTTATGGAAAGCTAACATCATGTAGAAAAAAAATCAGAACTATTTTTTGATATTGATTTCCAGGTTGAGAGCAGTTTACATTAGAAAATAGATGAATTTTGAGTGACGGGATTGGTATATCTGAGAATCCCTAACGACTTGATAGACTTGGAGGGGTTTTTGTAGGTGGTAAGATATGCAAGCAAGCTACATGTCTTTTTCTATTGGTTGAATTTTTTAATTTTTTAGCAAAACTATAGTTTGAAAAAAAAAAGTTTTCCTCTAGTTTTTGCTTAATAATTGCATTTTTAGTGCAATTAATATATATATATTGGCCAAATTAATGTTTTTTTTGTGCCAATTCTCTGAAATATTGATATTTTTAGAATCCTCAATTTCTCTCAGTTCTAACGAGTGGTGACACGATAATTTTTCTTTCTAGTTTTAGCAATTTTTTAATTGTGGAGACAATTTTAGTTAAATTAAGCCATTTTTACGAGAAGTTAAAACCTCAATAACTTTTGCTCAGTAACTCAAAATCGAGTTCTTTCTTTTGCAAAAGTAATTATTTTTTATTCCCATTACATTGGTTGTAATTTCATGAAAATAATAATAATTTTGAAAATTACCCTCTATTTTGTCCATCTTGTGGACGCATTATCGCTTGTACCCAACGTCCTGAAAAAAAAGGTTTACATTGAGGGGGGAAGCCGGAATAAATACAATGTAGAAACCATGAAGCCTCATGATTGAATTCAGATGAGTTAGTAGCTACTAGATTAAGGAAGGAGGATAATTGGCATCCTCTCGTTAGTCACCAATGACGGGGCCACAAAATTGATTTCATGACTAGTGTGTTGTGTGTTTACTTTTAATATGTGTGCTAATAAATAAGAATAGATGGATAATTCATGTTCATATTTAGGAACATATTTTCCTATATTATGTTCTCTTTTGTAAAATATGGATGAAGAAATGTGTACGCTGCTATGAAAGTGGTTGGTGGTCCACTAGAAAACCAATTTGAGAGTTTTTGGATCTCTTTGAAAAACACATATAGAGTGGTTGATGGTTCCACTTGAAAAATAATTTTGAGTTGGAGGTTCTCTTTGAAAACCATCAAATTGTAGAACATGAACAGGTACTAGGCAAAATTCATCCATGTTCACACTAAGGGGGTGAATGTTAGAGAAATAATGTTCATAGTGTGAACACTAGTGCATTAGAATAATACTATTATTCTAATAATAATTTATGAGTAATTTTTTATCAATATTGAGTTGTCAAAATCATATTAATAATGTATATATGTGTGTGTGTGTGTGTGTGTGTGTGTGTGTGTGTGTGTGTGTGTGTGTGTGTGTGTGTGTGTGTGTGTGTGTGTGTGTGTGTGTGTGTGTGTGTGTGTGTGTATATATATATATATATATATATATATATATATATATATATTGTGAGGAGTTTTTTTATCAAACAAACTCAAGTAGATTTTTAGAAGTGTGTGTGTGGAGAGATAAGTGTGAATGATTCTAGGAGAGAGATGTGGGATTAAAGATTAGATGGAATCCTAGTTTGTAGGAGATCAAATTTGTATAAATATCTCTATCCATGTGAATAAAATTAACCTAAATGAATTGAAATTATACATTTTTATATTTGGTGTTATTTTATTTAGTAATCAATATTTAATTGTTTGTGTGCAAATTTGTAATAAATATAAGACATCTCTTACTTGATATCTCCATCTCTGATAAGATTTCTTTTACCATGGTGTGGGGAACATAAGCAATAATTTTTGAACTTAGGATATAAGGCCTGAAAACATTTGTTGCTTTCACCAAGGCAAATGCTTGTTTTTCCATGATTGTATATTTTAACTCAGCAGCTTGTAAAGCCTTGCTAAAAAAGGAAATAGGCCTCCTGGCCCCCATCTTCATCCTTTTGGAGCAAAACAGATGCAATAGTACTTTCAGAAACAAAGGAGAAGATTTGGAAAGGCTTCTTGTAATTTGGAGCTGCCAAGATAGGTGCATGTTTAAGTGCTTCCTTGATTCCTTCAAAAGCTTGAATAACAGCCTCCTTCCATTTGATAACTTGATCTTTCTTTAACATGCATGTAATAGGAAGAGTCAACTCAGCAAAATTGGACACAAACCTTCTAATGAAATTGATCTGCCCAAAGAAATATTGGATGCCCTTGTTCATTCTTGGAATTGGCACCTTGTTGATTGCTTCTATTCTCTCAGGGTCAATCATGACACCAGCCTTTGAAACAATATGACCAAGCAACTTGGCCTTTTTCACCCCCAAAGTGACACTTCTTTGATTGAGAGAGATTCTAAATTCTCTACATCTGATCAACATTCTTTCCAAATGATGCAAGTGATCTTCTCTACTCCTTGAAAATATAATGACATCATCTTGATAAACTATAATGAATTCATTTATATAACTAGCAAAAGCAACATCCATTACTTTTTGGAAAGTAGCTCCAGTATTCATGAGACCAAAAGGCATTCTCACATAAACATATGTTCCCTAAGGAGTGGTAAAGGAAGTTTTAAATATTTCTGACTCCTTGACAACAATCTGATTGTAGTCAAAGAAACCATCCAAGGTGGACAACAATTCAGATCCAGTCACTAACTGCAGCACGTTCTACATGTTTGGCAAAGGATAATTTTCTTTCAATGAAGCTCTATTCAGATTTCTGAAGTCTACACAAAGTCTGATATCTGCATTCTTCTTTCTGACTAGCACAAGGTTTCCAACCCAAGATGAATACCTTGTGGGCTGAATGATCCCTCCCTCCTTCAGTTTCTTCAATTCATCTTGCATTTTCATGGATAGGAGTGGATCAATTTGTCTTTTCTTCTGTCTGTTTTGTTTGGCATTTGTTTCAAGAGGGATATCATGCTGAAATAAGTCTTCTCTATATTCTTTCAGCTCTGAATATGACCAGGCAAGACAGTCTTAATATTGTTTCAACAACTAGAGGTAGGACTATTTTTCTTCCATGTTTAAACTGCTGCCCAACAAAAAAATTCTTAGTTTTTACCTTTGTTCCCAAGTCATGCTCTTCCACATCCCTTGAGGTAGATATGTTTCTATTGATGATGCAATCAGCATTGCTAAAAATTTGACTCAAGAGCAACAAGACCTCTAGGAATGGTGTTAGTTTTCAATTGGAAAATATCTTTTCAAAACAAATTCTCTCTTCCTTCAGTCATACATACCATTGATTCCCAATCAATATGCTGATCTACAAAATCACCTTGATTTTGTAATAACCTTTGCACTTGAGCATCATCATTAAACACTTGTCAATGTTTGATGTTGTCTAGGATAGCTGGCCTAGTTAAAACTTCAACATTGTACTCACAATAAGGTGAAACGGTGTAAACTCCAAATCTTGACCACAACATTGCTAAATTGTCAGAAGCAACATTCAAATTTCTGTCATGGTGCACAATATTGAAGGAATCAAGCATCTCAATTAGATCCCAAACTACATGCTTATATTTTTTCATCCGCTGATTTTTGTAGCATATAATTTTTGTATTTGTTTGACAACTAGCTCTGAATCTCCCTTTGCAATAATTTCCTTGACACCATACTTCCATGTAATTCTCAGACCCAACAATAAGGCTTCATACTCAACAATGTTGTTAGTACACTCAAAATTAAGCTTGAAGGAAAAAACAAATTCTTCCAAGCTAGGAGAAATTATAATTACACCAGCACCATTTCGAAATTTTGCAGAAATATCCATCAAATAGAAAGGTCCAAGGAGAACATACCTATTTGAGGAACTTTGATTGATCCATTTTGTGTTCTTTACCATCAGCAAAACCAATAAAATTATCAGCATCAACATCAGCAAATAATACTTCATTAATTTTTCTTTTCTTCTATCTAAATGGTTTGGCATTTGTTTCAAGAGGGATCTCCTACTGAAATAAGTCTTCTCTATATTCTTTTAGCTCTGAATATGACCAGGGAAGGCAGTCTTAATATTGTTTCAACAATTGGAGGTAGGACTATTTTTCTTCTTTGTTTAAACTACTACCCAAACAAACTTTTCTTGGTTTTTCCTTTGTTCTCAAGTCATGGTCTTCCATATCCCTTGAGGCAGATATGTTTCTATTGATGATGCAATCAACATTGCTAAAATTTGACTCAAGAGCAACAAGACCTCTAGGAATGGTGCTAATTTTCAATTGGATAATATCTTTTTGAAAAAAAGTCTCTCTTCCTTCATTCATACATACCATTGATTCCCAATCAATATGCTAATCTACAAACTCACCTTGATTTTGTAATAACCTTTGCACTTGAGCATCATTATTAAACACTTGCCAATGTTTCATGTTGTCAGGGATAGTTGGCCTAGTTAAAACTTCAACATTGTACTCACAATAAGGTGAAATGGTGAAAACTCCAAATCTTGACCCCAACATTGATAAATTATCAGCAGCAACATTCAAATTTTTGTCATGGTGCACAATATTTAAGGAATCAAATATCTCAATTAGATCCCAAACTGCATACTTATATTGTTTCATCCGCTGATTTTTTTTGTAGCATATAGTTTTCTTATTTGTTTGATAACTAGATCTGAATCTCCCTTTGCAATAATGTCCTTGACACCATACTTCCATGTAATTCTCAAACCCAACAATAAGGTTTCATACTCAACAATGTTGTTAGTACATTCAAAATTAATCTTGAAGGAAAAAAAAAATTTCTTCCAAGCTAGGAGAAATTAGAATTACACCATCACCATTTCGAAATTTGGACAAAGATCCATCAAATAGCAAGGTCCAAGGAGAACATACCTATTCAAGTCACTTTGACTGATCCATTTTGTGTTCTTTTCCATCAACAAAACTAATAAAATTATCAGCATCAACATCAGCAAATAATACTTCATAAGAAGCATTGTTTGGGTCCTTAATTCGATGCAACATTTTCTTTTCTCCATAGAGCTTGACAAGGCTTCCCTCAATGAGAATGGTAGCAAAATACACATCCATTTGGACACTCCCTCCAACACTTATAGCCCACTTTCTTGACAATAACATACCCCATTTGGTAGGGCAATCAACAATCATAACATCCAATTTTAAATTCCTCTCAAGATAAGATGCAAGATGCACAACCATACCCTTCACACAAAAAAAAAACCAACACTTCTCTTTAGTCCATGACAGTACACTTTCCATAGGATGCTATCATTTTGATATCCAACTCATTCATGACTTCTAGAGGCATGACATTACATGATGCACTGGAATCAAACATACAATTGTGAAGTAGCCTATCCTTTATTATCAAAGTTATGAAGAATGGATTAACATTTAATTGAAAATCAACAAAATATGTCCCCAAATATACCTCAGGTGTCTCTCCAAAATCCTCTATTGTTGGTGGTGTTTCAACGTCAACAATAATTTAAGGTGTAATTTCAACAACATTTACATTTTTGCCTCAAGTAGTCTTCTATTCTTTCAACCCCAAATACTCAAATGCTCTCTTCTTATGCTTAGGAATTCTAAGCAACTCAATGATTCAAACACTCACTTTTATTTGGCTCAATACTTGGGCTATATCATAGGGAACATTATTTGGAAAGGAAACATTGGAAGCGAGATAAGAAGATTCATTCAATTGCAAGGGATTCTTAGCAGCTTGATCATGAGGAGGACTGCAATTTTTGCTTGGGACAACATAGCTTTTGGCAAGTGTTTCTTTCCTAGGATCTTTTTTTGGAATGCTTATGAGTAAGGGTGTTCTAGGTTTGGCTTGAGGCCTAACTCCTTTAACAACTTTGATTCTAGTGTTATAATCTTTCTCTTGAGCTACAACAATATTCATCAACAATTTTCTATCTTCCTCCAAAGGAATACCACCATCATACTTCTTAATCATCAAAGCTCTTAAATATTCAAAGTCATTGTTAGCAATTTAAAAAGATTTCACTATATCAACTTCAAGAGTATGAGGGGGAAGAAAGACTTTTACCCATTTGATGCAATCCCAAAAATTTTCAGTTGTCCTTGCACTTATAACTTTAGTAGATGTTGCTCCTCCTTGTGAGCTTGAAGAATAGTCCACCATGTAAATATCATCATCAGTACCATCATCGTTATTAGCTTCACCATCTTGTTGGTTCACTTCACATGGAAGATGGGGTAGAAAACACCTATCACACCAATCAATATCAATAACTTCTTTAATAGTAACAACACTAGAATTTAGGGGATCATGTAACACTCTTCCTTCACGTGCTTGAGGATGTCTTTTTGTAGACACCATGGGTCCTTTTCCTCCATCATCCAGCCTTTGATCACCTTTAGGATGATTAGAAAATATGTCATGATTTTGTGCTCTTGGCTAACCTTGTGAAGTTTGTCTAATTCCTTTCTCATCTCTTACCAACTTATATGAGATTTCATTGACTACCCCTATCAAAGTTTTCACAACCTCCTATAAATCAGCACCCTTTCTACCTTGAGGTTTTTCAAGGTTTATCAAATATACACCATCTCTCTTGAGAGGTTTCCTAATTGCTTTGATACTGTTTTCAATTTCAAGTGCGATTGTCAAATCTTGTCTTATATTGGTAGGCTTCTTGTCTCTTAGGTAATAGGCTGCCTTTTTATCAAATGCATCTACATATTTGATTAAACAAGACTCGTCACAAGGCCTTAGACTCATAGGAAGCCTTCTCAAAGTTTTTTTAAACCTTGTGTTAAAGTCATGGATTGATTCATTGGGGTTCTTCTTGATATTCTCAAACTCAAAAAAGAGAAATCTAGGATCGGTCTTGTCACCATATTGTAGCCTAAATGCATTCTTCATCTCAGTCTAAGAATAAATTGAATTATCAATCAGAGCCTGGTACCAATCCCTAGCATCCTCTTTTAGTGTATGAATGAACAATTTAATATACACATATTCAAACTCTATCTCAAAATATTCCATCATGTTAACAAAAAGTTTGAGGTGCTGATCTCCAGTTATTGCATTGTTACCTTGGAATTTTGGAAATCTATTTCTGACATCTTGTGGGATAGCATTTGGTTAACCTTCCATTCCTCTAAAGTCTATCGGACCAAAGGTGTTAACAAAAAATGGAGGTCTAGGTTGAGCCATATTGTTTGGTGGTGGTGATCTTGGGGGTGACACAAGATGATGAGGAGTGCAAGGTATTTGGGGCTCAAGAATGTGATTCACAAGACTAGTATTCTCTAAGTGCTTATTTTCTTGGAAAGTTTTATTTGAATTGAAACACAAAGGTGCATATTGGATAAGGAAATTACCTAGTATAGTAGAAGGACCTTCACTAGCTGAGGAAAACAAGTTTATGAGAGGATTGATTGAATCAGAATCACTTGAAGAAGAGTGATAATCCTCTACTAAAGGCTAATCTCTCTCACCTATGGATATATCTTTTCATGATGTCTGAACTTTAAAAAATTTCCAAACTCTTCTCCCTTCCAGCTCTAAGGACCTTCTTAGTTGAGGCTATAAGCAAGTTTATGAGATATTCTTCCTTCCAGATTTATGTAGAATCAGCAATCACTAAAAGAAGAGTGATAATCCTCTACCAAAGGTTGAACTCTCTCACAAATGTAAATGAAGTTCCAAAACTACTGAAAAACTAGTAAAATTACAGGTAGAACTTATATCCTCACTTAATCCTTACAAATATGATTATAAAATGATGCTTCAACAATGTATTTGCATACAGAATTTGAAATTACCAGGGTTTAAATATTGCATGTCCCCAGAATATGGTGCCATAAAGTGTTGTTAACAGGATAAATATACATGGACTGGAAAATGAATCAACAAATCAATCTCAACAATGTAAATTATTTCCAAGGATTTTAAAACAAGTCCCCAGAAATAGTGCCAGAAAGTGTTGTTTATGAGATAACTAGACATGGACTGGCAAATGAATCAGCAAATTGATCTCATCAGTGCAAATTATTTCCTAGGAATTCAAAACAAGTCCCCAGCAATTACGCCATAAAGGTGTTGTTGACAGGCTAAATAGACATGGACTAGCAAATGAATCAGCAAATCAATCTCAGGAATGCAAATTATTTCCCAGGAATTCAAAACACTTCTTGGCAGCGGCACCAGAAATTGTTGTTACCCAGATTTAATCTCCTTCACAACTTGAGTAGCATCATGGATTTTACAAGACACTCAGAGGCAAATAAATGATTTATATGTCATTTTGTAGCTAGGGAAACAATTTATCTGACTTGTTAGCACTCAGGATTTGAAGGAGTGGGTAGCACCTTGAAAGGATATTGATCTAATCATCATTATTTTAGGTTATGCCTTTCAACCAAGGTAAGTTAGCCTATATTGCAGCCTCTGTTTTGTGAAGGAGGTGGAGATATCCTTATACTGTAACATGATCAATTTTCCTTATTCAAACTCAATAGAGCTATCACTACTAAATGATGAAAATGCTTTCAAGACAAGGCTAAGGTTGTTAGAGACAAGGTATGATCCTGATTTGCTTTCTGATTTTTTTGTAAATCAATTGTATTCTATTTTTCGACACACAATGCAATGCAGGGGTAGGATTAGTTATTCTAAATGATTTTTTTGGTGGGATATTTTAGACAAGACTAACCAGAATTTGCCAAATTATTTTAGGACCTTTGTAAGAAATTTGTAACACCTAAACATCATGATGTTTCAAAGGGGTTAAGGTACTTCTTCAACTAGGATATGTGCACCAAATGGAAGCCCAGATTTGAACTCTTCCACACAATATTTTACAAAATACCACAAAATATTGAAGCATATGAACCAAAAAAGTATCTAGAAATATCTATTTTATCATGACCTAAGGTGCACCCAAAGGTTTACAAACAATCTCAGAATTCAAGGAAGGTAAAATGATTTTAAATTTTTTTATCTCTTTATCAGATGAGATCTCTTCTGAATGTGAGACTGTAAATGTAACTAAACTATCAACAAGAAATGAGACCATGTATGATCAAGAGAGATTTAAGACACAAGACTACAATAGGAACAAGAAACATAAATTGAAAACATTCTCAAACATAAGTGCATGCAAATTTTGCAAAGAGACAACACAAAATAATCCAGAATGACCAAATTTATTAGCAGGGGAATGTTATAAGAACAGTCTTGGAGCTTGTTGATGGCTTTACAACTGAAACCAACTCAACATGATACAAATATGATGCAAAAAGGAATTAGAAATGGTTCTTAGGTAGTTTCTCAGAGAATGGGCTTCTTCCCAAATTTTCCCATGAAAGTTTCTCTGACATTTTGCATGTCTCAAAACATGCATTATATAAATTTCAATTAAATTTGATCCTTATTTCCCAAGAAAATAATATGCCCAGCATCAAGTTTGTTACAAAATTCCAACATGATTCACAGATAGGGACATTTAACAAATTTATAACAAAAGTTTCCAGGTGTTTCTAAAATGGCAAATCATTACAAATCCTTCATCATTATCCATTGTGGACGCATGTTTTTCATTCTCTAAGCATGCAAACCCATTTCATTTCATCCTTTCATCCTTATCATTCCAAAATTTGATTCTGTAACTTTATAATTTGATATTTCATGTTTTACACAGGCCTGAGTAAAAAAATATTTCGAAAACACCTCAAATCTACAAATTAATCCCTAAAACCACTTGCATTGATCTTTGCAGGCACAAAGGACACAAATTCAC
This sequence comes from Taxus chinensis, assembly GCA_019776745.2. Taxonomy (NCBI): domain Eukaryota; kingdom Viridiplantae; phylum Streptophyta; class Pinopsida; order Cupressales; family Taxaceae; genus Taxus; species Taxus chinensis. The sequence goes on from CM034148.1 coordinate 907,994,729, forward strand.
CAAAAATTCAATCAAAATTGATGCAAATTTCACATTTCCACACTTCCTGGATCAAAAATGGTAGCCAAAAATGAAAATGTACAGTTACCCTTGATCTACTCTTTCTCCTTCAATTTGGGCCCTCCACGTGTGAAAATATGATTAGGAATGTATTCGGGCTCACTTTTTGACTTTTTAACATTTTTGGAAAAATGGAAAAAAATTACTTTTTTCTCCACCCTCCATGTTTGAAATTTGGTGATGACACGTGGCATATGGTGGTTCCCATTAGAATCATGCTTTAGATCCACACATTTTCACCTTTTTTGGGAATTTGGAAATTTTTCACTTTTTCCCCGTGGGCCCGTGCCTCCACCTCTATCCTTGACATGTGTCCTCCTCTCTATCACTAGAAATTCATGGGCCTACTTAATGTTTTACCCCATTTTTTCACCAAGGGAAAAATTTCAACTTTACCTCCATTGGCCCGCGCCTCTGATTTTGTATCTGACACATGTCCCCCTTTGGTTCGTGTAGACACCAAATTTGTGTCTTACAACCCCCGTGCCACGCATCTCATTTTGCAACCTAACCTTATCACCTAAAACTTACAAAATTATTTATTAATTACCTTATAATTAATAAATCCACATCTCCAAACTTACCACCTTATTTCGCCACCTCATCATGACCTAGTCATAACCCTAAACTAACCTAATAAAGACCTATAAATTTGTCTACATTCACACCCATGATTAATTACTCCTCACCCGCACCCAAAACCAACCTCATAATGACTTGACCAAGCCCACAACTAATCCCTCAGGAGAAAAGGAGGGAAAGTTGGCTATTTTATTAAAAATAGCCCACTTTGACTGAATCGATATCGGTTCCTACTTGACCGCCGTCGGTTACATAACCACCATTGGTTCCCTGTAAATGACCTCCCCCAACCAAAAACAAAGGGTTGGATTTTCATTAATCGGAACTGGGGAATTTATTGGAAGGATCGGGAATTCACTTGGCCGAGCAGAGACAAGTGAAGGAAAGAGAAGAGTTTGCAGAGGAGGACATCAAGCCCAAGACTACAACTGAGTAACCAGAACCCAGTGACACTCATCTCAGCATTGGGAGAGAAGATAACTCATCTTTGATTGTCTGATCATCCTACCTGATCCCTTTCTTCGTTACCACAGTCCTTGAACCTGTATCTTCATCAGGAACTAGTAAGTAGTGTCTTACACATTCTTTTAAGAACATTTCTTGGATTTTTGAATCATAGTAATTACAAGTCTATTCCTAGCTCTACTACCCAGTAACACCCTCCATCTAACTGCCATTCGTCTACCCCTACATTACCCCCAAGAATAGTCCCCATACTCTCTGAGTCTTCTCCATCACCCCATCACCTATCCCTAATCATTTACCAGCCTTATAAACACCATAGCCACCTTATCGCCAACCTTCAATAAAAGCCCCTAAAACCACTGCCTCTACCGATATCGGTTAGCAGAAACCGGTACCGGTGACAGTGACCGGCATCAGTCACTATGATTCAAAACCAAAACTAGCCCTTTCCTCTTTTGTTTTAACAAGGAAATTAAATTGTAATTTGGCAATAGCTTCTTTGTTAGAATTTGTGTTAATTCATATTAGTAGGGGAACTGACCACCTTCGAAAGGAAGTTTAATAATTCCTAGGCCCAAGGCAATTCCCTCATTTATTATCTAATTAGAATATGGTGGTCTTGTATTCTTACTTGCAGGTAGTCCTTCCTAGACAAAAAGGAGTTCTTTGCAATCGATCTGATCTCTCTCTACAGTATGCACACACCCTCTCAACATTCAACAGGTATTCCTCCTAGCCCTAACCATTATTTTTTTCTCAAAGGAATGAAAGGATAGAAGAAACTCTATTCCAACAATGGAAGCATTTCTGTACGAAACATTTTGGCACGCCCGGTGGGACCCATTTTGGGTTTCTTTGTTTCTTGCTTGCTTTCACATAGGGAGCACACTTCCTATTTTCTTCTTCTAAAATATTCACAAGAAATTTTGTTATCTTTTGGTAAAAGAATTTGTCTTGCTTTCACATTTTCTTTTTTGCATTAGTGAAAGTCATCTTCTTTGTTTCATCGAATATCATCTTCGATTTGGGTTTAAAATACTTACATCACATTCTTGCTTGCTGTTTTCAATTCTAGTGAACATAGATTAAGTAACAGGTCATACACGTGGGGGTGATATCCATGGTATTGACAAGAAATTAATCTTACTTTCACTGCACAACACATACCGAATCACATCATAATTAACACAACAGCTCAAACATCCCCCCTTTTCCGCGGTATTCCTCCGCTCGATTGAGGTAACCTTATAAGCCAAAACAAACTCGACATTTCCCATAAGTCTTCTATTTAGGATTGACATCATCTTGCATCTAAGGCATAAGCCCAAAGTGATTAAAACTAATCCTAGGGTTAGTATGTTAATTTGCTTGTGCATCTTGCTTGTTTTTGGTTCTGTTTCTCTGTCATACATTGTTTTCTGTGATCACTTCACAACAGTTTGGTAGGCATACTAAGCACTGTTAACCCCAAATCAGCAACTTCCTACAGATTCTTACACCAGTCCTATTCTACCAACATCGGTTAACCTACCGACGTTGGCTATAGTCTAACCAACATTGGTTACCTGACCGATATCGGTTACTTTCTCTTACAGTTCCCAAAACCAACAACCCACCAAGTCCAACACTTTGTTGCTACTTTTGTTCCTATTCGATTACATCCTACTGTGTACCCTTGTCCATGGTTGTTATCACTCGGAAATAAGCTGCAACCATGGTTTCACATGCCTACTTTGTGCCTTTTCCCGAATCACCCCCTTCTCATCCTATGGGAAATCCTATGGACACTAGCGAGGTTCCCAAAATCCTTGTAGGTGATAAGGAATTTGTGAAATTTTTGGATGCTAATCCTAGCACTTGTACAATACTATTTATCTCATGCCCCTGACCGTACACCCGATGGTCAACTCCTTGTTGGCATGCCTATTAGTATAGCTGCTCATTTAGCTCCCTCTCCACCTGATAATTCTGCCTTGCCTTCTTCATCCTTAGCCCCGTCACCCAACTCAGTAACTTTAGAGGTTCTTGTTGTCGCCAAATCACTACACCCTCCGAATGGCCAAGATGTGAATAGGACATTCAATGTGATTGGAACACATGGGATCACCTCTCAAGCTGTGGGACTTGGGCTCGAGGTGAACCTCCGGAGAAGGCCGGCTTCCTCTTCGTAAACTAAGTGTTGTACTACTCCTAGTGTAACAAAAATGATTATCTAGTCCTATGCTAACATTTTCATGGGGTTTTAGGGAAAGAGATTTACAGAAATGAAACTATACTAGGGATGGTGATGCACCAAATAAAGGGTGTCTTCAGATTTAGTAAGGGTTAATTTGAAGAGGGTGTGTGCACCACAGGTCAACTTCACCTACTGCAACTTAGCGAGGGTACAGGATACCACAAACTAAGAGACACGCGTTCCCTTTGTTAAACTTTATCAGACCAAGAAATATACCATTTTCCCAGTGAAGAAGGATGAACTCGATAAGGGTGAATAGACACCGCAACTCAACTGCATGCAATACTTCACCACTCGATAAGCACAGAACTCCAAGAACTTGTAATAGAACTTAAACTTACACAGTGTACCTGCAAGTATGAGAAAGGCACAAAGAAGCACAGAAGGATGAAAGGACCGAGATTAGTCACAAAACACACACTTTTATTGCTTCAATAACATGTACAATGCATCATACATTCAGAAGAGACAATAGTTTCCATTACAGTCTTGAAGAGGAGGCTTGAAAGTTATCTCAACACACAAGAACAACTTGCAGAAGAGAGAAGATTCTTGAAAAGTATGCACTTGCATGAGATATCTAACTGTCCAACTTGTCTAAACTATTAGAACCCTTTGAAATGAGCTTCCAACTTACATTTATAGAAGAATATGTGAGAAAGAAGAGGAAATGGTCATAATTACATTCCTAAAATGAAGGCCCATGATGTATTTATTACAGTTAGTTGAACCACTTGAGAAGGTTCCATCATGGGTCATTAATTGCCTGATGACCTAGTCTTCTTAATTAATAAAAAGAATATTTAAATAAAATATTTAAAGAATAATAATAAATATTATTATTAAAATATTTAAATAAAAAATATTAATTTAATTAACATAATTTCGGGACCCCCCCATTGACCCTTTTTACTTGAAGAGGAGGGGGGTCCATGTGGATAGAGTCTGCACATAGCCAAACTCGATGAGATTCGAATCCTCTAACTCAGTGTTGCACTCGATTTTTGACCCCGCACTAACTCTTTCCTTGCCTTGGTAATTGGGCTCTTTTGCATTGAGTCCTTCGAATGGCGAGCTATCAAACTCGATTCTTATCATTTTTCCTCTATTACCTCGAGGCCATTTATGCATTCCATGTTTAAACTTCATGAAACATCACCACGAGCTCCCTGCGAAGTCACCGAGCTCTTCATCTAGCAAACAATCTTACTTTTTCTGGGCTCAAATTCACTTGAATACTGAGCTTAACCCAATATTTCTAAAAAGAATGGTTTTACCACAATGCTCAGGATTCTTCCTCATCATATAACACTTGTAGTAAGAATTTTTTGGCTTTTCCATAATAAGCACAATTTGTACCCTCCAAACGATGAGAAAATGCCATTACCAATAAAGACCTAATGCTGCCATGATGATGACCCAGGCTCATGCCCATAACATGTCGATAGACACCCTTGAGACTGATTTCTGGTCAAAGAACCCTTCAATTTTTTGGCTGTGCGTTCGGAAATCTCGGCTCTAACCAACAATTATGCCACTATTGGGATCTTAGTATGGAATGGGTAGCTATGAGCTACACAATATACTCATTTTACCAGAAACTAAAAAGATCCTTCAAAAAAAAAACATTGAACAACTCAGGAAACCAGGAGAACCTTGGAAAAATGTACAGGTATCAACGATATGAATTCCTCCTTAGTCGTGGATCAAAGCTAATAGGAATAAAGCTAGATAAAATTAGCTTTAACTATAGTATAATCGTCCATTGTAAAAAACAAGTTTCTCTGAACCTGGTAACAGAATACTTTTTATTGTCTGATTGGACATATATAATGGAAGGGTATAAATTACTTATTAACCTCAGAGTTTCTCAAAGAGACCATTTACGAGTAACAAGGATGTAGCATACAAAATGGCCAACCAGGTATTTTAGAGTTGACCTTCACATTCAATTCATTTCTCGGAGAAAAAATGCTGAGCAATATGAATCGTTTCATTCTGCACCGTAATAAACCTTCATCTCCTGAATCAGGGAAATTTTATGAATCCTTAAATAGCATGACTCCAATCCATCGTACATGGCAATGATATTTGTTTCCTGCAGTTGCCATTCGATATTGAACAGATAACAACATAGTTGGTCAACCTTCTTGCTGGAAGCGCTCAGAAAAACTTCTACTGTACTGCAACATGCTTGCTTCCTTTTGCATGGGATTTTGTCTCGTGACCACCGAACCATCAGAGCTTGAACGTCTGTAGACTCATTTGATTCACGACTCCTCGATGTATGTTCATACCCTGTTCCAAAGCTCTTATTGTGGCACGGGCTAGAAGTATGCTGGCAAAGGTGAACTGATCAGGTCGGACATTTGTTTGTTGCATTCGGTGAAACAATATCAATGCCTCGTGAGGAAACCTGTGTTTTCTATAAGCTGCAATTATGGTATTCCATGAGAAGGCGTCTCTCTCTTGTGAGCCTAAAACATACTTTTTCCAACGTCAACCCATCTTCAACCATCTCGCCATCACGCTCCCTTATCGCTTGGAGGATTACTTGTCGCCCAATTTGCAACTGCCACTTTAATTCTCCTAGTGACTTGCACAATGACTCAGACCACTCTAGGCTACACGGAATTCTCATGATGGATATCCATCATAATATTTCCCACGCTTGGAATTTTGATCTGATTTCTCCCATTCACAGAAGTTTGATCATGGTTTACTAAACCAATATTTCCACTTGGCAGTGCTTTCCTGAATCTCCCCCACATGGAATTTCTTCTTTGGCTTGCCATCCATGAAAACCCACTTGGCATTCCAGCTTCAAATCCCCACATAACGACTCAGCCAAACTAATCCACAGGCCCCGGCCTCAGCTTTTCCATGCAACCTTGGCAACATAGTAGAATATTTCCCATGCACAGGATTACCTACTCGGTTTTCCATGATCGTGCTCTTGATTTTTTCTCCTGCCAAGTTTTCCTTCATCAAATTTGAGGATAACATTAAACTCTCAGTGAAAAAATTTCAGCTGTAGCTTGTAAGGTGTGATAATTTCAACAGAATCCTTTATGCTTGCCAACCTAGTGACTCGTTGAAGATGCTCATATAATTGCAAAGCAAATTGTGCCTCATAAATATTCTAATATGAAATAGTTCCACCTCTATGAGATTCACTTCCATGAGTTGCATCGTAAAACAAGTAAGGTCTCGATAGAGAATCTTTGTAATAAATCTCATCAAGTCTCCCAGTAACACTCTTACTGTCACTTAATCGATTTTCATAAAAATATCTTGAAGGAAAATCCTGAATTTGAGGATGCATTCGATGTTGAACAGATAAAAACATCGTTGGATGACCTGCTTGCTGGAAGTGCTCAAAAGAACTTTTGCTATACTGCAACATGTCAACTGCTTGTTCACCAAATGCTCAGCTGAAGAAGGTCTAAACAACGTCAGCAAAAATATATATACTGTATTCACTAATACCCTGGCCCGACATTCTTGCTACCTCTGCGAGCTTACCATTGTAAAATTATTTTGAGTAGGCCTCCCAGTTTTGCATTAATCAATGAGCCCTGGAATTATATCCTAGAAACCATCTTTAATGCATCCACATGAAACGAGTTGCCTTGAATTATCCATCATGCTTGATGAGTGTCATTGATAGGGCTCCATCACGTATCTCTGTTTATGCAACGATCTCCATTCATTTTATGGCACTCTTGATGCCTTGGCTTGCGTTTGAATCACCCTAGATCTGTAGAATGTGTCCTAAAAGAAGCTCACCACATGATCTCCAAAATGAATGAGTCACGAAGATGAGTCGAACTCCTTATCTCTGCCTTCGCTTCCGCCTCTGCTTGAAACTTTCTAATTCATTGAGACTTTATTGATAGCTCGAACTTTGACTCTCCCTGACTTGGCTTTAACTTCCACCTACCTCGATCTCTACCGAGATCCTTATAGAGTTCCCTTCATTTATCAATTTTCAACGAGCTATATTTTTTATTAACAAGACCTCCTCGAGCTCTTACAACTGAGAGTCTCTACCGAGATGACTATCAATTTGACACCGGGTTCTCTATCAACTCGACCCCGAACTCTTTACTAAGTTGAGATCAACTGGGTGCCTTTTGATACTAGGTGATCTCTCATATGCAATTTAAGAATTATTTTTAATAATTACATCTCGATAATAACTGAAGGTGGGTTCCTGGGACTATTTTTTTCATTTTAAATGTGATAGGACCCCATTGTCCAATCTTGCCATGTGTGTAAAATTGGATAACATTTTTGGTGACCTCTCGGGGATGATTTCCTGCTAAGCATGATTCCAGTAGCCTTAAGTGATCCATTGGGCATGGAGTCTATGTTGGAATCCTGAAAGTAGTATGATTTTCTTTGATACATCCCAGAATTTCTTTGAGCATTGCCGATATCTTGGACCTCCCTCGAATGCTAAGCATGAAGTATACTGAATTTGTTGAATTTTTGACATCCATGGAACACTGCAAAAATTTGAATGAAGCAGATTTTGAACTGTTATGGAAACCTTGAACCTTTCTTCTCCTTGACACCTTCCAATGATGAAATAATGTGCAGAACAACACAAAACACAACAACAAGGAAAGCAAAACAACAACACACAACAATGTATATAAGAAATTGGAGGAAAACACCTAATTTAACTATACAAGGGGTGGAATGCTTCTCAAAAGAAAGATTTGAGATGTATCCCATTCACATGAATGGGCAGTTCTTCTCCATTGAGCCTAGATAGAAGGAATTAATTTGCCTCTTTGCAACTTGTGATGATGTATGGCCCACTCCAGAGAGCGTCAAACTTGGCATGCTTTCCTGGTTTGGCCCTGTCTTCATCCCATTTGAGAACTAAATCTCCCTCTTGAAAATGCCTGTCAGATGCCTTCTTTTCAAAATATTTCTTAACTTGAGCCTGATGCTACTCCAAAGTTTTCATAGCCTTATCTCATACTTCCTCTAACTCCATGAGTTCAACAAACCTTACTGTCAAAGGATCACTCTCTATAACTTCAAGTTGATGAGCTAACTCCAAAGAAGGTAACTCCAATGAGAGTGGGAGTTTTGCCTCTCTTCCATATACAAGAACAAAAGGAGAATTTCCGATGGCCCTTTTAGGTGTGATCCGATCTGCCCATAAGGCAGTCTTAAGTTGTGTATGCCAATTCCTCTTGTTAGTCTCCATTGTGTGCTTAATAATCCTTATGAGGTTTTTGTTGCTAGACTCAACCAATCCATTTCCTTGAGGATAGTAATTGGAAAAAGTTTTGAGGTATACCCCATTTTTAACAGCCCATTCACTCAATTTCATACCAAGAAAAGCCAGCGCATTGTCTGAAATGACTGTAAACGGAACACCAAACCTTGTCATTATATCCTCAAAAAAATTCAGAATTTCCTTTTCATTGCTCTCTTTTAATGCTACTATCTCTATCCATCAAGTAAAATAGTCTGTTGTGGTAAGGACCCACTTATGTCTGTCACTGGATGGAGGATTAATCATTCCGATGAAGTCTAACCCCCATTGAACAAAGGGTTGATACACTTGAATTGGATGCAATGGAAGAGCTATCAGATTCTACTTACCTGTGAAAAAGGCACATTCCTTACATTTCCTTACCTAAAGATGGGCATCCTTGAATGAATCTGGCCAATAGTAGCCAGCTCGCATGATCTTGGTAGCTGTTGTTCGTGCAGAATAATGTCCTCTAGATAGGCCATTATGAAACTCTTCTAGTATCTTACTGACCTGTTCTGGTCCTATGCACCAAAGGAGGACGCCGTTTAAATCTTTTCGAAAGAGAATGCTATCTACCAAAACATATGGGATAGATTGAAGACAGAAATTTCATCTTTGGTTTTTATCCATGTTTACCGGGTATGCTCCTGAGAAGATGAAATTCTTCATTTTGGATAACCAATCATTCTCATCAGTATTTAGGAGTGTCACGTCCTCATTACTTTTTAATTCCATGTCTGTTGCAAGTTGCTGACATAAACCCTTACCTCTGACAAGTTTAGTGACTTTGATTTGCACATCATACTCCATTACCTTCGTGATCCATCCAGTATGCTTTTCATTCATTTTTTTGTTCAGCAAAAACTCCTTGACACCTGGATGAGACACCATCAGATGAATCTTGTTGTTGGACAACATGTGCTTGAATTTCTTCAAAGCTCGAATAACCGCAAAGACTTGCTTTTCAATGACTAAGTATTTGAACTCATAGTCTTTGAGGGATTGACTGAAGAAAGTGATTGGTTGCTCCATCAGGTTTTTGTTTTGTTGGGTGAAGATCCCTGAAATGATGTCTTGACCTGCAAAAGCATAAAGGATAAAATATTTGTCAAACCTAGGGTTCACAAGCATGGGAGCTTGAGAAATGGCTGTTTTGATGGCTTCAAAGATTTCTCATCCTTCCTTTGTCCATGACAATGGCATGTTTTTCTTTAGCATGGCTGTCAGTGGTTTAGCCAATGTTGCGAATTGAGGGATGAATCTCTGCATGAAATTTATGGTTCCTAGAAAACTTTGGAGGCCATTCTTGTGACTTGGGAGAGATAAGGACATAATTGAATGAATCCTAGCTAGATCGATTGATAATCCTTCTACTAAAACCACATGCCCCAACAATTTTCCCTCGTGCACTGCGAAAATACATTTCTTGGGGTTAAGTGAAACCCCAAATTCCCTACACCTTTGGAAAACTTTCCTTAGATGCGTGATGTGATCTTCTGCATGCTTAGAATATACAGTTATATCATCAAAGTAAACTAAAATAATATCTTTGATTAGTCCTATAAATGCCATGTCCATGGCTCTTTGGAAAGTATCCCCATCATTGGACAATCCGAATGGCATTTTATTGTAGGCATACGTGCCCCACTTGGTAGTGAAAGTTGTTTTGAATTGGTCAGATTCTTGGACTAGGATTTGATTGTAACCTGAATATCCATCGAGCAAAGAAAATATTTGAGCTCTTGCCACCGTTTGAAGGATCTGCTCCATCTATGGAAGAGGATAATGGTCTTTTAATGATGCACGATTCAAATCCCTGAAATCTACGCATAACCGGATCTCTCCGTGCTTCTTCCTCACGGGCACCAAATTGGCTACCCATGAGGAATGCTTGATGGGAAAAATTATACAGGCCTCGATGAGCTTGGTTAGCTACTTTCTCATTAGTGGCTCAATTTTGGGATTAATTGGTCTCTGTTTTTGACGAACTGGCTTAGCATTAGGACCCAGTTCGATGGTATGTTATGCTAGACCTAGATCAAAACCACGCAGATCTTTATAGCTCCATGCAAAGATGTCATGATACTCTTAACAAAGTTTGATGAAAGCTTCTTTCTCTTCAGAAGTACACACTTTTCCGATCTTAAGAAATTTTTCATTTGATACTTCAACTTCCTCAAAATATTCTTCTTTGACCACCATGTTAGGGCTTTGTCTTGTGGCTTGGTCATCTGAATTGAAAATGGATTCCAAAGTGACGAAACCTTTCGGTAACTTGTTGCTTTTCAATTGAATAATTTGTTCACCATAGGACTCCTACAACTTATCTTGATTCTTTGTAACAAACTCCTCCTCTTCTTGTAGGAAGAGGACAATTTGTTTGTCATTATCAAACACTTGCCAACTACTCACATTATCAGGGACTACTGGTCGAACCACCATTTTAACAAATTGCTGCCCTTCTTTCATGATATCAACTGGTATGTTGTATTGTGAACAAATTGTAGCAAGCCTATCTGCATCTTGATTTTGATCTCTAGGGATTGCATGGATTCCAAAAGCTTTAAAATATTTAATCAAGTCCCAGACTCGATTCTTATATGATCTTAAAAGATCATTTTTGGATGCACTTCATGCCGAAACTTGATGAAAAACTAACTCACTATCTCCAAAAGCAGTCAGGGCCTTGATTCCCTTCCTTTGGGCTAGCTGAATTCCTTGCACAAGAGCCTCGTATTCAGCAACATTGTTAGTGCAACTAAACTGCAACCGGAAAGATGAGAAGTACTTATCACCCTTTGGAGAAATTAACATAACACCAGCACTGGATCCATTCTTACTTCTTGAGCCATCGAAGAATAATTGCCACAATCCTTTAGAATTACTTGGTGTTTTGACAAGTTATGGTATGATCGTATCTTCTTCATGGATACAGTAAGTACCTAATCCTGTTTCTTCCAAGACCAGCAAACCAGCTTCTTCTTCTGCCAATACATCAGCATAGGGATCGTATTGATGATCTCTACTTACTTCATCCAGCAAAGTATCAGGAACTTCTTCAACAAGGGTGGTTGGTTCATGATCGGCATCTTCCTCTTCTGGATCACCGATGGTGTAATTTCCATTTATGGGACTAGAAGTGTAGGGTTCTACATGATTATGGCAGATTGGTTCTACCCTTATAGTTACTTTGGTTTCGTATCGAGTCCTAAGAATCATATGTGACCAATCAGCTGATAGGTAACCACCCATCTTGGCAGTGAAATCCCATGATAGGTAGATGGCAAAGAGGGGAGGGAGATCGATGACCGATATATCTTGGGTGAATGAAAAACTTGGGCATGCATGAATGGTAAGTTGAAGTCCTTTGATAACCCCAACAGTCTTAACACCTATGCCATCCAGCTGAACAAGCCCTCTTGTAACTGGCGCATATTATATACCTAGTACATCTGTAATTTGTTTTAGCATGACAGAGCTACTGACACCAGAATTGATCATGCAATTATGTACCAGGTGGTCGCCAATGATCAGGGAAATGTAGAATGGTGGTGGTTTGTTTTCCGTAGGAATGATTTCCCTTCCGGTTGACACAAATTTGTAGCATTTTTCACTCCATGGCTTGGTGATCTGCTGGTTATACTAAAACTGTTTAGAGCTTCTCACAATAGGTTTCTTTGGGAAGGGATCGAGAGTGCGTCCCACATGGTAATGCTTAGATTGGTTTTCTTCATTTATTCTAGTATGCTGAGGGGAATTTCTCCAACTTTGATGACACTTTTTTGGGCATTGGGGTCCTGTTATCCAAAATTCACCCCCCAGGGTAATTTTGATAACATGCATCAGAATGTTCAAGTCCCAGGCACATTGATTGATTCAGAGCAAACATCATGTTTCTGAGGTTCTCTCAGATATTTTTTTTAACTCCCCTGGCCGAAGAAGGAAGGAGCAAGCTCTAAGAAAATGCGAAAAAGTTGCAGAAAGGCAAGTAGATTGATCCAGGAAAAAATCACGAAAATGGCTAAGTCCTTGTCCAAGGACAGTCGGGACATTTGGGACGTCAAGGCACAGATAGGCCGAAAAGCCTCCAGGCAGCCCACTAAGCATTTGGGACAAGTGGGACAAAAGTACGCGGCGGGCGCGAAATGCCGGTTCGACCGAGAGGAAAAATTAGCTAACTGCTGAGAGGGTCGCCTTCGGGACGAATGGGACAAATGGACGCGAAATGCCCGAACCGGCTGGTTCGCGCGAAATCAGCACAAGGAGCCCAAAAGCAATTGGGATGCGCGGGACAAAAGGGCGCGAATCGGCCGAACCGGCCGAAAAGGGTCAAGTCAGTCCGAAGCAAAGTGGGACAAGCGGGCCAAAAATGCCTGAACTGCCCGAACCGGCCGAAATGAGCACAAAGGGCCCAAAATCAAAATGGACATCCGGGACAAATGGAAGCGAAGTACGTGAAGGAGCCGAAGGAGCCGAAGACCAATCAGAAACTGCCACGTGTCCTCACAGGAGAAAAATTCAAAAGGTCAAAGGGGCAAGTTATCGAGCGCTGAACCAAACCAATGAAATGACGCCACGTGTCCAAGTTTAAGGGGCCCATAAGCAATTTCAAAAGGAAATCCCGTGAAATATGGAGGAGAGAGAATTGCTCGTCCAATCAGCACGTGCCACGTGTCGTCCAGATGGCGAAGAGTGGGAAAACATTTTAAAATTCGTTTTGATCTGTTTCGTGCCCTAAATCTTCAGATCGCCATATCTTTTGATCCAGAGCTCGGATTTCCACGTTATTTATATCAACAGAAAGCTGTTGAGATGCTCTACATGATTCTAGGATCAATCTCAAGTTTTGGTGCAGTCTAGAGAGAGAAAATCGAGAAACAGATCTGACGTGTGGTAATGGCCAGAAGCGACCTTTCAACAACCTGTTTTAATGCTAATGGGTCGCATTCTTCTTCTGCACGGCCAGAAGTGACATTTTAGCGGCTAGATTAATGCAAATGGGTCGCATTCTCCTCCAAATCAGTCAAAGTGATAGGGTATGGGTTTGTAAGATCCTCCATGCTGATTTAATGCATCTGCAGTCAATGAGGAATGGGCTTGCATGTTTTCCCACGTTTTCTGTCCCCTGGGCTCGACCCATGCAATGTAAAAGCCGGATTTGGCTCATTTTTAAAAGAAGTGGTTCATTCTTTCTGCTCGGCCCTCCCTTCTTTTCTTCTCTAGGGTTGAAAATGGAGTTCGAACCTCCTCCCTTTCTCTGTAATGGCGTTCCTGCCTTTTACCACTAATGGAATGATGTTCTGTGCAAACCTCTGGAGCAACAAAACGTGTTCTGTGATGCATCTGTCCATCCTCTCTCGTTTTTTCTTGTCTTCTTCTTGCCTCTCTTCATTGCAGGTGTCTGTGCATGTTTGAATGTTCATTGCAGGTCTGGAGCTGTGTTCATGGAGTTTTGGGACATTTTATGTGTGAAATCTATCCTTGGGGTTGTGATGCTTCTGTCCATCCTTCCCAATGGCTCACCTCTCTTTGTCCCATGGCAGTTTTGATAGATGTCCAACATTCTCCTTCTCTGGTGTATCACCATTTTAGTGTAGGCTTTTGCTGTTTTTCCCCTCTCTCTCTCTCTCTATCTCCTTGGCATGGTTAGATTAGGATTAGATTAGCTTGCCTGCACTGGAATAGCTTGTGGCAGGTAGTTTAGGAGCAGGAACCAGCCTTCTCTGGAGATTCCTCTCTCAGTTTTACAAGTCCCACGCTTGGAGAGAGGTTTCCATGTTGTGCAATCACACTGGATGCCTGAACATCAACCTAGAAGCCTGATGTGCATCCAGGGGTGATGTGATTTTGCATCAACAGTTTTGGCATGCCCGGTGGGACCTTAGAGGTCCTTCACTTCATCTTTTGCAGGTTGATGTGTTCCTGTGAAGATTTCAGCCTTTGGAGGCACTTGCAAACACATCTGGTGACTCCATCTGGTCAACAACCATCTCTGAAGTTGCAGACCTTCCTTTCCATTCATTTCCATCCATTTTTCATTCATCCTTCTTTCCATCCCTTTCATTCTTTTCCATTCCATGAAGTTGTGCAACCATGACTTCATTTCCATCATGGAACTCACATTTACAACAACAACAGTATTTTCCACTTCCAACATGTTTTACAAATCCTCCAGATCAGCATGCATACTCATATGAACAGCAGTGCCAAAGTCAGTTTGGCTATGAAGCTTCCCAAGAGCAAGAGTATGCATACAATGAAGACCATAAGATCCAAGATGCTGGTCTGTTGGAGAAAATCCAAAAGATGGAGGTGGGGATGGTGCAGTCCAGGGCTCAGGCACAAATGAGAGCATTTGGAATCGGTTGTGAAGCACCCTGTCCATGGGTGGGACCTTTTCCAAGTCATTACAGCCCTCAAGAGAAGCTTGACTTCATGATTGCAACGCTGCCTTTGCTTGCAAAGTGGATTGAAGAAATAGAAGTGTATGAGAGAAGTATTCAGCAACCTTGTCAACAGGTAAACACACCATCTCATGCCTTTTCTTTTCCTCTTTCCCAATCTGTTTCAGTTCAGCAGTGTCAAGTTTCAAACTCTCCATCTGCTGTCCCAAATGTTGAATCCATTTCTCCACCTCTCAGTCTTCCACCACACCTCGATTCTTCTTTCCTTTTTCCTTCCAAACAGTCATCCCCTCCACAAGAGCTAACAGAAACACCCCCTCCTCCAAAGAAACAAGAGGTTTCACCTCCTCCACCACCACAAAAAATTGTCAAATCAGTGGAGTTTCAACCTATCCCTCCTTTTGCATTCCCAATTCCATGTGGGAAAGAAGAAATTGTAAAAATCAGTCATCAAGGACAGCAGGAGGAAGAGCCAAACAGAAAAGAAATGACAGACAGCTTGAAGGTTTGGGCTGCCAAATTTGGGATGACAAGGATCCCCTTGATGGTCAAGCCTACAGAAGAAGCTAGGGTTGGAGAACAAATGGTGGTCAGGACTGATTTTGTTGCAGCAGAAGAAGAAGATCTTGCAGCCCCAACTTGTCCTCTACAGCAGCAGATTGAAGAGTTTGACTTGACAAACTTCATGCTGGAGAAGGAGTTCAATCAAGAGTAAGATTGCCTTCAAACATTGGAGGAAGGAGAAGCTGCTCCAAATCCAAAAGAAGAGGAGCACAATCTAGCTATGGAGGAGAAAAACGCAGATCCAAGGGCTTTGAGCACAAAGCAGGTTACAGAAGAACCTTCAGTTCTTCTTTCCACTTCATCTCTCTTAAGTTCTAGCACTGAAAAGGAGTTTGATCTCTCAAACTCAATATTGGAGAGTGAAGGAAACCATGGTGGTCAAGTTGCAGATCAAGAGGACACCATGGAGGAAGTTGAACATGAGCAGTAGGACAGCAATGAGGCAGTTTACCTGTCAGATTTGGAGGACTATTTTGATGGAGAAGAGCCGGTTGAGTTTTCACCATTCTCTCTTTCATCATCCACATTCCAAACACCAGAGCCTGCTACCATGAAGGAGAGATTTCATTTGCAGCAGCCTGCATCTTACAACAGCCCTTTGGAATCAAAATTGGAAGATTCTAATCTTCCCTATTCTTCATTGGAGGAAGAGAAAGGACAGAAGGATTCCACCATTTCTTCCACACCATCCATTCAAGGTCTGCAAGAGAACTCCATTCCTGGAGTTGAAAATCAGAGCAATGGGCATACTCAACGGATCAGACCTTGCCCAATCAGGTACTTGGCTTCATTGGAGCCAAGGGAGAAGCCAAAACCAGTCATGCTCGCTTCTGAGCATGAGGGTGAGATACAAAGTACCGAGGATCAGCTGCCATACCTCTTCAATTCAAATGCAGAGCAACTAAAAGAGGTATTGGATTTTCCTTCAGCTGATACCTTGATGATTTGGGTAGAAGACCAGCTTCTTGTTGATTTTCCATCCATCCAAACAGCCATGATCAGTGCCAAATCAGTTGCATGGCTGCCAATTTTGAAGAAAGGGAGCTATTTTGCACAACCAGTTGCAGGGTTTGTTTAGCTTGCCTTTGCTTCCAGTTAGAGTAGAGTAGCTAGGTTTTCTTTCAGTAGAAGAAGTGCTTATGCACACTCTGCATGTTCCATTTGGGGTATGTATGATTTTCAGTTTTGTACATAGTTTTTGGTGTTGCTGGTTTTGCTCTTGCACAGTTCATTCCAGTGGTTTTTGGTGAGAACAACTCCATGTCCGGTGGGTTTCCAAGTGGCTCAGAGGGAAGTTTTCAAAGTTCAGATCAGTTTTCAGGCCTACTCATGACTCCATGCCCAATGGATTGCTTCAGGAAACTGGTCTTTTCATCTAGCAGGCAGATGACCCCGTTGAGTCGCCAAAACTGTTATCCAAAATTCACCCCCCAGGGTAATTTTGATAACATGCATCAGAATGTTCAAGTCCCAGGCACATTGATTGATTCAGAGCAAACATCATGTTTCTGAGGTTCTCTCAGATATTTTTTTAACTCCCCTCACCGAAGAAGGAAGGAGCAAGCTCTGAGAAAATGTGAAAAAGTTACAGAAAGGCAAGTAGATTGATCCAGGAAAAAATCACGAAAATGGCTAAGTCCTTGTCCTAGGACAGTCGGGACATTTGGGACGTCAAGGCGCAGATCGTCCGAAAAGCCTCCAGGCAACCCAGTAAGCATTTGGGACAAGTGGGACAAAAGTACGCGGCGGGCGCGAAATGCCGGTTCGACCGAGAGGAAAAATTAGCTAACTGCTGAGAGGGTCGCCTTCAGGATGAATGGGACAAATGGACGCGAAATGCCCGAACCGGCCGGTTCATGCGAAATCAGCACAAGGAGCCCAAAAGCAATTGGGACGCACGGGACAAAAGGGCACGAACCGGCCGAAAAGGGTCAAGTCAGTCCGAAGCAAAGTGGGACAAGCAGGCCAAAAATGCCCGAACTACCCGAACCAGCCGAAATGAGCACAAAGGGCCCAAAATCAAATGGGACATCTGGGACAAATGGAAGCGAAGTATGCGAAGGAGCCGAAGACCAATCAGAAACTGCCACGTTTCCTCACAGGAGAAAAAGTCAAAAGGTCAAAGGGGCGAGTTATCGAGCGCTAAACCAAACCAATGAAATGGCGCCACGTGTCCAAGTTTAAGGGGCCCACAAGTAATTTCAAAAGGAAAGCCCATGAAATATGGAGGAGAGAGAATTTCTCGTCTAATCAGCACGTGCCACGTGTCGTCCAGATGGCGAAGAGTGGGAAAACATTTTAAAATTCGTTTTGATCTGTTTCGTGCCCTAAATCTTCAGATCGCCATATCTTTTGATCCAGAGCTCGGATTTCCACGTTCTTTATATCAACGGAAAGCTGTTGAGATGCTCTACATGATTCTGGGATCAATCTCGAGTTTTGGTGCAGTCTAGAGAGAGAAAATCGAGAAACGGATCTGACGTGTGGTAATGGCCAGAAGCGACCTTTCAACAACCTGTTTTAATGCTAATGGGTCGCATTCTTCTTCTGCACGGCCAGAAGTGACATTTTAGCGGCTAGATTAATGCAAATGGGTCGCATTCTCCTCCAAATTAGTCAAAGTGATAGGGTATTGGTTTGTAAGATCCTCCATGCTGATTTAATGCATCTGCAGTCAATGAGGAATGGGCTTACACGTTTTCCCATGTTTTTTGTCCCCTGGGCTCGACCCATGCAATGTAAAAGCCAGATTTGGCTCATTTCTAAAAGAAGTGGTTCATTCTTTCTGCTTATCCCTCCCTTCTTTTCTTCTTTAGGGTTGAAAATGGAGTTCGAACCTCCTCCCTTTCTCTGTAATGGCATTCCTGCCTTTTACCACTAATGGAATGATGTTCTGTGCAAACCTCTGGAGCAACAAAACGTGTTCTGTGATGCATCTGTCCATCCTATCTCATTTTTGCTTGTCTTCTTCTTGCCTCTCTTCATTGCAGGTGTCTGTGCATGTTTGAATGTTCATTGCAGGTCTGGAGCTGTGTTCATGGAGTTTTGGGACATTTTATGTGTGAAATCTATCCTTGGGGTTGTGATGCTTCTGTCCATCCTTCCCAATGGCTCACCTCTCTTTGTCCCATGGCAGTTTTGATAGATGTCCAACATTCTCCTTCTCTGGTGTATCACCGTTTTAGTGTAGGATTTTGCTGTTTTTCCCCCCTCTCTCTCTCTCTCTGTCTCCTTGGCATGGTTAGATTAGGATTATATTAGCTTGCCTGCACTGGAATAGCTTGTGGCAGGTAGTTTAGGAGCAGGAACCAGCCTTCTCTGGAGATTCCTCTCTTAGTTTTACAAGTGCCACACTTGGAGAGAGGTTTCCATGTTGTGTAATCACACTGGATGCTTGAACATCAACCTAGAAGCCTGATGTGCGTACAGGGGTGCTGTGATTTTGCATCAACAGGTCCTCCTTTGGAAAATGTTTTTTAGGTACCATGATTCTTGGAGAACCATCTTTCCCTGTGGTGTGGTTAGCTGGTGTTTCTGGTGATTTATTTCCTGCATTTTTATCAACTGCCATTTGTAACCCAGGTTGAGAAGTGGACACTAGATCAGCTTCAAGAGGTTGAGGATCCATTGCTCTTTTCTTGGAACGAGTGTTTGCTGCTACTGATGAAGAATCTATATTCATTCGTCAATTTTCAATGAGCTATATTTTGCATTAATAAGACCATCGTCTAGCTCTTATAACTAAGAGTCTCTACTGACATGATTTCTTAGATGATTATCAATTTGACACCGGGTTCTTTATCAACTCAACCCTGAACTCTTCACTGATTTGAGATCAAATGGGTGCCTTTCGATGCTAGGTGATCTCTTCATATGCAATTTAGGAATTATTTTTAATTATTGCATCTCGTTAATAACCGAAGGTGGGTTCCTTAGACTATTATTTCATTTTGAACATGATAGGACCCCGTTGTCCAATCTTGCCATGTGTGTAAAATTGGATAACAGTTCTTACGGCACAGATTGACTTTCCTTTTGTTAATCTAGGGCCCCATGTATCATTACTGCCAACTTCTCCTACCTCATATCTCTCGCAGACTGCTCCTTTTATAACTTGCTCTTTGCCACCTATTCACACAAACTTTCCTTCTCAAGCTCCACCCACCTTTTCATTTCCACACATGTATCCAGTGACTTCAACATCTTATATAGGACATCCCTATTTGATCGCCTCAACATATTCATCCTCAATACCTTTGTTGATGTCGAATCACAGCACCCCTGGGACTCTGCAACTCGATGGGTTGAGAATCTCAGTGCGATTGCACAACATGGAGCTTTTCCCAAGTGTGGGACCTTGCAAAATCGGAAAAGCTCTCCGGATGAAGGCCGGTTCCTATTCCTCTGTTCAGATGCACATGTAAAAATGCAGAGGGTCTACTCAAAACCTAATCTAATTTTTCAAGGAGACAGGGGTAAAAAAATGTAGAAAATAAAACCTAAACTAATAGAGGTGATGCACCGAGGAATGAAGAACACCTGTCTTGCCAATAAACACAGACCAAAAAAATGTAATGCAAGATCATGCACAGATAACCAGATTTACAGTGAAAGATCAAGAAGAAGCAAATAAACACTGAGAGGGTTGATAATCATCCATAGACATGCATTAATTTGCTCTAAAGATTGATATAACACACTGCAAAATGCCAAGAGGCAAAGCTGCATTACAGTTTTAAATGGGAGGTTTTAACTCCACAGATTCACCTGCCAAAGAGAAGAAGGGAGGGGCAAAACAAGAATGTCCAACCTTTAGAAAGAAGCCCCTCCTTACAATTTATAGGAAGAATGAGAGAGAGAAGAGAGAGAAAGTCCAAATCTACCCCAACCACCTCAGGTTGTATCTAATTCATCTCATTATGGTGGTAGGTGAGGACCATATCAAACCCCAAAAGTGGCAAACTGTATTTTGAATTTTTAAGAACTTGTTCCCACCCAATTAAAGATATCCAGTCGTAGTTAGGTAGAGGACGCCGTAGGCTTTCCGAAAATTCCAACCTTGTGTGAATCGGAGCTCCCAGTCAAAAGTTATGGCCATCTGAATATCTGGGTCAGGGTCTGCTTCCTGTCAGCGTTCAGAATGTTGCGCCTCCTGAAGGTGCGCCTTGGCGCATCCATATGCATGTTGACAATCCTTTTCGGGCACCAAAGGTGCAAATATGTTTGTGTCAACAAACCTTTTTTTGTGCCAAAGGCACATTCATTTGCATGTCAACACTCTTTTCTGTGCGCCAAAGGCGCAAATATGTTTATGTCGACACATGTTTACGTGCGCCACTTTACCTGCGCCAAGGGCGCAACTTTTCCTGTGTCAACATTCCTTTCTGTGT
Organism: Taxus chinensis; assembly: GCA_019776745.2. Taxonomy (NCBI): domain Eukaryota; kingdom Viridiplantae; phylum Streptophyta; class Pinopsida; order Cupressales; family Taxaceae; genus Taxus; species Taxus chinensis. Next base: position 908,015,711 of record CM034148.1, read on the forward strand.
GCCAAGGGTGCATCTATTTCTATGTTGACATCTTCTTCTGTGCACCAAGGGCACATTTACATTTGTGTCGACATCCTCTTATGTGCGCCAAGGCGCAACTTTTTCCCTATTGACACTCATTGTTGTGCGCCATTTCCGTGAGCCAAGGGCGCATCCTTTACATTGTCGACATCCATTTCTGTGCGCCACTTTCCTGCGCCTTGGCGTATACATTCTCATGTCGACACTCATTGTTATGCGCCATTTCTGTGCACCAAGGGCGCATCCATTTTTCTGTCGACACTCATTGTCGTGCGCCCCTTTTGTGCGCCATGGGTTGAGGTTTGAATTTCTTTGGTTTCCATATTCTTCCGCTTGTCTATATCTACCTGGGGGAAGATATATACAACAACCTTATCAACATTTAACCCCACTGTTATCTAGTGGTGGCCCTTGGCCCAATCCCCCTCCGTTTACGGTAACCGCACCATCATCTCATCCAACCACTGATTTAATCAAACAAATGATGGACAAAATGCAAAATCATGAGACTTCTGTTTCAGGAAACCGTAGCACCCTAACATACGAGAAATTTTTTTGGGAGCCTATTCATCCTTCTGTCCCCCTTCATTCATATCCTCCTCAATGGGAATTACCAAAATTCACTTGTTTTAATAGTAAGGAGGATCCTCAACAACATTTGCGATCATTTAGACATGCTTGCTATCTGATTGCTCATGACGATGCCTTACTACTCCATACTTTTCCCATGTCCTTATCACGACCTGCCTTGGAGTGGTGCAGTGCTTTAACCCAGCACTCAATCTTCTCTTTTAAGAAATTAGCCCAATCTTTCTTGGCTCATTTCTCCATTAACATTACTAAGAAAGTATCTATCACTGACCTCTATGCCATCCGACAATTTGAAGACGAATCTATCACAGATTTCGTTGGACGATGGTGGGGCCTTATCAACCAACTTACTTATGCCTTGCCTCAGGCCGAACTTATCAAACTCTTTACGCGGTCCTGCGCTAAGCACATTTCTCCTACCCTCCAAATTCAAACTTTCCACACATTTGACGAGGCCTTTACTATGGCTCAAAAACTAGAGATTCGAGCCTTAGAGGAAGAGAAATTGTGATTGCGCAACAAAAACCCCAATTTCCGAACCTAAGACTCCACCAACAAACCTAACACCACCAATTCTCATGCATCGACTGCTTCGAAATCAAAAGGATCTGTCCATGCAGTGATGGTCAAATCCCAAACACCGTCTAATACCCCGCCAAAAACCACCTATAAGTATAAAGCTGAGCCCATCAATTACACTCCCTTGGGAGAAACTTATGGTGTGATATTGGAAAAATTGCTCAAGGCATGAGCTATTACCTTACCTCCTATTAAACCTCACTCCGGGTTTGATTCCACCCGCGCTATACCTTCTTGGTACAAAGAAAACGGAAATGGATGATGTAGGGGATATAACCCTCGATAATCCTAACGCCCCTACTAAGTGAAATTTGAAAATCTTCAACAAACCATTCCCGAACCACTCATCTAACAGTAACATAAACCAAGATATCCTAGCCGAGGAGAGTGTTCATGAAATCCATGCAATCTTCAACTCCCAGCCAAAAGCCTCTATCAAGAAAATTCTGAATCAAGCCTCTTCACTAATGCAGGGACCCGAACCCCCTTCACCACCATCAATAAAAAATGAAATCCTTGTCATTCCTTTACCCATAAAGGAATTAACCACCCAGAGTTCTCGTCTCACAGAGGAGCCTTCTTACACCACATCTCTGCAAGACTGTGAGTGGATGTTATCTAGCTTATCTATTTCCCAAACATCTCCTTCTACCACTCTTGTTGTACATGAGGAAGAATCACCACTTTTTTCATCATCCTTAGACGAGAAACCCCTCAAACCGACATCACCAGATTCTTTAATCATGACGGATCCTCTCAAACATGCCCTCCTACCTATTAGTTCTTCATCACCTAAATCTTTTCAGCAACTGGTTGACCTCTTAACGCCCATTGATACAGTGCCTCATTTACCCACTGTATCACACCCACAGTGGACCGGAATCACAACCCACCTTTCTTCCATACAAAAGTTCCTATTCACACGTGAGGATTGTCACCCCTCAGAAGATAGATGAGTCCTATGGGAATGTTTGAGTACACCATATTCTACTCAAATGCAGATGGCCGATCCAGACGCCTCTACCATATACCCGAATTGTTTACAAAAGCTTAAAATGTCTATGTCCTCATCTTCACCCCCCTCATCTCTACCAAATACCGCATCCACCTCTATTGAACTAACCAAACCTTTCCCTATGCTTGGGACCTCACCAATACCCATTCTAACACACCCACCTAAACGGTTAAATTTATCCAAAAGTAAAGCCGTCCATCCACCTACGAGACAAACTCGAACCCCTAAAACCCAAGTCTAATCTATGCCTCTGTCACAACTAAAACCCTCGCCGTCACACCTACCTTCTATATTGCGACCTCATCCCTCCACCTTGCATCGATATATCATACCTCCTACATTTTCTTTAAAACGACCTACACCCTCTGCACCCATACAAAGATCCAAGCGTATATCAACACCGTCACCCCAAGTATCCGGTCCACCTATCAACCCTAAACAAACTCCATCATCAAAGGATTTGTTTGCTGTCACTCCTCTTTCTCCGTGGTTGTTTTCTGCTACTATGTCATCTGAACAACTAAACATAACTTCTGTGCCGAAGAAGTCACGTGTTGTTAAATCTAATTATCAAATCCCCTTGGCAAAGCCGCCACCCGTACAAATCAACCATACCCAGTCATTACCGAAACCTACCTAGTTAATAGCCTCATCTTCCTCTTACTTTGACCCAGTCAAAGGGTCTTACGCAAAAATCCTTGCTATGTTAGTGGATAATGCGACCATTTCCCTACCCACACTTAGACCCTATGATCCATCTAAACCTCAATCTATAGGTTATGATGAGTCTAAAATATGTGCTTACCACCGCACACTAGGACATGATGTATAGGGATGCAAAGCTTAGAAAGCCATACTTTGTCAATCACCTCTCTCGGATAGAAAGGTTAAGAAAGACAACTTACAAAGGGAGAGACCTCTAGCTTCAATCCCCTCTCTTATACCACTTGTCCCCACCTCACCAAGATTTATCATTATTACAACCCCACCATTTGAAGACCATGACTTATCCCTACCATCTTCCTCCTCTCATATTTACGAGAGCAACATGATTAGTGTTGCTACTCAAGGGCAGAAAAACAATGGGAAAGCTAAAGAAAGCACACCTGCGGCCTTTCTTTCTCCATCCGCCATCCCGATCGAACCACCACCTAAAGTGATTATTCATGGACCTGCCTACCCTGTCTCTAATGGAGTTTCCCACCAAACCATGATCAAATAGCTTCACCAATCACCTGTAAAAATGACACTGTATGATCTCATTCAGGCCTCTGAATCTCATCGCCAAGCACTTGTTGAAATCCTTCAAGGGATATAGGTCTTACCTAATGAAACCTTTCCCATTACCTCCATCTTAACACCTAACCACGTTGCCTCTCTCACCAAACAATCTACCACTTCTGTCCCTATACAGAAAACTACTGCTGTCAGTTTCTCTAAAGATGAAATTGTTGACTTTGGTGCAGAAGATCCTGACCCTGCTCTTTTCATCTTAGCTTACATTCAGGACATCCGTGTATGTCATGTTATGATTGACGGAGGCACTAGCCTAAACATCATCTCTTCCAAATCCTTTCAACAAATGAATATCCCCTCTAGCTGCATGTGTGTCAACCCCACCATGCTGCATTCATTCAACGATGCTATTACTTATACCTTAGGCACGGTGATCCTTAACATTCATGTAGGGCCACGTACCTTACTTGAACTCTTCTATGTCCTTGAGGGAGAATTCTAATACAACATGTTGTTAGGCTGCCCTTGGATCCGGGCTATGGGATGCGTTCCCTCTACCTTACATAGATGTATAAAATTCTAGTACGAGGGGAAGTCCTACACCATAAAATCTGATCCTCCTCCCTTCAAAACCTGCAATATGTTATATCGCCCTAATGATGTGCTTGTACCAGTCAAGATACCCATTCATCCAACCTAACCATCCACTTCAACTACACCTCTACCATCCACCTCAACCACACCTATACCTTCAACCGATGAAACTGCCGTCGCAAATACCACTTCCTTTCCTGCAAACAACATCCCAACCTCAGACCCATTAGTATATGTTTTTCAACGCCTTATGCTAGGGGAGTATCACCTATATAATGTTAGCTCTTTCCATACCCCACAGGAGTACAGATAGTTACATGCGCATCCTACCTACGACTGTCGTGTGGGGGAGGTAATCTCATACGCAACACCTAATTGCCACACCAACCTAACATATGGGGGTGTCAACGCATCCTCCATTACCCCTGAACCTCCCCTTGGAGTGTTTCCCTTCCAATCTAATTTTCAATACCTGACAAATCGTCATTTTTCCCTCACCTTCTTGACTCGTTGTGCCTGGAAAGGTTTTGCTTTTGGTCTTTATGAACAAGGCCGACATACAATCATTCACATGACTACAAGCAAACACAAAGATCGTAGTGGTTTTGGATTTCCTGAAACACTTACACCAAAGAAACCTCGTGTCAGCTGTATCCTGGAATATGAAAACGTCACCCCTACCAAACCATCATCACCCATTTTTCCATCGTCACCCATAGAATCGATAGACCCTGAATCTATTCCTCCTAACTTTTTTTTTTATAAACGCCATCTTCCTGGGTCCTCTCACTTATCAATGCGATAATGAGGACCCATCTTCTCTTCCCCTTCTATATCTATACATTATCGAAGAAGATTCGCGTTCAATTAATGTTGTTGAGTGCTAGGATGACGATTCCAAGCTCACTTACCTTGGTGTGGATGACTCTTATATTCAATGCGCCTTACCATCCAAAACTCAAACCATGTTGAATGAGTCGACTATAGAAATCAAAATCCACACCAAGGACGATCCTCACATTGTGAAGATCAGACAATCTCTTACCGCATTAGAACAAACCACCTTTACTACCTTTCTCCGTGCCCGCAACCAAGCTTTCGCTTGGTCCTATGCTAACATGCCAGGAATAGATCCTGACATTGCTGTCCATAACATTACCCTGAAACCTAATTCCAAACCAGTTAAATAGAAACTGAGAAAAATGCATCCATGCATTGCCCTCTTGGTCAAAGAAGAGCTTCAACAACTCCTTTCTGTTTCCTTCATCTTACCTATTGACTATCCTCAATGGATTTCTAACATCGTACCTGTTACTAAAGAAACTGGGGGACTTTGGATATGCATGGATTTCTAAGACCTTAACCTCACTTGCCTGAAGGATGAATTCCCCCTCCCAAGTATTGATCAACTTGTTGATCTCACTGCAGTCCATGAGATGCTTTCTCTCATGGATGGCTTCTTGGGATACAATCAAATTTTGGTAGCCTCGGCCGATCAACATAAAATAGCCTTCATAACTCCTTGGGGAACCTTCTGTTATCATGTCATGTCATTTGGCCTTAAGAATGCTGGTGTGACCTACCAGCGGGCTATGAATTACATATTTCATGACATTATGCACACTATCCTTGAGGATTATGTCGATGATCTTCTTGGCAAATCTAAACATCGCAGTACACATCTTGATGTTTTAACCATTATTTCCATTGCCTATTACAATACTGTGTTCGTCTTCAACCCAGGAAATGTGTCTTTGGTGTCCTTTTGGGAAAAATTCTTTTTTTTATCGTCTCTTTGCGTGGCATCGAGGTCGATCCAGCTAAAGTCAAATCTATCCTAGAAATGCCCCCACCTACTAACCTCAAACAATTGCATAGTTTGCAAGGTAAACTCCAATCTATCCAGCGTTTCATCTCCCAACTTTCGGATCGATGTCAACCTTTTCATCATATCCTTAAAAAAGACATTGTCTTTCAATGGAGTGAAGAGTGCCACCAAGCCTTTGAAGCTCTTAAAGCCTATCTCTTACAGCCACCTGTGCTTATCCCACCTCAGGATGATCACCCTTTTTACCTTTACCTTTCTGCCACTGACCATGCTGTAGGATCCATGCTCACACATCATGACTCTGAGCATTGAGAACAAGCCGTTTATTACATAAGTCGTACTCTCGTGGATTACGAGACTAGGTATACACATGTAGAAAAGTTGTGCCTAGTCTTATCATTCGTAGCCGCCAAACTCCAACACTACCTCCTGAATCACAAAACTTTTATCATCACCAATGCAGACCCCATTCAGTATATGTATGCCAAACCTCATCTAAACCAACACATCTCCCGATGGCTTATGCTCCTCGCTGACCTCGACCTTGAATTTGTACACCAAAAGTCAATCAAAGGACAAACCATTGCAGACCAACTTGCGGAAGCCCCTTTACCTGGGGAGTAATTTACTAATTTTAATTTCCCCAACAAACTCATTACCACTCTTTCACTCAATGAGGAGTCGTATCCAATGACCCTCTTCTTCGATGGATCTAACTGCCAGTGCGGTGGTGGATCCGTCATTGTTCTCATTTCTCTTAATGCTGAGCCTATGCCTCTTTCATTCCGGCTCAATTTCCCCTGTACTAATAATACCGTGGAGTACGAGGCCCTTGTTTTGGGTCTCCAAGTTACGTTACACTTAGGTGTCAAGTCTATTAACATTTTAAGTGACTCCCAACTGGTATTCAATCAAGTTATGGGCATCTACCAATGTAAAAATGAGGAACTTCAAAAGTACAAACATTACGTGGATTCACTTTTGACCTCATTTACTCATTATTCTATCCAAACCATTCCCCACTCCACTAACAAATTTGCAGATACTATGGCTTGCTTAGCTTCACAAATTCCTACCTCACTAACTGACTCTGACATATTCATCTTGGTCCAACAATACTTTGCCCCATCTTACTCAACCCCAGTTGTTTATATGATAAATAATGTGTCTACTAATTTGAAGGATACCTGGTATCACCAATTTCACGACTATCTTATAACCTTTGTTCTCCCACCTAACCTTACTAGTAATAGCAAACATGCTTTTCTTAAAAGTGTTTCTCGTTATGTCATCATGGGGGGAATCCTCTATAAACGTGGCTTTGATGGCATCCTCCTTCGATGTCTAACCAGTGTGGAGGTCACTTATACCATCCAACAAGTCCATGATGGTATTTGTGGTGGGAATTTTAATGGCCTTTCCGTGGCCAAATGAATCCTTCACCTAGGCTATTATCGGCCTACTCTTAATAACGAATGCTACAAATATGTTAAGCGTTGTGTTATGTGTCAATAACATACCAACCTTCAACATACTCCTAGCCATCTGCTACAGGTTGCATGAGATCTTTGGCCTTTCTCACAATGGGATTTAGACCTTATCGGTGAGATTCACCCGCCCTCTTCGCAACGTCACCATTGGATAATCATAGCAACCAATTATTACACTAAATGGGTGGAAGCCACTCCACTCATTTCAACCAAAAAAGAAAAAAATCGTTGAATTCATTAACCATCACATTATCTGTCGTTTTGGCATTCTTCATCGCCTGATAACAGATAATGGCAAATCCTTCAAAAATAAGTTGTTACAAGACCTTTGTGACAACTTTGGTATCAAACTTAGCTTCTCATCACCTTACTATCCACAAGCAAATGGTCAAGCTGAATCTTCTAATAAAACCCTAACCAAAATCCTCATGAAATTTGTTAGCGATTCTAGAAAAAAATTGGCCTGATCACATCCCCTTTGCCCTTTGGGCTTATCGGACTAGCATTTTCACTTCCACTAATGCCACACCATTTTCTTTGGTATATGGTACCGAGGTTGTCTTGCCTCTCGAAATACAAATACCCTCCCTAAGAATATCTCTTCAGGATATTCTCACCAACGATGATTTCTGCCAAGAGCGGTTAGCCCAATTGGAGCTTCTGGACGAGCGTCATCTTACAGCTCTTGACCACCTTCAAATCTATCAAAAACGCATCAAGTGTGCTTATGATAAGTGACTTCATAAGCGTACCTTTAAGGTTGGTGATCTTGTCCTCAAAGAGAATCAACATGTAACCAAACTAGAAAAGAGAAAACATGGAAAATTTGCTCCTAATTGGATCGAGCCTTACATTATCACTCATATCTATGGATCAGGAACTTATCGTTTAGCTTCACTTAATGGTAAACCTGAGCCTGAACCCCTTAATGCCTTGTATCTTCGACCATTCTACTGTTGAACTTGGTGTTACATCACTTCTTATCTAACTTGCGCTCATCCCTTGAGCTCATTTACCACCTCATACACTTTGTTTCATACATCTCAAATAAAATAAAGCTCACATGGTTTGATCATAACCTCCCCTTTAAGATGCCTTCCCCTTTTTAGCCTGGTCCATGACTTAAAAGTATCAAAATAACATGTTCTCAATTATACACTTATGGGATATTGTTGAGTCAGACTTCCTACAAAACTAGATGCTTCATGCCAAATGGACATCTAGACCTCTAAAGTTATACATAGACTACTCCCTCGAAGGATAGCTATGTGCAAAGCCACTTCTACTATTATAAATAGACCGCTCCCTCAAAGTACAGCTATACAAAAAAAACTGCATCTGCTACTATAAATAGACTGCTCCCTCGAAGGAAAGCTATACAAAGTCAGCCTTTATCAGAAGCTTCTCGCATTGATCAGCTTCGTGAAGACCTCAAGAACAACAAAATACATATCCCATGTAGACTTCCCACATCGATCAGTCTATATCCAGAAAATTAAAAAGTAGTATTCCAAAGCACTTTTGAGTCATGGACTTGTCTATTTAGGTTTGGTTCTCTTTCATCAAAATAATCACCTTATAACAAGTTTGCTGCACCCCGCCTATATCAACTACCTCACCTCACCATTCATCAAAGCAACAACACTCAAGGGACGTGACGTATATCCGATATATTGTGATTATACGACTCTTTTCACCTATCGACTTCTCGCCTATGCAAGGCACCTAGGGATTCAAGCCCGTCCTATGTTAATATGTGGTTTGTTTAGCTCTTCTCAACTACGAGACAATTTTACCTTTTTTACTTGACTCTAGGATTGTGTGTTGACCTTAATTAGGACACGATTCCCTACTACTTGGGTAAGCTAACTTTCGTTTCACCTATACCTACACCAACATCGACAGTACCTTACAAACACGAACAATGTTACCCCACCAATATCAATATTTTTACCAGCTAATCAATTGCCTAACTATAACCACGTTACCTGAATTCACCTCTCCCTGGTCCTAAGGGAGAACTACATCAATCTGAGGCCACTCCTTTCTTTGTGTAATGGGCTATGCAGGTAGCACTTCGGAGACATGGGGTCTCCCAAGGTTAGGTCGACCATCCCCTCCCATAACCTATCGTGTGTTATAAATATAAATATTTTGTGCATTTCTATTTTGAAAACATTCATCTTTATCCTTTTTTCAAAACAATTTAAAACATTCAAAACAAAACCATTCTTATTATTATCATAACTCAAATCAACATACATATTTAGTTTTATTTAGATGTTAAACAAATACATCTTCTCTATCATTGACGCGCAGGTCGGCATCCTTATTTATTCTTATACTCTTATGAAATTCACTTAGACCCTTGCGCTTCCTCCTGAATCAGGTGGTGATCGTGATCGACGATGCCACTCACTTGGCCTCTCCATCTGCAAAGGTGCCACTACTATTGGTTCCTCCCACTGATCTGCCAACATCTCCTATGACATATGAATACATCCTCTTGTGTGGAGGAATCTTGCCTCTAGTCTCTCCACTCGTGACTCTGTAACTGCTAACAATCTCGTTGTCTCATTCACCCGCATTTGGAGCTGATGAACTAAACCATGCAGACAATCTCTCTCCGTTGTAATCACAAATATGTTAGGATGATCATGTACACCTCGCAGCTCTGCTACCCACCATAATCTATAGGCCTCTGTCACTCCTACATCCATTACCCTGCGATCGGCTGCTATCTCCTCTGGCCCTTCTGGAGGTGTTGGCCGGGGGAGTGAGAATGCTGCCTCGGCGTCGATCCTCATGTATGGTCTATAAGCCATAGGTATATCTAGAACAAATCCAAATTGTCACTGTACACGATCTAGAGGAATCCTATCGTACTCACCTGGCTTGTTCCCTGTGATCCACCTTAATCACTCTACACCCCTCAACTCCTCAGCTATGTGCTCCGTCACCATATAGTTCCCATAAGGTCTCCAACAAATATCCGCAATCGTCACCATCTCCCATACCTACCTATAATACTCGATGTCATCTATCACGGCCTGGGATCTCACCTCTTGTTCTGTCTGGACCCATCGTCGGAATCCCAACCTCTGCACTCCTGTCTCTCCCGACTGGATGGGTCAGTCTATCGAGCACACACAAACAATGTGCTCGTAGGCCCAACAATGTAATAAGTATGCACAATCCAGTGTCATCCTGTGTTTTCACCTGCAGGCCCATAAACCCCTGTATAATTCCACTAGATATGCGGGTGCCCATGTGAAAGTCACGCTCCTTTCTATCATTTCCCAAATAACACTCATCAGTGATTTTGGAAATCTTCTCCCCTCCGCCCTCGGTAATGCATAATACCCCACCGCTATCATTAATACCACTGCCAACCTTGTTTCCTCAAGGTGTGTTGCATACATTGTACCATAAGTGAATGTCAAACCTCGCTATGTCAAATCTCGTGTAGCTAAACCAAATACTGTTGTTATCGTTCCCTGCCCCACACTAGGCAACGCCTGATACACTAGTCTTCCTATAATTGGGAGCCTCAAAATTCTAAACACATCTTCCAACATCACTGTCATCTCCCCTGTTGGTAGATAGAAGGTATTCTTTTCCAGATTCCACCTCTTAATCAACGCCTGCAACATAGCATGATTTCATGTGATTCATGAATAATAGCGGATCCCACTTAACCCCACACAGTTTATCAATGCCCATTCAGCTGGTGTTACATCCGCTCAGATTCATGACAACAAAGCTGGCACACTATCATTCATCCTCAACCCTACGTCTGCCTGTATACATCAAAATGACATACAACCATTCAATAAATTAAATCCCCAAGTTTTTTTTCTCACATTCTAGAAATTCCTATAGTAATCGGTATCGGTTATAGATAACCGATACCAGTTTACTAACCGATACCAGTTATCTCTAAATGATATCAGTCACTATCAATCCTATACAGTCTACTTAAAACCACACCTAAGATAATATTTTTGCTTGTTTACTCCTCTCTATACCTATAAACATACATGAACACCCTGCTTACCTACCCCATAACATTCACTCTATCCCAAACCCTTGCCTATCACCTTTTCTTTCTCATCTCTACCCTCTTACCTTCTCTTAGCCTATTCATCAAACATGCAAGAATTAAAATACAACCAAATAGTTTACCTCTCGGGATGCAGTAGCTTGGGGTGGAACTTGTCTTCCCTCTCATCCCTACCTGTTGGATGTTTCTCCTCATCCAGCCATGTTCATCACCCTCTTCAAATATAACTTGCCTTTCTACCTTCTTAATCTCAGGCCACACTCACTTTACTTGTCTCTTTCCTCCTTATCACTCAATTCTTTCATGCAATTACCTGTATCAGTCATCAAACAATGTTGCATTCATGTATTTAACTTATTACATGACTCTAAAAATAAGAACTCTAAAAATAAGACCTTAAGTTTCTGCCCAAGCTTTTCTATTTTTAGAAAAGCTTGTTTTGGCATAACCGGTATCGGTTACCTAACCGATATCAGTCCACAATATACCGACGTCCACATGCCCCTTTTTTCTTAAACCTGGGCCTTTTCTTTATTTTTTGTAAATATTTGTGGTGCCCGCCTCTTTTTCCTGCAAAACGACAGCATTATCAATATTTGTCATCAAAATCACATCAATATATCATCACAATTTCATCAACATCATCTATCTACAATAAAGCAAACATCAACAAAATGCGTACGAAATTGCAATATCTACATCAAACCCATCAGTATATACACCATTAGGATCTAACTCATCATCTATACACTTTAAATTTCAAAAACCATCGACAAAACACATAAAACATTTTATACACAGCATGTGGATCAAAATCATCATCTCTATATATATCAATATTTCAAATATACAACTTTCCCTGCATGGGGGCCTCTGTGATCTCAAAATAATACAAGGCCAGCACATAGGCCGCAATTACTATCAAAATCTCGACTCGGCTCGCAGGCCAGTCTCTCATATCAAAAATATACTCGGCTCACACGCCGGGTATCAACTATATAACCTGTAGTCGGATCGCATGCCGGGTATCAACTATACAACCTGTACTCGGCTCTCAGGTCGGTATATACAACAAGAATGAATAAATGAATCATATATGGGCACGCAGGCCTCTATATACATACCCGGTTAGCAGACCGGTGTCTATATCCAAAATCCAAAAACCCCTCTCTACTCCAGGGATATATCAGCTCTCCCCACCACCCTTAGCCCCTCTCCCTACTGGTCCCTGTGCTGGCTCCCGCCACTTCCCTGTCACCGAACCACTGGCTATGGCTGCACCCCCCTAGGATCTCTGGCTTTGAGAGGTCTCAGCTCGGTGCGCCACATATGGCTGATAGTCAGCCCCGGTACCATCAAGGACATCCTGATAATACCGGGCCTCTACTCTCACCTCCATATAATGGGCCCATGCCACCATGGCTACTGGGGCTGGTCCCCTGACTCTTAATAGCAGTGGCCCTTACCCTGCCGGTACACCCTGTGCCTATGGTGGCACCTGTACTTACACCTGTGCCTGTGGCTATGCAGGTGCTTGTGCCGGTACATGTGGCTGCGCTGGTACCTGTGGCTGTACTAGTGCCTGGGGCTGTGCCTGAGCCTGTGCCTGGGCTAACTGCCCCTATAATACCTTGATCTGTGCCTATGTAGTAGCAAGCTACCCCTGTAATAACTGCACCTGTCCTAGGATGCGGTCCCTCTCTGATGTAACAGCCACCAAATCTGGATGTGTGGGCTGTACTATCCTAGTTGCTTTCTGACCTGCCCACCAAACAAAAAATGAACCTGTACACCCAGCGTCATCCACTATATCATCTGCCAGCCTCTCTGCTACCCAATCTGGATCAACGGGCTATGGTGTAGGTAGTGGGGCCTCTACATCATCCCTCCGGTACTGAGGGAAGGGAGGTGACTCATCCTGTCGTAGCCCCAACTGTCATCGTACCCTCTCTAAGGGTATCCACTCATACTATCCAGGCCTCCATCCTGCTATCCAGAAAGTATACTGGATCCAGCGCATCTGTGGTCGGGCTCCTCCTCAGGGCTGATGGCCTCTGTAGGGCCTCCATACAATGTCCAGTGTAGTCACACCCTCTAGCATATGACGGTAGTAAGCTACATCCTGTCCTGCAAGCACCGCTCGAGGATGGCCCACAACCCCCAACCACCTCTGAAAGCCATACCTATATATAACTTGTGGCCTTGGTTGCTGGGGCAGCCCTACTGGTCATATACATATGATGTGCTCATATGCCCAGCAGTGTAACAAAAATGTGGAGCAAATCCCAAATCACCTCATGCAGTGAGAACCCCATAGCTCTCTGTATAGTTGCACCAGATATACTGGTGCCCAGGCATAGGACGCATGCTCCTCCACCATCTCGTGCAGCACTCCCATCAAAGCCCATGGGAAGCGGCCTCCCTCTAAGTTCAGGAGGGTGAAGTAGGTGATACCTATCATCATCAACACGGCCAGCCGTGTCTAATGTCTATGGGCATGATACATGTCCCCATAGGCAATGCTCTCACTGTGATAAGTCAATAATGCAGTTGCATCCCCAAATACCTGAAGAATACTGTCCATAGCTGTCTCTGCATCTACCTGGAATACTACCTCCCCTATGATCGGTAGTCTCAGGGTGTGATATACATCCTCTAGGGTAATATTCATCTCTTCGGTAGGGAGATGGAAAACATTGGTCGCCGGATCCCATCTCTCGATGAGGGGAACAATAAAGCTATGGTCCCTATCCACAGCCCTATAACCGCTGGACTCCGCCGAGTCCCACCTCATGCATAATGGCCCACTGCATTGCGGAAACATGTGGCTGCATCCATCTTAATAGCGGGGGCATCCGATCCCACATCGTCAGCTGCTGACGTGCCTGCACAAACAACCCACTTCATTAGACCTACCCTTTACCACAACAACTACCTTAACCCTCTATACCCCCCTTTTACCCATCCAACCACACCCCGACTCTATAACACACACCTATCTTACCCTAAAACATCTACGATATCCCCTTTCCTATCAACTCTACCCCCTCCTTCTTCACCCCAAACAAAACAAACAAACACAACACACAACACAACAAACAAACACAACACACAACACAACAAACAAAAACAACAACCAAAAACCCAAAACAACAATAAAACCAAACAAAATAAATAAATAATCCTAACTAATGACCGGTACCGGTCACCCGTGGACCGCCACCGGTACCCTACAGCACATGATACACACCGGCGCTGGTCGACATACGACTGACACCGGTCTACGAACAACTCGCTTGGCCCGAAAAATTTGTGACCGATGCCGGTCGCCTAGTGACCGACATCGGTCACTGTCTAGCTCCGGAGCCGAACCCAACGCGGCCCCCAAAACCCATTTTCTGCCTATTTCTACCCTTTTACCCACTGAAAAACCCTAAAAACCTACCCACCCTACCGGTTTCACCTAACTAACCCACCTACCCTCTCCATTTTTCAAAAGACTTCAATTTATTCATTATTTTATTAAAAACTTGGATTCTTACCCAAAACCCAAATCTAGCTTAAAACATTAAATTCACATAATTCAAGGTTTAGAGCCTACCAGTACGATGACACGTCGTCGTGGTGGGATAGGTGGTGGTGGTCCAGCTGGTCCAGCACCTCCTGCTCCTCCTGGCTATGCCATGGCTCCAAATCTCCTCAGTTAGGTTCTCCACCAATCAAATTATGTCTGCTACTCGCTGGGGTCTACCAATCACTCACTTCTCCACTCAAATAATGCCACCTCAGCCGACAAACTCACCAATATCACTAAAACACCTCAGACAACTAAATTTGGTTTTCAAATTGACACTTTGACAATGATAGGCCATATTTTTCTTTTTATTGGTTTTTGACCTATAACCGATATCGGTTATATTATGCCCTAAACCACCAGTATCGGTCATCTAACCGATACCAGTCATAGCTAACCAATATTGGTTTTAATACCTTTTTCACCACAATTTCTTCCCTTATTCACCAATCTCCCTTTCTCACCACACTGCCTAAACCCTCCTTTGCTACAAAGCCTTTTTTGGACTTCATTGGCCACATTCATGGCCGCACCCAACCAACCAGGCCCGACCCAAGGCTACAACAAACCATTTGGGCCGACCCAAGGCAACAACCAACCAATCAAACCCGACCCAAGGCCGCAACCAACCATTTGGCCTGACCCAAGGCCGTAACCAACCATTTGGCCCAACCCAAGGCCACTACCAACCAATCAGGCCCGACCCAAGGCCGCAACCAACCCATCAGGCCCAACCCAAGGCCACTACCAACCAATCAGGCCCGACCCAAGGCCGCAACCAACCCATCAGGCCCAACCCAAGGCCGCAACCACCCATTTGGCCTGACCCAAGGCCGCAACCAACCATCAGGCCTCACCCAAGGCCATAACCACCCATTTGGCCTGACCCCCCAAGGCCGCAACCAACCATCAAGCCTGACTCAAGGCTGCAACCAACCAATCAGGCCCAACCCAAGGCCGCAACCAACCATTTGGCTCGGCCCAAGGCTGCAACTAACCAATCAGGCCCGACCTAAGGCCGCACCACTTAAATACCTCCCCAAAACCCACAAATTACAATTTTATCCACCCATCATATATCTTTTTGTTCAATCGAGCTCACATGTTTGTGTTTTAGCATGATTAGGGTACTTGATTTGATTAGTCGACCAACTTTGCCTAGATCGAGACCGTGATGTTTATCTCAACCAAACCAACCATTTGGTACTGCCGAACATGCCTAACACATTCCTGTACCTTACCCGTTATATCCCCTAGAGGTACTTCCTATGCCTTAGATACCAGGATTATATCATCCTTGTTTGGATAAACTATCGACCTTTGCCTATGAATTACTTGTTTGCTCTTCAAATCATGTACCCTGGTCAAACTACTGCATTTCAACGTGCGTCTGCTTCCTTGGACCTACCCCACCATCTTACCATCATCTCAACACCATTTACCCTTTATCAACCCTATCCCTGATTTCATGCTACCTCAATCTATGATAGATTTGAGGGGGATTACCTATACCCTTAACAGGAGTAACCACTTCTTATTATTGTCAGTGTAACTTTACAAGACAAGCTACACGACAACAAGGGCCTAATGTAGACACCAAATTTATGTCTTACGACCCCCCATGCCCTGCATCTCATTTCACAACCTAACCTCATCACCTAAAACTTACACAATTATTTATTAATTACCTTATAATTAATTAATCCACATCTCCAAACCTGCCACCTCATCATGACCTAGTCCTAACCCTAAACTAACCTAATTAAGACCTATAACTTGGTCTACATCCACACCCATGACTAATTACTCCTCACCCGCACCCAAAATCAACCTAATAATGACTTGACCAAGCCCACAACTAATTCCTCGGGAGAAAATGAGGGAAAGTTGGCTATTTTATTTAGCCCACTTTGACTGAACCGATATCAGTTCCTACTCGATCCCTGTCGGTTATGTAACCACCATCGGTTCCCTGTAAATGACCTCCCCCAACCAAAAACAAAGGGTTAAATTTTTCATTGATCGGAACCGGGGGAATTGATTGGAAGGATCGGGAATTCACTTGGCCAAGCAGAGACAAGGAAGGAAAGAGAAGAGTTTACAGAGGAGGACATCAAGCCCAAGACTGCAACTGAGTAACTAGAGCCCAGTGACACTCATCTCAGCATTGGGAGTGAATATAGTTCATCTTTGATTGTCTGATCATCCTACCTAAGCCTTGCCTTCGTTACCACAGTCCTTGAACCTGTATCTTCATCAGGAACTAGTAAGTAGTGTCTTAGACGTTCTTTTAATAGCATTTCTTAGATTTCTAAATCACAGTAATTACAAGTCTATTCCTAGATTCTACTACCCGGTAACACCCTCCATCTAACTATCATTCCTCTACCCGTACACTACCCCTAAGAACAAATCCCCATACCCTCTGAGCCTTCTCCATCACCCCATTACCTATCCCCAATCATTTACTAGCCCTTGTAAACACCATAGCCACCTTATTGTCAACCTTCACTAAAAGCCCCTAAAACCACTGCCCCTATCGATATCGATTTAGCAGAAATTGGTACCGGCGATAGTGACTGGCATCGGTCACTGTGATTCAAAATCAAAACTAGCCCTTTCCTCTTTTGTTTTAACAAGGCAATTAAATTGTAATTTTGCAATAGCTTCTTTGTTAGAATTTGTGTTAATTCATATTAGCAAGGGAACTGACCACCTTCGAAAGGAAGTTTAATACTTCCTAGGCCCAAGGCAGTTCCCTCATTTATTGTCTAATTAGAATCTGGTGGTCTTGTATTCTTATTTACAAGTAGTCCTTCCCAGACAAAAAGGAGTTCTTTGCAATCGATCTGATCTCTCTCTACGGTACACGTACACGCCCTCTCAACATTCAACAGGTATTCCTCCTAGCCCTAACCATTATCTGTTTCTCAAAGGAATGAAAGGATAGAAGCAACTCTATTCCAGGAACGGAAGCATTTCTATGCGAAACAGTTCGTTTATGGATGAGTGCTTCAAATTTCCATACTAAGTCTTTTTGTCAAAATGGAAAAAATTCCCTTTTACCTCTGCCAGCTTGCCGACCTGCTCTTCCCGCCATGTGTCTTCCTTTGCTTTATTTGGACCCGTGGCTTAATGTTTTGCTCTAAGTCTTTTTGCAAAAGGGAACAATTTCCGCTTTGCCCCTATTGGCCCACACTTCCTTCCATTCCTACCACATGTCCACCCATTACTCCATTATGGACCCATGGGCTTTTCCACACCTTTTTTCCCCCTTCACAAAAAATGGTAAAATTTTCCTAAGTTCCCCATCCACCTTCCATCCTGCCTTGGCATAAGAACATGACACATGTCCTCTTACAACATTGTGGGGGTAATTTTGAATTTTTTCCCAAAGCCAAAAATGATAGCACATTCTATAAACATACCCCTTTAGATACTTATTCAGCTCATAGGCATCCATTTGTAGTGAGACATCCTATGAGCTTAGTGTTTGACAGGCACATGATTATCCTTTTTATTGTCAATGTACATTGAATTTGCTAAGGATCAGGTCTAGATTCCATTTCTGCATCGTGGTGCAATCCATTGGGTTATGAAAGTCAAGATAACAGTATGCTAAGGGCTTTGTGGGTAGGCTTTCCTCTCGTATTACATTGAAAGGATAATATAACAAATTTATTTAATAAATTTGGTACACGGTATTCTTTCTTCATAGGGGTACATTTTGTACCTCTTCTTATCTCTCTTGCACATATTTGTGTTGGGTTACATGCACATAACACTCTCATTTCTCATCATGAATTGGGACTGATCACCCCCAATCCTTCAATGAATTTCAGAAAATAAAAATATTCAAGAAAAAGTAAATCATGAGCAAGTTTCATCATGGAACTTGATAACACCAACCATAATAAAGCAACTGCAAAAAAAGCATTCAAATAAAGTCAAAGTGTGTTTGCACACTTCGGTAGAATTTCCTTTTAAGCATGTAATTTTTGAATTCATACTTAGATGGGTGGCAAATGTAAAGACTCAAATTTGGTAATTTGCACATTAGCAACCCTTAATTTGACTACGCACTTTTTCTATGATAAATACAACTTCTCCAAGCCTATTTAGAACTTTTTGAGGTCCATTTGTAGACACCAAATTCGTGTCTTACGACCCCTTGTGACCCGCATCCCATTTCGCAACCTAACCTCATTACCTAAACCTTACACAATATTTATTAATTACCTTGTAATTGATAAATCCCCATCACCTCACCTGCCGCCTCATTTTGCCACCTCATCATGACCTAGCCCTAATCCTAAACTAACCTAATTAAAACCTAAAACTTGGTCTACACCTACACCCATAACTAATGACCCCTTTCTCGCACCCAAAACCGACCTTCTAGTCACTTGACCAAGCCCGCAACTGATCTCTTGATAGAAAAGCAGGGAAGGTGGGCTATTTTACTAAAAATAGCCTACTTTTTCCTTACCGATGCCGTTCCTACTCGACCGCCGTCGGTTATGCAACCGCCATCGGTTCCCTATAAATGGGCTCCCCAACCAAAACACGGACTGAAATTTCATTTTTGGGATCAGAGGAAAGGATTTTGAATCAACAGAGATCATTGGGAGCGAGGAACAGAGTCCAGATCTTCACTTGACCGAGCAGAGACGAGTGAAGAAACCAGAAGTGTTTACAGCAAAGGAGATCACCTTGCATCTTTGTCAAAATCAGTAAGTCACATCTTGCATGTCCTCTGTTATAACATTTCTTATGCTCTTTGAATCATAGTTTCCTCTTTGAATCCGTCTCTCCGAAATCCACTACCCAACGTGCCATTGCATCTAACCGTCATTCTTTTACCTCTCATCATCTCATTTCCTAATATCATCCATAAACCAGCCTTACAAACACCATAGCTACCAAGAAGATCCTAGAACCCACCGATATCGGTTATCAGTAACTAGCATCGGGCTATCAGTAACCGCCATCGGTTCCTCTGATCAAAACCAGAAAACCAGCCTTTCCCCTACCCAGTTCAACGAAACAATTTAATTGATACTTTACAGTCTTTTACGGTAATTCATATTAGCAGGGAAACTGACCACCTTCGAAAGGAAGTTTTATATTTCCTGGGCCCAAGGCAGTTTCCTCATTTATTTTTTAATCAAATCTTGTGGTCTTGTGTTCTTATTTGCAGGTAGTCCTTCCAAGACGAAAAGGAGTTCTTCGTAATCAGCTTGATCTTTCTCTACGGTACGTGCACACCATCTCGACATTCTACAGGTATTCCTCCTAGCACCTAACTCTTATCTGTTTCTATAGGAACGAGTCATTCCGTGTGAAACACCATCAATGCCCCATGAGAAGCGGTGAGATGTTATCAGGCCACCAGGAAGGAGCCAAGGAGGAGACAAAAGAGATCGATATTGAGGATATTGGTAGGATGATGCTTGATGTATGTCACTCATTTGTGATGTATTTATTCATTTTTGATATATACCAACTTGTGTGCCAAAGAGAGTGAGGATGTGTATGAGAGTTTTTGTATATTTTTGATCAAATACTAGCCTGTGTGCCGAAGATATTTAGATTTATGTCATATGGCTACACCATTTTTCGGATGTTTTTATGAAATTAATCTTACTTTCACTGCACAACACATACCAAATCACTTCACAATTAACACAACAGCTCAAACATCCCCCCTTTTTTTTTTCCGCGGTATTCCTCCGCCCGATTGAGGTAACCTTATAAGCCAAAACAACTTGACATTTCCCCTAAGTATTTTGTTTAGGATTCTGACATCATTATATGTCTAAAGGCATAAGCCCACGATAATTAAAATTAACCCTAGGGTTAGTCTCTGGATTTTGTGTGTGCATCTTGCTTGTTTGTAGTTCTGTTTTCTTTCTCATACCCTGTCTTCTGTGATCAATAATTGGACAAGTATACTAACATTGTTAAAAATCAAATTAGCAGCCTTTTTATATATCTTGTTAGCCTAGACTTCTTACACCGACATCGGTTACCTGACCGACGTCGGCTATAGTATAACCGACATCGGTTACTAGACCGATATCGGTTACTGTCTTTTCCAATTCCTGACAAACCAGCAACCTACCAATTTTTAAACCGGTCTGAGTTTTGTTTCTATTCCTGACAGATTGAAACCCTACTGTGAACTTCTGTCCATGGTTGTTATCACTCGAAAGCAAGCCGCCACTATGGTTTCACATGCTTGCTCTGTTTCTTTACCTGAATCACCCCCTTCACATTCTGTGGGAAATCCTACGGATACCAGCGAGGTTCCTAAAATTCCTGTGGGAGATAAGGACTTTCCCAAGTTTCTGGATGCTAATTCTAGCACTGTACAATACTATTTGTCTCATACCCCTGACCGTATGCCTGATGGTCAGCTCCTTGTCGGTATGCCTATCAGTATAGCTGCTCATTTAGCTCCCCTCTCCGCCTGATAATACCGCCTTGCTTCCTGCATCTCTAGCCCCGTCTCCCAATCTGACGGCTTCAGAGGTTCATACGACCCCAATTAGCTTTCCTTTTAATCTTGGACCCCACATATCATTACCACCACCGACTGCCCCTACCTCATCTCTCTTGCAGACTGCTCCATTCATGACTTGCTCTCTGCCACCTATCCACACGAGCTTTCCTTCTCAAGCTCCACCTACCTTTTCATTCCCATACACGTATCCAGTGACCTCAACATCCTATATGGGACATCCCTATTTGGTGGCCTCAACATATTCATCCTCCACACCTTATCAACACTTAACCCCACCAGTGTCTAGCGGTGGTCCTTGGTCTAATTTGCCTCCGTTTACCACAACCACACCATCATCTCATCCAACTACTAATCTAATTAAACAAATGATGGACAAAATGCAAAACCTAGAGGCTTCTGTTTCAGGAAGTCGTAGCGCCTTGACATACGAGCAAGTTTGTCAGGAGCCCATTCACCCTTCTGTCCCCCTTCATTCATATCCTCCTCAATGGGAGTTGCCAAAATTTACTCGTTTTAATAGTAAAGAGGATCCTCAACAACACTTGCGATCATTTAGACATGCTTGTTATTTGATTGCCCATGATGATGCCTTGTTACTCCGCACCTTTCCCATGTCCTTATCAGGACCTGCCTTGGAGTGGTACAGTGCTTTAACCCAGCACTCAATCTTCTCTTTTTAACCAACTAGCCCAATCTTTCTTGGATCATTTCTCCATTAACATTGCCAAGAAAGTATCTATTACCGACCTCTATGTCATCCGACAATTTGAAGACGAATCTATCGCAGATTTCGTTGGACGATGGCGGGGCCTTATCAACCAACTTACGTATGCCTTGCCTCAAACTGAACTTATCGAACTATTTACGTGGGCCTGCGCTAAGCACATCTCCCCTACCCTCCAAATTCAAACTTTCCGTACATTCGACGAGGCCTTTACTATGGCTCGAAAATTAGAAATTTGAGCCTTAGAGGAAGAGAAATTGCGGTTGCGTAACAAAAACTCCACTTTCTGAACTACAGATTCCACCAATAAACCAAATACCACCACTCCTCATGCGTCCACTTCTTCTAAATCAAAAGGAGCTGTCCACGCGGTGACGGTCAAATCCCAACCACCGTCCAATACCCCGCCAAAAACCACTTATAAGTATAAAGCGGAACCCATCAACTACACTCCCTTGGGGGAGACATATGGTGTGATATTGGA
The DNA here is from genome assembly GCA_019776745.2 of Taxus chinensis. Taxonomy (NCBI): domain Eukaryota; kingdom Viridiplantae; phylum Streptophyta; class Pinopsida; order Cupressales; family Taxaceae; genus Taxus; species Taxus chinensis. The sequence continues at coordinate 908,038,436 of CM034148.1, forward strand.
AAAACTGCTCAAAGCAGGAGCCATTACCTTACCTCCTGTTAAACCTCATTCCGGATTTGATTCCACTCGCGCCATACCTTCCTGGTACAAGAAGAAAATGAATTCTGTAACTTCCACCGTGTGAAGGGACACAGTCATGAAAACTGCAAGATGTTGAAAAACATAGTGCAGGAAATGGTTGATGCGGGGGATATAGCCCTCGATAATCCTAACGCCCCTGCCAACCGAAATTTGAAAATCTTCAACAATCCATTCCCGAATCACTCTCCCAACAGTAACACAAACAGGATATCTTAGCCGAGGAGAGTGTTCATGAGATCCATGCAGTCTTCGATACCCAGCCAAAAGCCTCTATCGAGAAAATTTTGAATCAAGCCTCTTCACTAACACGGGAGCCCGAACCTCCTTTTACCACCATCAAGCAAAGCGAAATCATTCCTTTACCTATAAAGGAGTTAACTCCCAGACTTCTCTCTCCCATCAATGAGTCTTCTTATACACATCCCTACAAGACTGCGAACGAATGTTATCTAATTTATCTATTTCCCAGACGTCTCCCTCTACCGCTCTTGCTGCACAAGAGGAGGGTACGCCACTCCTTTTGACATCCTTAGATGAGAAATCTCTTCTTGCACCGACATCACCAAATTCTTTAACCATGACAGACCCTCTCAAACATGCCCTCCTGCCTATTAGTCCTTCATCGCCTAAATATTTTCAACAACCGGTCGACCTTTTAATATCTATTGATACAGTACCTCATCTACCCCCTGTATCACGCCCACAGTGGACTGGAATCACAACCTACCTCTTCTTCCGTACCAAATTTACAATTCAAACCTGAAGAATGTCATTCTCCAAAGATAGACGAATCCTATGGGAATGTTTGAGTACGCCATATTCTACTCAAATGCAAATGACCGATTCTGAGGCCTCCACCATATACCCGAAGTGTTTACAGAAGCTTAAAATGCCCATGTTCTCACCTTCCCCCCCCTCACCTCTACCAAATGCCCTGTCCACTTCTATTAACTTAGCCAAATCTTCCCCTATGCTTGGGACCTTGCCCATACCCAGTCTAACACCCACCTAAGCGGCTTGATTTATCCAAAAATAAATCCGCCCCGCCACCTAGGAGACAAACTCAATCCGTGCCTCTCTCTCACAATCAAAACCCTCATCGTCACACCCACCTTCCATATTGGGACCTCATCCCTCCACCTTACATCAATATATCATACCTCTTGCGTTTTTCTTCAAAACAACTTACACCTTATGCACCTATACAGAGATCCCAGGGTATAGCAACACCACCGTCACTCCGCGTATCCTGTCCACCTATCAACCCTAAACAAATTCCATCATCAAAAGATTTGTTTTTCGGTCACTCCTATTTCCCTGTGGTTTTTGTTTTCTGATACCACATCATCTGCGGCCTCATCATCCAACATAGCTTCTGTGCCAAAGAAACCACGTTTAGTGAAAACCACGTGTCACACACCCCTCGGATAAACCACCACCCTACGAACCAACCACGCCCAAACATTACCAAACCTATAGGAACCAACCACGGCCCAAACATTACCAAAACCCGCACAACCAATACCCTCATCCTCCTTCGATTTTGACCCACTCAAAGGATCTTACGCAAAATTCTTGCTATGTTGGTGGAGAATGCGACCATTTCCCTACCCCCGCTTAGACCTTATGACCCGTCTAAACCTCGACCGATAAGTTATGATGAGTCTAAAATCTATACCTATCACCGCACACCAGGACATGATGTGGAGGGATGCAAAGCTTTAAAACCATCCTTCGTCAGTCACCTCTCCCAGATAGAAAGGTTAAGAAAGACAACTTACGAAGGGAGAGACCTTTAGCTTCAATTCCCTCTCCCTCTACCATCTGTCCCCGCCTCACCAAGATCTATCATTATTACAACCCACCTCTTGAAAAACCATGATTTATCCCAACCATCTTCCTCATTTCAGGTCTACGAGATTAATATGATTAGTGTCGCTACTCGAGGGCAGAAAAAAATGGGAAAGCAAAAGAAAACACACCTACAGCATCTCTTTCTCCGTCAAACATCCCGATTGCACCACCACCTAAAGTAGTTATTCGTGGACCCCGCTTACCCCGTCTCTAATGGAGCTGCCCATCGAGCCATGATCAAACAGCTTCACCAATCACCCGTAAAAATGACACTGTATGATCTCATTCAGACTTCTGAATCTCATCGACAAGCTCTCATTGAGATCCTTCAAGGGATAGAGGTTTTACCTAATGAAACCCCTGCCTGTTGCCCTCCATTCTAACACCCAATCACGTTGCTTCTTCTCTCACCAAACAACCCACTGCCCCAACCACTTCGGGTTCTGTACAGCAAGCCTGCTGCTGTCATTTTCTCCGAAGATGAAATTATCGACTTTGGTACCGAAGATCCTGACCCGGCCCTTTTCATCTCAGCTTACGTCGGGATATCCGGGTACGTCGTGTCATGATTGATGGGGGTGCCAGCCTAAACATCATCTCTTCAAAAGCTTTTCAACAAATGAATATCCCTTCTAGCTACATGTGTGCCAACCCCATCATGTTGCGGTCATTCAATGACGCTATTTTACCTCTACCTTAGGCACCGTGATCCTCAACATTCGGGTAGGACCACACGTACTTTACCCGAACTCTTCTATGTCCTTGAGGGAGAGTTCCAATATAATATATTGCTGGGGTCGTCCTTGGATCCGGGCCATGGGATGCGTTCCCTCAACATTACATAGATGCATAAAATTTGAGTACGAGGGAAGTCCTACACACCGTAAAAGCTGATCCTCCCCCCTTTAAAACCTGCAATATGTTTATACCGCCCTAACGATGTGCTTATACCAATCAAGACACCCATACATTCAACCCAACCATCCTCTTCAAATGTACCTCAAACCATCCACCTCAACTGCATCTATGCCTTCAACTGATGAAACCACCGTCGCAAAAACCACTTCCCTTCCCGCAGCTAACATCCCAACCTCTGACCCCTTAGTAGATGTTTTTCAACGCCTTATGCTGGGGGAGTACACGCCTATATAACGTTAGTTCTTTCCCTACCCCCAGGAGTACGGACAATTACATGCACATCCCACCTACGACCGTCGCGTGGGGGAAGTAATCTCTTACGGACCACCCCATTGCCCGCACCAACCTAACATATGGGGGTGTTGACGCATCTCTTCCATTACCCCTGAACCTCCTCTTGGTGTGGTTCCCTTCCATCCGATTTCCAATACCTGACAAATCGTCGCTTCGCCCTCACTTTCTTGACTCGCTGTGCTTGGAAAGGCTTTGGTCTTTATTTGGTCTTCATCCCCATCAACAAGGCCGACATACGCTCATCCCCATTCCTGAAACACACGCAAACATAATGATCCAGAATCTATAGAACCCTGAATCTAGTGGTCTCGGTTTTCCTGAAACACCCTACACAGGAGACACCTCGTGTCAGCTGTATTCTGGAAGAAGACGACGTCACCCCTACCAAAACCATCATCACCCACTTTGCCATCATCACCCACAGAATCTATAGACCCTGAATCTATCCCTCCTAACTAACTTTTTTTTTTTTTCATAAATGCTATCTTCATAGGTCCTCTCACTTATCAACGCGATAATGAGGACCCATCTTCTCTTCCCCTTCTGTATCCAGACATGATCGAAGAGGATTCGCCTTCGATTAATGTTGTTGAGTGCCAGGATGACGACTCCATCCTCACTTTACCTTGGGGCGGATGACTCCTATCTTCAACGCGCCTTACCATCTGAAACTCAAACCATGTTGAACGAGTCTACTATAGAAATCAACATCCACACGGAGGAAGATCCTCACATTGTGAAGATCGGAAATCCCTCAACACATCAGAACAAGCTGCCTTTACTACCTTCCTCCGTACCCGCAACCAAGCTTTCGCTTGGTCCTACACGGACATGCCAGGAATTGATCCTACCATTTCCATCCATAACATCACCCTAAATCCCGATTCCAAACCAGTCAAACAAAAACTGAGAAAAATGCAATCCACATTGCCCTCTTGGTCAAAAGAAGAGCTTCAACGACTTCTTTCTATTTCCTTCATCTTGCCTATTGACTATCCTCAATGGATTTCTAACATCGTACCTGTCACTAAAGCGACGGGGGGACTTCGGATATGCACGGATTTCTGGGATCTTAACCTCGCTTGCCCTAAGGATGACTTTCCCCTCCCAAGTATTGATCAACTTGTTGATCTCACTGCGGGCCATGAAATGCTTTCTCTCATGGATGGCTTTTCAGGATACAATCAAATTTTGGTCGCACCCGCCGATCAACATAAGACCACTTTCATAACTCCTTGGGAACCTTCTGTTATCGTGTAATGCCGTTTGGCCTTAAGAATGCTGGTGCAACCTATCAGCGGGCTATGACCTACATTTTTCATGACATTATGCACACTATCCTTGAAGATTACGTCGACGATCTTCTTGGCAAGTCTAAACATCGCAGTGAACATCTCGATGTTTTAACCATTATTTTCGATCACCTGTTGCAATATTCTGTTCGTCTTCAACCAAAGAAATGTGTCTTTGGTGTCCTTTCGGGGAAACTTCTTGGTTTTTATCGTCTCTTTGCGTGGCATTGAGGTCGATCCATCTAAAGTAAAAGCTATTCTAGAAATGCCTCACCCAAAAACCTCAAACAATTGCGTAGTTTACAGGGTAAACTTCAATCCATCCGGCGTTTCATCTCCCAACTCTCGGATCGATGTCAACCTTTTTTCATCACCTTCTTAAAAAAGACATTGCCTTTCAATGGAGTGAGGAGTGTCACCAAGCCTTCGAAGCTCTCAAACTTATCTCTTGCAGCCACCCGTGCTTATCCCACCCAGGACGACCGCCTTTCTACCTTTATCTTTCCGCCACTGACCATGCTATAGGAGCTATGCTCGCACATCAGGACTGGCTGAATGTCGAGAACAAGCCGTTTATTATATAGTCATACCCTCGTGGATTACGAGACTAGGTATACACATGTAGAAAAATTTTGCCTAGCCCTATCATTCGTAGCTACCAAACTCCGACATTACCTCCTGAATCACAAAAACTTTTGTCATCACCAACGGACCCCATTCATTATAATGTATGCCAAACCACATCTAAACCAACGCATCGCTCGATGGCTCATGCTCCTCACGCTGACCTCGACCTTGAGTTTATACAACAGAAGTCAATCAAAGGACAAACTCTTGCAGACCAACTTGTGGAGGCCCCTTTACCTGGGGAACAATTACCAATTTTACATTCCCCGACGAACTCATCGCCACTCTTTTCACTCGGGGAAGAGTTGTATCACAAATGACCCTCTTCTTCGATGGATCTAAATGCCAGCGCGGCGGAGGAGCCGGCGTTGTTCTCATCCTCTCGACGCTGAACCTATGCCTCTGTCAGAAATTTCATTCCAGCTTGATTTCCCTGCACTAATAATACAGCGGAATACGAGGCCCTTGTTCTGGGTCTCCAAGTTGCGATACACTTCGGCATCAAATCTATCAATATTTTTGGCGACTCTCAATTGGTAGTAAAAATCAAGTTATGGGCATCTACCAATGCAAAAATGAGGAACTTCAAAAGTACAAACACTACGTGGATTCACTTCTAGCCTTATTTACTCACTAGTTTCTATCCAAACCATTCCCCGCTCCACTAACAAATTTGCGGATACTATGCTTGCTTAGCCTCGCAAATTCCCACCCGCACCAACTGACTCGGCAATTATTCGTCATGGTCCAACAACTTTTTTTTTGCCCCATCCTATTCAACCCCGGTAGTTTTGTTGATAAAAATACTGATGTCTACTAGTTTCGCAGGATACCTGGTACCACCAATTTCACGACTACCTACAAATCTCTGTTCTCCCACCTGACCTTACTAGATAACATGGCAAAACGTGCTTTTCTTTAAAAGCGTTTCTCGTTATGTTGTCATGGGGGACTCCTCTATAACGTGGCTTTGATGGCATCCTCCTTTCGCTGTCTAACCGGCGCGGAGGTCACCTATACCATCCAACAAGTCCATGATGGGATTTGTGGTAGGACATTTTAGTGGCCTTGCCGTGGCTAAACGAATCCTTCGCCTAGGTTTATTATTGGCCTACTCTCAATAACACGACTGCTACGAATATGTTAAGCGTTGTTTATGTGTCAACACATGACCAACCTTCAACATACTCCTAGCCATCCGCTGCAGGTCGCACGAGATTCTTTGGCCTTTCTCACAATGGGGGTTTAAAAACCTTATTGGTGAGATTCACCCGACATTCCTGCTTCAACACACGTCACGATGGTATAATCACAGCTCACGTCCGAATATTACACAAAATGGTGGAAGCTTTATTCCACTCACTTTCAACTAAAAAGGAAAAAAAATGTCGAATTTCATTAACCATCGAACATTATGCTGATCATTTTGGTATTCCTCATCGCCTTAATAACAGTTAATTGGGTATAATATTTTAAAACAAGTTACTACAACCGAAGGTATAAGTATAACCTGTTGGACAACGTATGTGGGTGTTACCACTTATTAGTGTATTCTCTTCCGCCCTAAAACAAAAAACGCACCGCACACAAGCACAGCGTTCTGCTGGTAAATCCACGAATACAACCCTATAACCCAACCATCCCAAAGAACACCGGGCCCACCCAAGCAGGTTTCGTCAAGGGGTAGATGACCATGGGTTATCTACAGGTCCTCGGGAGTAATTCAACTAACTTATTAAGCCTCTATGTAAACTATGCGATGTGATTTTGCAAAAACTTCGAGTCACTGACAACTTTCTGGACATTTTTGGTTAGGGGTTTTATTAAATTCCTAACACTGACCATTGGACATTGCGGATAGTAACCGCGAGGAGAAACTAAAGTGTGATACCCCTAGTCACACAGGTCTCGCAGCAACGTTTTGAATTTTACCATCACCTCCCATCCAGGCGATGACCACACGTACCACATGACACAGTAATGTGATGGTTAAGATTCGACAATTTTTCTTTTTTGATTGAATAAAGTTTGATGGATGGCCTCCCCCATTTTGTTTATATTCGTTTGCTGTGATATCCAAGGTGATTTGCAAGAGGTCGGGTGAAACTCACCAATAAGGTCTAAACCCCATGTGGGAGAAAGGCCAAAGATCTCGAGTGACCATGGAGCGGGGTGAGCTAGGAGTTATGTTGAAGGTTGGCATGTATGTTGACACATAACACAACGATTAACATATTCGTAGCCGTTTTTTTTAGTTCGTTATTGGAGAGTAGGCCAATAATTTAACCAAAGCGGAAGGATTCGTTTAGCCATGGCGAAGGCCACCTTAAAATGTCCACCACCAAATCCCATCATGGACTTGTTGGATGGTATTAGGTGAACCTTCCGCGCCGGTTAGACAGTGAAGGGAGGATCACCAATCAAAGCCCAGTTTATAAAGGAGTCCCCCCATAACTACCATTAACGAGGGAAACGCGTTGTAATAAAAGCCACGTTTACCATTACAGTAAGGTCAGAACGGGAGAACATAGAGGTTGGGTAAAGGATAGTTCATGGAACTTTGGTGATTACCAAGTTACTCACTTGCGAGTTAGCAGACATAGATTTTTATCGTTACAACCAACCGTTGTTGGGAGCAACTCTACTAAACTCTAACCCTTTATTAATATTTACAACACCTTGTTATTTCCAAGCTTGACATAAATCTTGACTTTGGTGGTTGATCATCTTTGCATCAAACTCACTTTACACACACATTTTTTCAGATGGGGTGTATTTCCTCTGTTGATTGGCTTTGTGTTTCACACTTGCATGATTGTTCCCTATGATTATTCATTCAGAAAAACTTATTTTCTAGGAAATATCCCTTTTTATAATCTCATCGATATTGCATCATCACAATGTCTATTTTACTTATAATAACTTATTTAGTAATCATACACAACATCTCCATACTTACAAACTGTCTAGTTAGATGTCATTATTCTACCTCGAATTGACATTGTCACTTCCTTCCCGTTGAAGGATTTCCATCACACTATCTAGGTCTAGAAATTTGTGCTTAAAATGACACTAAAAATGAATGATTATCACATGGTTCCTCACACTTACGACAATACGGAACCTAGGTTTAGGCATTCAAATCGGATATATTCCCATTACAACTAAACCTCATTTTTTCTTCATGCTAGAGGGCCCATTTAGGTACCTTGTTCCCCCCCTTCAAGCACATAGTTAGTGGTATGGTTAGGATGCTTTTGATCCAAATTATTATTCAAGTTCCCCCCAACTCTTCTTCTTCTAATTCAGATCCAAACTACCATTAATATTCCCACTCTTCTTCTGAAGATTTGAATTCCAACTATTGTTCAGATACCTATAGATCAAATCTTGAATCACTGTCCTCCCTTCCTTCACAGGACCATTAAGCTAAATCACCTCAATGAATTTTTCCTCCTTTGAATACTTTTGTGACTCTAAATTCCATTGATTGAACATATAATTCAGGTCTTGAGTCACGGTCCTCCCTTTCTTCACAAGACCTACTTCATCAGTCATCTTAGTGATCTCTTCCTTTGTCGAAGAGTTCCACACTCGGGCTACCTCTAGTCAATCATCTAATTTGACTCCTACATCACAACTTAATGAATGGCTATGTGATCCTACTTTCCAACCTACATTACGTCATCTTATAGAAAAATTAAATAGGTCCAAATCCAAATAGTCCATTCATGAGATGTTTGCCTCTAATCCTAATTCCTCTCTTGAGTCATCTTCTTTTGTTAATCAATCTTCCCTCCTTATTGGACCTATTTCTTCTATTCAACCTTTTATGACTAAAGAAAAAAAACCTTTACTAATTGATTTCTCTCAAAATAAGAAACAATTAGACTACACGATGATATCGCTTTAGAGGATTGCAAACAAGGATTCTTTCTAGAACTAGATACACTTGCATATAGGGAGGAAGAAATCGATTCCTTTTATTAGAACATGGAGGAAGTGCTTAAGGTCATGGAACTTTATTCTTATTCTGTTATTCCATCTTCACCTTCTTCTAAGCATGATGAGATGTCAGGGTCTAGCATTGAGCCATGGCCTATCTTCTCGTTACCAAATCATTCATTTTTTATCACCATTCCTCAATCAAAATCTTACCTTGGGTCATTGTTGATTACCCCATCATCTTCCTCTATATTGGGGCCACATTCTAGTAGCCCTCCATTTTCTACTTGTGGGTCACCTCTTGGTAGCCCATTACCTTCTATTCTCAGGCCATATCTTGATAGCCCTTCATCCTCTTCTATCTATGGGACTGTAGTCCCTCCTCATCTATACTTAGGCCGCATCTTGGTATCCCTTTGTCATCTTCTATTAGTGTCTCACCTCCTGGTAGTCCATCTTCTTCAATTCTTGGACCATATCCTATTCATCCATCACATCATCCTTCTACCAATGACTGGGGAAATCCTACCATCATTTCTCTCGTTCCTATCATCAATCGTAAACATTCAATCTCTTCTCCCACTTATTAGGGTTAGAAAAGTCACATTTCATCTTATATGAAACCCAAATAGGTTCATTATCAAGCTCAGGTCAAAACATCCTAGAGCTCAAAATCCCCCAACAACTTAAACAATCTCAAAGTTGTAAATCAAGCGTGATTCAAGAATGCACATCAATGTAACCATCAAGTATGGCACAAAGTGAATAAACCTTTGGATAGGGAACTCAATCTCCCACATATGAAATCCATGTTTCAAGATAAATCACATTCATTTTTTGAGTATGAGCTCACCACGATCATCGAGATCGGGGAAAACATGACTCTTGATAAAAAATCACGCTTAGTCTCCCTTATCAAATAAATTACACACATTGTTGTTGGATATTACCACACAGAGTGAATTTTTTAGTCCCAACCTCTTAAAAATATATAAAATCTAAAAATCAAAACAATGCCAAAATACAAAAACATATAAGAAAACACAACAAAAACCAAAGGTACAAAGATCAAACATTGCAATCAAGTATTGTGTACACATGGATGTTTCTATCTTCCCTTCCTTGTTATTCTTCTATAAGTCTTCCTTCCATTTTCATACCTTTGGTGATATTTTGTTTAGCCTTTTCACATGTATTTTGTGACATTTATCTCTATGGTATCCATTTGACCCTGGTCTTTTATCACCTTGGTAAATTAAAGAATGGCTGACCTCTTAGAGATCCTATCACATTCAACATTTAATAAACTTGTTGTGAAGAAATTTTGGACATATTTGTTGACACTAGCCTTCATCATCATAATCACTTCGACCTCCTTCCATCAATCCATTTGTGGTTCTTAACCCCTTATCAAACAAGAGAGTTGAAATAAGTTTTCAGAAAGAAAAATAATAAAAAATCAAAAGCTAAAAGGTAAAAGAAAAACCAAATTGATATATAACTCTCTCTTGGGGTATTTCCAATAACCTCTATCGGGGCTATGGATGCCTGAATGGTAGTAGAGAAATGTTGCGATTAGAATCAAATACATCTTCATTGGGGCTATTGACACCTAGCTAGCAGTAGAGCAATGTACAACTATCCTTCCACCATCCAAATCACCTATCACCTATCAAAATAAATCATTCCTACACATTGGCTAGGGTGTCTTTACTTATTTTCTATTAAATCTTCACTTCAATATTTTATTAATTTCAACTTCCACACACTCGATCTATATGAGTAAGTAGGATTAGTATGTTACCAAGTGTCTTTTTTTGGACCTTTTTCAGACTCTTTCTTTAGTCCTTATCTCATCTCACGATTTGTGCCTTTGGCTAATCACTTTTTCATCATGAGGATTCTAAGCTACATTCATATCATTCACATCGTTCTTATACTTCATTCAAAACATTCATTTGTATGATATTACTTTTTTTCCATGCTTTCGAACATCGTTTTCTCCTTTCACAAAAACAATCTTCTCCTTTCTTTATATCATGTGCTTTTAGGCCAACTTACACTAGGGGCATCCTTGCTTCTTCTCAACACTTCATTGGTTTACATTCACCATCATGTTTAACCTATCCATAAAGGCCTTGGGTCCTACTTCTACCTGTGAAGAGTTTTCCTTTGAATACTCCCACCTAATCACTAGGGAATTTTTGCATCTTCACCTTTCTCATATGGATGTGGCCTTATGCCCTTGTACATCCCATCTATCACTAGGGGCATCCACACTTCCTCATCTTCCTGCACATACTTTCAGAATTCTTTCAAAATAAAAAAACATTCAAATATGTTAGAAAAATCAAAACATTCAAATATGTTTCAAGAAACATCAAAAAGTATATAAATCATCCTACAAAATGTTGCTCTTTTTTCCTCCCCTATTCATGTGCATGACCCATGGGTCATCTTGATCTACCTCCATCAACAAAATCTAAGTTGCTTACTTCATCTGTACTCTGGGGCACACTAAGTTGCCTAGTACTGTGTTGTAGTGCACATTGCTTTTTCATCAGACTCAAGTGTCCTCTCTTATTCCCTTTACATGTCTCCTTTCTTGGGGCACTGTCATTAACCCTTGTCATTAATTCGAATAGGTTGGAACTGAAGCTTGATAACAAAAACATTACATCTTATTTCTTTGTTAGTTTATCTTGTTTACTTTCTGGTATTGTATTGCATTATGTATGTTGCATGGAGTTAGGCATCTTTTACTTTCTCGTATTACATTTCATTTTGTATGTTTCATGGAGTTGGTGTTTTTAGCAATGGACATTTGTTCGTATATGGATTTTCATGTCATACTACAATTTTGTTCATTCTTTTTAATAAGAACAAATGATGAAGATCCTTAGCAATATGATGAAAAATAAAGTTGTTTAAAAGGCACTGGATGGATGTTAGCTCATTCCCTCTTCCTCATACTCCTTTTCTTCTATATCCCCTTTCTTCTTCACACTATTCTTTCTTTTTTTCTCTTTCTACCATTTTTCGATCATTAATCAAGTTCTTCTATCACCCCATTGACAATCGAGGGGGCATCCTTCATTTTACTCATTTTTCTTCTATCCTTTCAATATTTTCTACTTGTTTATGCTTATCTACTTTCTTTAAAGTGATGTCACTTATGCCACCCCAAAGAGGGGAAAATTTAGACACCTAAAATATAATTATACTTAACATTTCATTCAATTCAACTAATTGATGACACTTCATTAATCAACCCTTCTTTGCTCCGTTCTCGGATGCCCATTTCATGACACCTTCTCTATCGTATTCCTCCTATAATCAACTTATTTTACCAATATCTATCTTATTAGCTAAACATTCCTCCAATAGACCATTAAAAACCTCCCTAGTTCTCTCTAAACCACTTCTATTGGCTTTGTAGGCTATCAATCAGTCACAATTGGTTATCTAAAACCCTCGCAACTCTCAATGAGTCTCTAATCACTTGCTAATCAAGTTTAACTATCCTAAACCAAGCTTAACTAAGCCTAAATCATGTTTATCCTAATCTAATCCTAAATTTATTTTTGATATTTAGTCCCACATGCACCCAAATTCCAATCTCTCGCAAGTTGAAAACTATAAAAACAAGGCTAAGCCTACCCATTCAAACACACAACTTTACATAAGCTAAAGCCAAAACAAGCCTAAGAAAGATTAGGAGCTCATTTTCATTAGCCAAGCTAATAAGGCATTTGATCTTGGCTATCCTCCATTAAAATAGAATGTGTTGAATCCTTTATCCTTTGGGCTATATAAAGAGCCCTCCACCTACCTTTTTACTGACACCTAAACTCCTTAGAGAGCAAATGAAAAAACATATAGCAAAGAGATTAAGAACTTGCATCTTTCCCTTATAAGAGTTCATCATCTTGAAGAGTTAAGCCTCTGTCTTAAAGTGCTTGGGTCATATGGGAGGTGTCAAAAGGGTCATGTAGCCCAACTTTGATTAGCCCCCATTCCTATGTTCTTGGAACATTAAGGAAAACTATTTTGATAGCCATGGAGCTTACTTAGGTCCATTCATTTATTTGTTGTTAGAGAATAGAGGAGTTTAGATATTTAGCATTGTTAGTTTCAAAGTTTGTATTGATGAATGCTAGCATCTAACCCTTTTTTAATTTTTATCATGATGGTGTTTATGCTTTGTCCATTACGAGTGAAATCAGTAGGAACTATGAATAGGTGTTAGATAGTCTTGCTTCATTGTTATTTAGCATTAAGAAAAGTATACATGCACACATTATGGACCTAATGGTTCTCACTAGAGTAAAATATGCTCCCTCTAAAAAACACTCATGATGATTGGTCTTCATATAGACTATGGTGACAACTTCACCTTATTTTCTTTGAGACATATAGCTCCAGGCTAAAGTGGGTATATGGGAAGCCAAGCAGGCCATGTTGATCTGTCAAATTTGTTGGTTATATGTGGGACAGTTCTGAAGCATGTAATAGTCTAAGGTGGTCAATGTTATGTCCACATGAAATTTATACTTTTGATATTGATCTCATTATAACTTTGGTCTATACCATTGACACATGGTTTACGACCAATGGAGAACCACCAAAGATGGTTGATTCATTATAACATCTAAGGCATAGGTAGCTCTGGAGACCTAATGCACAACTTCTTGGGTGCTTCAGAAATATTTTTTGTACCATCAAAATAAAGTTTGAAGGGGAAAGGAATGGGTTCACTTATCAAGCTGATCAAACTGAACACACCTCTAGTTGCACCTCCTTGATGACACTTGGAAGCACCTAAGAAGAGTGTCAACTTGGTAAGTATGCTTTACCCAGGGAAATAGCACTCAAGTGACTCATATAGACCACAGTCATTTTTCAGAGCATCATGATCCCCAGGAATAGGAAATGCGTTAGCCAATTGGTCGGTGACAACATGGCCCATGATTCAGTTTTCTCATTGACTGACCTTAATAACATAACTATGCCCCCCTAGTGATATGCACTGAATTAGCACCTAGCTTGTCATGAAAATTTCTGGTCATAGGTTTGGTGTACATTGTATTTTCACTGGATGGTCATGGCCACTGCATAGGTTTTGTGGTTGAATCTAGGTTATCCCTATGAGTTACTATGGAATCATATACTAAGGCTAAGAAATACTTTTTTCAACTTTCTTGACACCTGGGTCATTTACAGGTCTCTTTTTGCAAAAGAAAACATTAATCTCTTAAATCCATCATACTACCTATTCAAGTGCTTAAAACTAGTTCATCACAATCGAGTGAGAATGGCCCCTTTAGGATTGATCGGTAACATGATATGTATAGGTATTTTCCTTGCATCTTTATTCATCTTCTCAATCTTTTCAGGTGGTTGTAATACTCAGGTAGTGCTTCAAGGCTTCACAAGTAATTATGTAAATCGTCAATCCATTTAAAGCTATCATACTTTTTCATAAGGTGGTCCATAATGGTTAACTCCGATTGGAAATTTTCCTCTAGAGATGAAATAATCGAATAACTTTGATTTTTTCTTTTAATGAACGGAGCTTCTCTTCACATCTAATGGGTCCAGTTATCATGAGAATGGCACTTGACCACTAATAGGGTCAACCTTTATACCATGTTTGTTGAGACAATAAATTTCAGGAGCTTTCTCGAGACAATCATACGAAGGAACAACTATTTCCATCTTGATGTCTTCTTCTCATACACATATACTCCTTAATGAGGTATGTCAAACAATGGTTTGTAGCCAAAACAACCTTCTCAGATTTTTATTTATCATTTGGCAAAGTAGATCATCAAACCCATATAATACTATATAACTCATGCATCTTGATGCAACATAGAAGATGTCACAAGATCATATACCGCTAGTATCGCGCTAGCAGCATCACTCAAGGCCTAGATTGAACGCATCACCCGATAGCGTGCAAAGGTACCAAGTCCCTCTTTAGGGTTTTTGTAATGTGGTTATGTGTTGATCATGATGAAGGAAGAAACATATAGATTCATAACTATATCCATCATTCTATGATTGTATAGCTACCCACATGATCTAGTGGTAAAGTCAAAAAGCTGGTCAATACCACGTAGAGGTAAGTCATCATTCGAGTTAATAACATGCAGGTACTCAGGTTACACATAATGATACTGTAGATGTGGAGTCCCTAATATCTTCCATTAGTGATGGCGATAAAGATAGAAGATCCTTGTAGTACTATCAATCTTATATCAAGGTGTGTATGGATTTGATACACACATTCATACATCCAGAATCATACATGACACCGCTCTCTGTGATCTCCCTCTATTAGTGCACCTAACGATCATATATATAGGGTGGGGACTTGCCCTTCATGGGCTTATCTATTCCAGAAATAGGTCACATGCTATTAATAGACCACTATGGTCATTTACAATTACTGGGCCATGTCGGTGTAAGTGCAACTGATAGCATGGTTATCCTCTTTCAGTTAACTAAAGTGTCCATTATATTCTTAGCTTGTCTCCATACATAGTATGCTTCGAACCACTTCTCCAATCTATAGACAGTGCATGGTGCGCACATCTCTACATCGTATGGATGTTGATTCCGCATAGTTTATTCATTCTAAAAATAAATATTACATGCTCAGATGGTAATCAACTAAGTCCCAAAATCTGAAACTTACCTGCACCACGCGTAGGTTAGTCTAAATTCATTGTCCTGACATTAAACGCCTTTGATAGAAGGCCTTCTATCATCGTGCGGACTCCTTGTCAAGATCCTTGACAAGTATTCTTTGATCAAGCACATGCCTTGAACATTGATAACTCAGAGGCACACACAAGGGACAAATGGTTTTCCCCCTAAAACAGATAGGAAGAATGGACTTTTGGATCTCATTCAATCTTGTTTTGTGACAACTGGTCATATTTGAAGGTGGAGTCCTTCTTAGACTTGTCACAGACCTTCTTGATATCTTTTTCATCATATGTGTCAAATAATGACTGCATAACATATTGCTAGGTGGTTCAACAGATCCGATACCACTGTGGTCATTATACTCTTGTGAATAGTACATGGAATAATCACCTGACAAGTACTCCTGAACAAGAGTAGACAATCTTGATAACCAAAACCAGCTTCCATGCCCTATCGATGTAACAAGGTATGGGTGAAATAGCTACTTGGTGAGCCACTTTGGAGGTCGGTAAAATATGGGCAGGTTTGTCATACTTCATTTATCCTGTCAAAAATGGTATTATCAAGTCCTTCTTAGGTCACCTTGAACGCTCGAACTTATTTTTATAGCAATACCATATCTTAAGATGCTCTAATATTCGGTTATCTACAATCAGGGTGTTGAATGAAGACATCAAATAGATCCTTTCTTGACTGTAGAGTCATATAGATGTAAACACCATAAACTTCTATGGTCCCTCAGAGTGAGGCATTCAAAACATACTCCATTTTACAACTATTGATCTTTCACTTATTTTTAAGGCTCACATATGCAAACTGGACTAACAATCAAAGAGGTCCTGACTCATAGCTTGGAGCCATTATAATCAAGACTTGATGACAATTGAGCCATGGAAAAAACTAGACATACATTGACAAGACTGGATAAATATAGACTGTCAAACAACTAGCTAAGTAGCACTTAATCCAGTACCTTGTACCTTTAGGTGAACCAAAACAAAACACACACATACTGTTTCACTCGGAAATGTTTCGTTCCTTTTAGAAACAGATAAGGGTAGGGGCTAGGAGGAATACCTGTAGAATGTCAAGATGGTGTGCGCGTACCGTAGAGAAAGATCAGGCTGACTGCGAAGAACTCCTATTTGTCTTGGAAGGACTACCTGCAAATAAGAACACAAGACCACAAGATTTTAATTAGACAATAAATGAGGGAACTGCCTTGGGCCTAGGAAATATAAAACTTCCTTTCGAAGGTGGTCAGTTTCCCTTGCTAATATGAATTAACACAAAAGACTGTAAGATATCAATTAAGTTGTTTCGTTGAACTGGGTAGGGGAAAGGCTGGTTTTCTGGTTTTGATCAGAGGAACCGATGCCGGTTACTGACAACCGATGCCGGTTACTGATAACCGATACCGGTGGGTTCTAGGATCTTCTTGGTAGCTATGGTGTTTGTAAGGCTAGTTTATGGATGATATTAGGAAATGAGATGATGAGGGGTAAAGGAATGACAGTTAGATGTAATGGCACGTTGGGTAGTGGATTCAGAAACGAATTTAGGTGGACTGAGATTCAAGAAGCATAAGAAATGTTATAACAGAGGACATGCAAGATGTGACTTACTGGTTTTGACCAAGATGCAAGCTGATCTCCTTTGCTGTAAACACTTCTGGTATTTCCACTCGTCTCTGCTCGGTCAAGTGAAGATCTGGACTCTGTTTCTCACTCCCAATGCTCTCTGTTGATCCAGAAATCCTTCGACTGATCCAAAAAATGAAATTCCGATCCGTTGTTTTGGTTTGGGGAGCCCATTTATAGGGAACTGATGGTGGTTGCGTAACCGATGGCGGTCGAGTAGGAACCGGCATCGGTAAGGAAAAAGTAGGCTATTTTTAGTAAAATAGCCCACCTTCCCTGCTTTTCTCCCGAGAGATCAGTTGCGGGCTTGGTCAAGTGACTAGAAGGTCGGTTTTTGGGTGCGAGAAAGGGGTCATTAGTTATGGGTGTAGGTGTAGACCAAGTTTTAGGTTTTAATTAGGTTAGTTTTAGGATTAGGGCTAGGTCATGATGAGGTGGCCAAAGTGAGGTGGCAGGTGAGGGTGATGGGGATTTATCAATTACAAGGTAATTAATAAATAATTGTGTAAGGTTTAGGTAATGAGGTTAGGTTGCAAAATGGGATGCGGGTCACAAGGGGTCGTAAGACACGAATTTGGTGTCTACATTAGCCCTTTATTGTCGTGTAGCTTGTTCTGTAAAGCTGCGCGGACAATAATATGAAGTGGTTTCTCATGTTAAGGATATAGGTAATCCCCCTCAAATCTATCACAGATTGAAGTGAACGGGAAATCAGGGATAGGGTTGATAAAGGGTGAATGTTGTAGAGAGGATGGTAAGGTTGTGGGGTAGGTCCAAGGAAGCAAATGCATGTTGAAATGCAATAGTACGACTAGGGTACATGATTTGACGAGCAAACCAGCAATGTATAGGCAAAGGTCGATAGTTTATCCAAACAAGGGTGATATAATCCTGGTATCCAAGGCATAGGAAGTAGCTCTAGGGTATATAACAGGTAAGGTACAGGAACGTTTAGGCATGTTTGGCTGAGTACCAAATGGTTGGTTTGGTTGAGATAAACGTCACGGTCTAGGTCTAGGCAAAGTTGGTCGACAGATCAAGTCAAAGACCCTAATCATGCTAAAACATGAACAGGTGAGCTCGATTGAACAAAAGGTACATGATGGATGGATAAAATAAAACATTGATTGTGGGTATGGTATTGAAGTGATACGGCCTTGGGTCGAGCCAAGTTGTTGGGTTGTGGCCTTGGGTCAGGCCATAAGGGTAGAGTGAGGCCTTGGGTTGGGCCAAATTGTTAGGGCGGAGGCCTTGGGTGGGGCCGGATAGGTAGGTTGAGGCCTTGGGTCGGGTCAAATAAGTAGGTTGAGGCCTTGGGTCGGGCCAAATGGTTAGGGTGAGGCCTTGGGTCGGGCCAAATAGGTAGGTTGAGGCCTTGGGTCGGGCCAAATGGGTCGGGCCGGATAGGTAGGTTGAGGCCTTGGGTCGGGCCAAATGGGTCGGGCCGGATAGGTAGGTTGAGGCCTTGGGTCGAGCCAAATGGGTAGGTTGAGGCCTTGGGTTGGGCCAAATAGGTAAGGTTGAGGCCTTGGGTCGGGCCAAATGGTTAGGGTGAGGCCTTGGGTCGGGCCAAATAGGTAGGTTGAGGCCTTGGGTCGGACCGGATAGGTAGGTTGAGGCCTTAGGTCGGGCCAAATGGGTAGGTTGAGGCCTTGGGTCGGGCCAAATAAGTAGGTTGAGGCCTTGGGTCGGGCCAAATAGGTAGGTTGAGGCCTTGGGTCGGGCCAAATGGTAGGTTGAGGCCTTGGGTCGGGCCAAATGGTTAGGGTGAGGCCTTGGGTCGGGCCAAATAAGTAGGTTGAGGCCTTGGGTCGGGCCAAATGGTAGGTTGAGGCCTTGGGTCGGGCCGAATAGGTAGGTTGAGGCCTTGGGTCGGGCCAAATGGTAGGTTGAGGCCTTGGGTCGGGCCGA
Organism: Taxus chinensis; assembly: GCA_019776745.2. NCBI lineage: Eukaryota > Viridiplantae > Streptophyta > Pinopsida > Cupressales > Taxaceae > Taxus > Taxus chinensis. The sequence goes on from CM034148.1 coordinate 908,057,715, forward strand.
ATACGTAAACAAATGGTGATCAGCAAAGGTGGATATAGGCGATATGTGGTTAAGAAAGGGGCAAATGGTAAATAGGGGCAAAAAATATTGGGGGAAAGTTGGCAGAAAAACCGATGTCGATTCTACATGACCGATATCGGTCAAGGGACCGATACCGGTTCATTAGGGAAAAATGAAACTGATATCAGTTATGGGCAAAAAACCTATAAAAAGAAAAAATATGGCTTGTCATTGTCACTTTTGTTATTTTGAAAACCAAATTGATTTGTCTGACGTGGAGAGTTGAGATTGGAGGTTTTATTGAGTGAGGTGGAGCTATTTTGCTAGAGGAGTGAGTTGTTTGTGGGCCCGAGTGAGGAGGAAGGCAGCAGTTGATTGGCCGGGGACCCAGCAGTTCAGAATTGGAGCTATGGCACAGGCAGGAGGAGGAGGAGGGGCTGGACCAGCTGGACCACCACCACCTATCCCACCACGATGATGTGTCATCGTACGGGTAAGTTCGAAACTCCTCATTTTGTGCATTTTATTGCATTATGTTGGTTTTGGGATGTGGGTAGGAATATAATGTTTTGTAGAAAATAATGAATAAATGGAAATGATTTGAAAAAGGGAGAGGGTAGATAGGTGAAATAGGCCAAGGCGGCAGGGTGGGTAGGTTTTTAGGGTGTTTGGGTGGGTAGAGAGGTAGAAATAGGGAAAAAGAAGAAAGGGGTAACCGCGTCAGGTTTCGGCGCGGCAAATTTCCAGTGACCGATGCCGGTCACTAAGCGACCGGCATCGGTCGCGAATTTTTAGGGCAGGGTGGGTCTACGCGTTACCGATGCCGGTTGATCGTTGACCGGCGTCGGTGGGAGGGGGACCGGGGTCGGTTGGGTGAGTGTGGGTTGGGTTGGGCGAGTGTGGGTTGGGTTGGGTTTTGGTTGAGTGTGGGTTGGGTTGGGTTTTGGTTGAGTGTGGGTTGGTTTGGGTTTTGGGTGTGGGTGGGGGGGGTTTGGTTTTTAGGTGGAGTGGGTTTGGGTTTTGGGTGGGGTGAGTTTGGGTTTTGGGTGGGAGTGGGTTGGGTTGGGTTTTGGGTGAGTGTGGGTGGAGTTGGGTTTGTTTTGTGTTTTGGGTTGGGTGGGTTTGGGTGTGGGGTGGGTTTGGTTTTTAGGTGGAGTGGGTTTGGGTTTTGGGTGAGTGTGGGTGGAGTTGGGTTTGTTTTGTCTTTGGGGTTAGGTGGGTTGGGTTTGTTTTGTTTTGGGGTTGGGTGGTAGAGAGTCGGGGTGTGGTCGGGGGGATAAAAGGGGGTTTAGAGGGTAAAGTAGATGTTGTGATAAAAAGTAGGTCTAAGGATGTGGGTTGGTTTTGCAGGCACGTCAGCAGTTGACGATGCGGGATAGGATGCCCCCGCTGTTGGTGCGGATGCGGCCACACATATCTGCGGCTGCATTGGGCGATCATGCGCAAGGTGGGACTCCGTGGAGTCCAGAGGTATAGAGCGATAGAGAGAGATCACAGCCTGATGGTCACCCTCATCGAGAGATGGGATCCGGCGACCAATGTGTTCCATCTCCCGATTGGGGAGATGACTATCACGTTGGAGGATGTGTATCACATCCTTCGACTACCTATCGAGGGAGAGGCAGTCTTCCAGGTAGATTCAGAGACTGCCGGAATGGATAGCATATTACAGGTTTTTGGAGATGCAGCCGCGCTACTTACCTATCACAGCGCGAGCATTGGGTATGGTGACATGTACCGTGCACATCGACATGAGACACGGCTGGCGGTGCTGATGATGATTGGGATCACCTGCTTCGCCCTCCCAGACTCAGAGGGAGGCCACTTTCCACGGGCATTGATGCAGGTGCTTCATGAGATGGTGGAGGAGCACACCTGTTATGCTTGGGCACCAGTATATCTGGTGCAGTTATACAGAGAGCTCTGGGGTTATCGCCGGATGAGGTGATTCGATATCTGTTCGACATTTTTGCTGCATTGTTGGGCATATGAGCACATCATATGCATCAGGCCAGTAGGGTTACCCCAGCAGCCAGGGCCACAGGTTATATACAGATATGGCTTTCAGAGATGGTTGGGAGATCGTGGGGCAGCCACAAGCAGTGCTTGCGGGGAGAGATGTTGCCTACTACAGGCATTTATTAGAGGGCCTGACAGTAGTAGATATCGTATGGAGACCTTACAGAGGCCATCACCCGCATAGAGGAGGCCGAGTACAGTTATGCTGGATCTAGTACACGTTCTGGATAGCAGGACGGAGGCCGGGAGAGTACGAGAGGATACCCCTAGAGAGGGTACGCAGGCAGATGGGGCTATGCAACAGGACGAGCCACCTCCCTTCCCTCAGTACAGGAGGGATGATGTAGAGGCCCCACTGCCTGCACCACAGCCCATGGATCCAGATTGGGTTGTAGAGAGGCCAGCAGATGATGGCGTAGATGATGCTGGGTGCACGGGAGCATACAGGGTTTGGTGGGCTGGTCAGAGAGCGGCGAGGGTAGCACAGCCCGTACAGCCAGACTTGGCAGCGGTGACGGCAGAGAGAGATCACCTCAGGGGTCAGGTGCAGCTATTACGGGGACAGTTGGCTGCTGCACAGGCACAGATAGGTGTCCTACAGGGGCAGCTAGCCCAGGCGCAGGTACAGGTATAGGCACAAGCACCACCACCAGCAGCGGTGCAGCCACAGGTGCAGGTATAGGTACAGGTAGAAGTACTAGCAGTAGCACAGGTACCGGCACCATCACCAGTAGTAGCACAGCCACAGCTCCAGGCACAGGTACAGATACTACCGCCAGCAGAGGCACAGCCACAGGCACCACCAACACAGGCACAGGGGTGTACTAGTATTAGGTGCCAGGGGACCAGCCCCAGCTCCTTCAGTGGCTCGAGGGCGCTATATGGAGGTTAGAGCGGAGGCCCGATACTATCAGGATATTCTTGATAGTACCGGAGTTGAGTATCAGCCTTATGCAGCTCATAGAGCAGAGACCTCTCACAGCCAGAGATCTCAGGGAGGTGCAGCCACAACCGGCGTGTCTGTTACAGGCAGGAGGCGAGAGGCGCCACAGGGACCAGTAGGGAGAGGGTGCCGAGGGTGGTGGGGAGAGCTGAGGGATCCCTGTATTGTTTTTGTATATAGGCATGGGCACCGGTCTGCGAACCGGTTGTGTTGATAGAGGCCTGCGTGCCTACATTTATTCATGTATGGATTCATTTATTCATTATATACTGGCCTGCGAGTCGAGTATGGGTTGTATATTTGATACCGGTCTGCGAGCCGAGTATTTTTTTGATATGAGGGACCGGCCTGCGAGCCGAGTCGAGATTTTGTATAGTTATTGCGGCCTGCATGCCGGCTTAGTTGTATGATGAGATCACAGAGGCCCCCGATGCAGGGCACATTGTATATTTGAAAATTTGTATATATATATAGAGATGATGTTTTGATCCACATGCAGTGTTCAAAAATGTGTTTAAGTATTTTGTCGATGGTTTGTGATATAGAATGTAGGATGAGTTTAGTTGACATGTTGATATATGGATGATGTTGATGTTTTTGTTTTTACACGTATATAAGGATGACATGTTATATGATGAAATGTTGCATGTTGTGGGCTGGTTTTGTGACATTGTGATATATGTATCTGATGAGTTAGATCCAAATGTTGTATAGATAGATAGTTTTTTGCATTTTGTTGTGGTATCCTTAGTTGATGACTTGTTTGTTTTTGTAAAATAGATGATGTTAACGAAATTGTAATGATATGTATGGTGGATAGACAAATATGGATAATGGTGTTGTGATGCAGGAAAAGAGGCGGGGCGCGACAAAAATTTCGTAAAAATAAAAAAATAAAAAAAATGAAGAAAAGGCCATGTTTCAAAAGGCCAGGTGCGTAACCGATACCGGTTAGGTAACCGACGTCGGTAGGTACTAGACCGATATCGGTTACATAACCGATACCGGTTATTTAGTTATGAGCTTTTCTAAAAATAAAAAAGCTAGGGTGGCAACTGAAGTTCTAATTTTGAGAGCCATGCAAGAAGTTAAATACGCGAACGTGACGCTTTTTGACGACTGAGACAGGTAATTGCATGAGAAATTTGAGTGATTAGGAGTAAAGAGACAGGGAAAGTGATTGTGATCTGAGATTCGGAAGACAGAAAGGCAGGTTTGAAAAAGGTGGTGATAATGGCAGGACGAGGAGAAACATCCAGTAGGCAGGGACAAGAGGGAAGACAGGGGCCACCTCAAGCTACTGCCACCTAAGAGGTAAACATTTTGGTTATGATTTGACTTTTGCATGTGTTTTGAATAAGAGATTAAGTGGGTAGATATGAAAAAGAAAACATGATAGCAAGGGTTATAAGTGTTACGGGGTAGGTAATCAGGGGTTTCAGGTATGTTTGTAGGTATAGAAAGGAATAGACGCTCAAATTATTGTTGTAGGTGGTTGTTTAGGCAAGGTGTATGAAACTAACAGGGACCGATATCGGTTAGGGATAACCGGTATCGGTTACCCAACCGGTATCGGTTATCTGTAAACGATACCGGTTGATGTAGGAATTTCCAAAATGTGAGAAAAACCCTGATGGATTGAATGGTTGTTTGTTGTTTTGATGTATGCAGGCTCAGGCAGGGTTGAGGATGAATGATAGTGTGCCAGCGCTGTTATCACGAATCCGAGCGGATGTAACGCCAGCTGAATGGACATTGATAAATTGTTTGGGGTTAAGTGGAATCTGCTATTATTCATGAATCGCACGTAACCATGCTATGTTACCAGCGTTGATTGAGAGATGGAATCCTGAGAAAATTACCTTCTATCTGCCAATAGGGGAGATGACAGTAACATTGGAAGATGTGTTCCGTATTTTGAGACTCCCTATTACAGGAGAACTAGTATATCAGGCACTACCTAGTGCGGCACGGGGAGTGATAACAGCAGTATTTGGTCCATACACACGAGATTTGACATAGCGAGGCTTATTATTTACGTATGGGGTAATGTATGCAGCACACCCTGAGGAGACAAGGTTAGCAGTGATATTAATGATAGCGGTAGGGTATTATGCATTACCGAGGGCAGAAGGGGGAAGATTTCCAAAGACATTGATGTGTGTTATCTAGGAGATGATAGAAAGGAACGTGACTTTTGCATGGGCACCTACATATTTGGCGGAGCTATACAGGGGTTTATGGGCTTGTAGGAAAAATCACAGGATGACACTGGATTGCTCATACTTATTACACTTTTGGGCCTATGAGTACATTGTTTGTGTGTGACCAATAGGCTGATCCATCTAGGTAGGAGAGACCGGAGTACAGAGGTTGGGATTCAGACGCTGGGTCCAGACAGAACAAGAGGCAAGATCTTAGGCCGTGACGGGTGACATCGAGTATTTCAGGTAGGTATGGGAGAGGGTGACGGTTGCGGATATCTGTTGGAGGCCTTATGGGAACTATATGGTAACCGAGAACATAGTTGAGGAGTTGAGAGGTGTAGAGCGATTGAGGTGGATCGCGGGGCACAGGCCAGGTGAATATGAGAGGATTCCTATAGATCGCGTGCGGCGACAATTTAGATTTGTGGAGGATATACCCCAGGCTTATAGACCATATATGAGGATTGACGCCGAGGCAGCATTCTCACCTCCCTGGCCAACACCTCCAGAAGGGCCCGAGGAGATAGCAGCCGATTGTAGTGTAATGGATGCCAGAATGACAGAGGCCTATAGGTTATGGTGGGTAGCAGAGCTGCGAGGTGTATGTGATCGCCCTGACATAGCTGTGATTACAGTAGAGAGGGATTGTCTGCAGCGTTTGGTTCAGCAGCTCCAAATGCAGGTGAATGAGACAAGAGGATTGTTAGTGGTTGCGGAGTCACGGGCAGAGAGACTAGAGGCTGGAGTCCTCCAATCGAGAGGGCGTATTCATATGTTACAGGAGAGATTGGCAGATCAGTGGGCGGTACTAATAGCCGTGGTACCTTGAGGACAGAGAGGCCCGGCGAGAGGCGTCGACGATCACGATCATCACCTGGGTCAGAATGAGGTGTGAGTGTCTAAATAAATGCTAGCAAGGTATAAGAATAAATAAGAGTGCCGACCTGCGTGTCGATGATAGAGAAGATGTATTGGTTTAACATCTAAATAAAACAAGATATGTATGTTGATTTGAGTTATAATAATAAGAATGTTTGCGTTGTGATTTTCAGTGTTTTGAAAAAGGATAAAGAGGAATGTGATTAAATAGAAATACACAAAAATATTTATATTTACCACACATGATAGGTTATGGTAGGGGATGGTCGAGCTAACCTTGGGAGACCCCATGTCTCCGAAGTGCTGCCTACATAGCCCATTGCACAAAGCAAGGAGGGGCCTCAGACCGATGTAGTTCTCCCTTAGGATTAGGGAGAGGTGAATTTAGGCAATTTGGTTATGGTCAGGCAATTTGTCATTTGGTAAAAATTTGATGTTGGTAGGGTAATGTTGTTGGTGTTGGTAGGATAATGTTGTTGGTGTTGGTAGGATAATGTTGTTGGTGTAGGTATAGGTGAAGCAAAAGTTAGCATACCCAAGTAGTAGGGAATCGTGTCCTGATTAAGATCAATACACAATCCTAGATGCGAGGCAAAGCGGAAAGAGTGCTCCATAGGTGAAAAGAGCTAAACAAACCACACAACGTAGAACGAGCTTGAAGCCCTAGGTACCGTGCATAGATAAGAAGTCAATAGGTGAAAAGAGTTATATGATCACAATATATCAGGTGTACGTTACGTCCCTTGAGTTGAAACAAATGGTGAGGTGAGGTGGATGATATAGCTGAGGTACAGAGAACTTGGTACAAAGTGAGTGTTCTGACGAAAGAGAACCTACCCTAAATAGACAAGTCCATGACCCAAAAGGTTCCTTTGAATGAGGCTTTTATTTGACTGAATGTAGACTGATCGATGCGGGAAGTCTACAAGAGATATTGATTGTACTATTCTTGAGGTCTTCACGAAGCTGATCAATGCGAGAAGCTTCTGATAAAGGCTGACTATGTATAGCTGTCCTTCGAGGGAGCAGTCTATTTATAGTAGCAGATATGATTTTAGTGCATAGCTGTCCTTCGGGGGAGCATTCTATATAGAATAGCAGCAATAATTTGGCATATAGCTGTCCTTCGAGGGAACAGTCTATATATAATTTAGATAGCTAGATGTTCTTTTGGTGTGAAGCATCTAGTTTGGTAGGAAGTTTGACTCAAGAAAATCCCATAAGAATACGACTTATTTTAATACTTTGAAGTCATGGACTAGACTAAAAAGGGAAAGGCATCATCAAGGGGAGGTGAGGAGTGATTTTTATTTTATTTTGAGATATAGAAAACAAAGTGTATGTAGCGGTAAATGAGCTCAAGGGATAAGCAGTAGGTAGATAAGAAGTGATATAACACTAGATTCAATAGTAGAATGGTCGAAGATGCAAGGCATTAAGGGGTTCAGGCTCAGGTTTACCATTAAGCGAAGCTAAACGATAAGTGCCTGATCCATAGGTGTGAGTGATTATATAAGGCCCAATCCAATTAGGAGCAAATTTTCCACGTTTGCTCTTTTCTAGTTTGGTGACATGTTGATTCTCTTTGAGGACAAGATCACCAACCTTAAAGATACGCTCATGAAGTCGCTTATCATAAGTACGCTTGATGCATTTTTGATAGATTTGGAGGTGATCAAGAGCTGTAAGATGACGTTCGTCAAGAAGCTCCAATTGGGCTAACCGTTCTTGGCGAAAATCATCATTGGTGAGAATATCCTGAAGGGTTATTCTGAGGGAGGGTATTTGTATTTCGAGAGGCAAGACGGCCTCGGTACCATATACCAAAGAAAAAGGTGTAGCGTTAGTAGATGTACGAATGCTAGTACGATAAGCCCAAAGGGCATAGGGAATGTGATCGTGCCAATTTCTTCCGGATTCATTGACAACTTTCATGAGGATTTTGGTTAGGGGTTTTATTAGAGATTCAGCCTGACCATTGGCCTGCAGATAGTAAGGCGATGAGAAACTAAGTTTGATACCAAATTTTTCACAAAGGTCTTGTAGCAACTTGTTTTAAAAAGATTTACCATTATCTGTTATTAGGCGATGAGGAATACCAAAACGACAGATAATGTGATGGTTAATGAATTTGACAATTTTTTATTTTTTGATTGAAATGAGTGGAATGGCCTCCACCCATTTTGTGTAATATTCAGTTGCTGTGATTATCCAATGGTGACGTTGCGAAGAGGTCAGGTGAATCTCACCAATAAGGTCTAAACCCCATTGTGAGAAAGGCCAAAGATCTCGTGTGACCTGCAGCGGATGGCTAGGAGTATGTTGAAGGTTGGCATGTTGTTGACATATAACACAACGCTTAACATATTCGTAGCAGTTGTTATTGAGAGTAGGCCAATAATACCCTAGGCGAAGGATTCGTTTAGCCACGACAAGGCCACTAAAATGTCCACCACAAATCCCATCATGGACTTGTTGGATGGTATAGGTGACCTCCGCGCCGGTTAGACAGCGAAGGAGGATGCCATTAAAGCCACGTTTATAGAGGAGTCCCCCCATGACAACATAACGAGAAACGCTTTTAAGAAAAGCACGTTTTCCATTACTAGTAAGGTCAGGTGGGGAGAACAGAGATTGTAAGGTAGTCGTGAAATTGGTGGTACCAGGTATCCTATGAATTAGTAGGACACAGTATTTATCATACAAACTACCGGGGTTGAATAGGATGGGGCAAAAAGTTGTTGGACCACGATGAATAATTTAGAGTCAGTTGGCGCGGTGGGAATTTGCGAGGCTAAGCAAGCCATAGTATCCGTAAATTTGTTAGTGGAGCGGGGAATGGTTTGGATAGAATAGTGAGTAAAGAAGGCTAGAAGTGAATCCACGTAGTGTTTGTACTTTTGAAGTTCCTCATTTTTGCTTTGGTAGACGCCCATAACTTGATTGACTACCAATTGAGAGTCGCCAAAAATATTGATAGATTTGATGCCTAAGTGTATCGCAACTTGGAGACCCAGAACAAGGGCCTCGTATTCCGCTGTATTATTAGTGCACGGGAAATCAAGCCAGAAGGAAAAAGGCATAGGTTCAGCGTTGAGAGGAATGAGAACAACGCCGGCTCCTCCGCCGCGCTGGCATTTAGATCCATTGAAGAAGAGGGTAATTTGATACAACTCTTCCCTGAGTGAAAGAGTGGCGATGAGTTTGTCGGGGAATGTAAAATTGGTAAATTGTTCCCCAGGTAAAGGGGCCTCCGCAAGTTGGTCTGCAAGAGTTTGTCCTTTGATTGACTTCTGTTGTATAAACTCAAGGTCGAGGTCGGCGAGGAGCATGAGCCATCGAGCGATGCATTGGTTTAGATGTGGTTTGGCATACATATAATGAATGGGGTCCGTGTTGGTGATGACAAAAGTTTTGTGATTCAGGAGGTAATGTCGGAGTTTGGTAGCTATGAATGATAGGGCTAGGTACAATTTCTCTACATGTGTATACCTAGTCTCGTAATCCACGAGGGTACGACTTATATAATAAACGGCCTGTTCTCGACGTGCCGAGTCCCGATGTGCGAGCATAGCTCCTATAGCATGGTCAGTGGCAGAAAGATAAAGGTAGAAAGGGCGGTCGTCCTGGGGTGAGATAAGCACGGGTGGCTGCAAGAGATAAGTTTTGAGAGCTTCGAAGGCTTGGTGACACTCCTCACTCCATTGAAAGGCAACGTCTTTTTTAAGAAGTTGATGAAAAGGGTGACATCGATCCGAGAATTGGGAGATGAAACGCCAGATGGATTGAAGTTTACCCTGCAAACTACGCAATTGTTTGAGGTTTTTGGGTGGAGGAATTTCTAGGATAGCTTTTACTTTAGATGGATCGACCTCAATGCCACGCAAAGAGACAATAAAACCAAGAAGTTTCCCCGAAAGGACACCAAAGACACATTTCTTTGGTTGAAAACGAACAGAATATTGCAACAGGTGATCGAAAATAATGGTTAAAACATCGAGATGTTCGCTGCGATGTTTAGACTTGCCAAGAAGATCGTCGATGTAATCTTCAAGGATAGTGTGCATAATGTCATGAAAAATGTAGGTCATAGCCTGCTGATAGGTAGCACCAGCATTCTTAAGGCCAAACGGCATGACACGATAATAGAAGGTTCCCCAAGGAGTTATGAAAGTGGTCTTATGTTGATCGGTGGGTGCGACCAAAATTTGATTGTATCCTGAAAAGCCATCCATGAGAGAAAGCATTTCATGGCCCACAGTGAGATCAACAAGTTGATCAATACTTGGGAGGGGAAAGTCATCCTTAGGGCAAGCGAGGTTAAGATCCCAGAAATCCGTGCATATCCGAAGTCCCCCCATCACTTTAGTGACAGGTACGATGTTAGAAATCCATTGAGGATAGTCAATAGGTAAGATGAAGGAAACAGAAAGAAGTCCTTGAAGCTCTTCTTTGACCAAGAGGGCAATGCGTGGATGCATTTTTCTCAGTTTTTGTTTGACTGGTTTGGAATCGGGATTTAGGGTGATGTTATGGACGGCAATGGTAGGATCAATTCCTGGCATGTCCGCGTAGGACCAAGCGAAAGCTTGGTTGCGGGTACGGAGGAAGGTAGTAAAGGTGGCTTGTTCTGATGTGTTAAGGGATTGTCCGATCTTCACTATGTGAGGATCCTCCTCCGTGTGGATGTTGATTTCTATAGTAGATTCGTTCAGCATGGTTTGGGTTTCAGATGGTAAGGCTTGTTGAATATAAGAATCATCCACGCCAAGGTAAGTGAGGATGGAGTCGTCATCCTGACACTCAACAACATTAATCAAAGGTGAATCCTCTTCGATCATGTCTGGATATAGAAGGGGCAAAGAAGATGGGTCCTCATTATCGCGTTGATAAGTGAGAGGACCTATGAAGATAGCATTTACGAAAAAAAAAAAGTTAGGAGGGATAGATTTAGGGTCTACAGATTCTGTGGGTGATGATGGAAAAGTGGGTCATAATGGTTTGGTAGGGGTGACGTCGTCTTCTTCCAGAATACAGCTGACACGATGTGTCTCCTATGTAGGTGTTTCAGGAAAACCGAGACCACTGCGATCATTATGTTTGAGTGTGGTGATGGGGATGAGCGTATGTCGGCCTTGTTCATAATGACCAAAACCAAAGCCTTTCCAAGCACAGCGAGTCAAGAAAGTGAGGGAGAAGCGATGATTTGTCAGGTATTGGAAATCGGATTGGAAGGGAACCACACCAAGAGGAGGTTCAGGGGTAATGGAAGATGCGTCAACACCCCCATATGTTAGGTTGGTGCGGCAATGGGGTGGTCCATAAGAGATTACTTCCCCCACGCGATGGTCGTAGGTGGGATGTGCATGTAATTGTCCATACTCCTGCGGGGTAGGGAAAGAACTAACGTTATATAGGCGGTACTCCCCCAGCGTAAGGCATTGAAAAACATCTACTAAGGGGTCGGAGGTTGGGATGTTAGCTATGGGAAGGGAAGTGGTTTTTGCGACGGTGGTTTCATCAGTTGAAGGCATAGATGCAGTTGAGGTGGATGGTTGAGGTACATTTGAAGAGGATGGTTGGGTTGAATGTATGGGTGTCTTGATTGGTATAAGCACATCGTTAGGGCGGTACAACATATTGCAGGTTTTAAAGGGGGGAGGATCAGCTTTTACGGTGTATGACTTCCCCTCGTACTCAAATTTTATGCATCTATGTAATGTTGAGGGAACGCATCCCATGGCCCGGATCCAAGGATGACCCAGCAATATATTATATTGGAACTCTCCCTCAAGGACATAGAAGAGTTCAGGTAAAGTACGCGGTCCTATACGAATGTTGAGGATCACGGTGCCTAAGGTAGAGGTAATAGTGTCATTGAATGACGACAACATGATGGGGTTGGCACACATGCAACTAGAAGGGATATTCATTTGTTGGAAGACTTTTGAAGAGATGATGTTTAGGCTGGCACCCCTGTCAATCATAACACGACGTACCTGTATATCCTGGATGTACGTGGAGATGAAAAGGGCAGGATCGGGGTCTTCTGTACCAAAGTCAACAATTTCATCTTCTGAGAAACTGACTGCAGCGGCTTGTTGTATAGAGACAGAAGTGGTTGGAGCAGTGGGTTGTTTGGTGAGAGAAGCAACATGATTGGGTGTTAGAATGGAGGCAACATGCAGGGTTTCATTGGGTAAAACCTCTATCCCTTGAAGGATCTCAATGAGAGCTTGTCGATGAGATTCAGAAGTCTGAATGAGATCATACAGTGTCATTTTTACGGGCGATTGATGAAGCTGTTTGATCATAGTTCAGTGGGCAACTCCATTAGAGACGTGATAGGCGGGTCCGCGAATAACCACTTTAGGTGGTGGTGTAATCAGGATGGTTGAAGGAGAAAGAGATGCCGCAGGTGTGTTTTCTTTCACTTTCCCATTGTTTTTCTGCCCTCGAGTAGCGACACTAATCATATTAATCTCGTAGACCTGAAATGAGGAAGATGGTTGGGATAAATCATGGTTTTCAAGAGGTGGGGTTGTAATAATGATAGATCTTGGTGAGGCGGGGACAGATGATATAGTAGAGGGGGTTGAAGCTAAAGGTCTCTCCCTTCGTAAGTTGTCTTTCTTAACCTTTCTATCTGGGAGAGGTGACTAACGAAGGATGGTTTTTAAAGCTTTGCATCCCTCCACATCATGTCCTGGTGTGCGGTGATAGGCACAGATTTTAGACTCATCATAACTTATCGGTCGAGGTTTAGACGGGTCATAAGGTCTAAGTGGGGGTAGGGAAATGGTCGCATTCTCCACCAACATAGCAAGGATTTTGGCGTAAGATCCTTTGAGTGGGTCAAAATCGGATGAGGGTATTGGTTGTGCAGGTTTTGGTAATGTTTGGGCGCGGTTCGTTCGTACGGGTGGTGTTTTAACCGAGGGGTGTTGACACGTGTTTTTCACTAAACGTGGTTTCTTTGGCGCAGAAGTTACGTTCGGCTGGTTAGATGATGAGGCTACAGATGACGTGGTAGCGGGAAACAACCACGGAGAAAGGAGAGTGACAGCAAATAAATCCTTTGATGATGGAGTTTGTTTAGAGTTGATGGGTGGACAGGATATGTGGGGTAACGGTGTTGTTATACCCTTCGATCTCTGTATAGGTGTGGAAGGAGGTCATTTTGATGAAAACGTAGGAGGTATGATATATTGATGTAAGCTAGAGGGATGAGGTCCTACTATGGAAAGTGGGTATGACGATGAGGGTTTTGATTGTGATGGAGGCACAAATTGAGTTTGTCTCCTAGGCGGCAGGGCGGATTTATTTTTGGATAAATCAAGCTGCTTAGGTGGGTGTGTTAGACTGGGTATGGGCAAGGTCCCAAGCGTAGGGGAAGATTTGGTTAAGTTGATAGGAGTAGACGGGGCATTTGGTAGAGGTGAGGGGGGTGAAGGTGAGAACATGGGAATTTTAAGCTTCTGTAAGCACTTCGGGTATATGGTGGAGGCATCAGGATCGGTCATTTGCATTTGAGTAGAATAAGGGGTATTCAAATGTTCCCATAGGATTCGTCTATCTTCTAGAGAATGACAGTCTTCAGGTTTGAATTGTAAATTTGGTACGGAAGAGAGGTAGGTTGTGATTCCAGTCCACTGTGGGTGTGATACAGGGGGTAGATGAGGTACTGTATCAATAGATATTAAGAGGTCGACCGGTTGTTGAAAAGGTTTAGGTGATGAAGGACTAATAGGCAGGAGGGCATGTTTGAGAGGGTCTGTCATGGTTAAAGAATTTAGTGATGTCGGTGTAAGAGATTTCTCATCTAAGGATTTCAAAAGGAGTGGCGTACCCTCCTCTTGTGCAGCAAGAGCGGTAGAGGGAGACGTCTGGGAAATAGATAAATTAGATAACATCCGTTCGTAGTCATGTAGGGATGTGGTGTAAGCAGACTCATTGTGCAAAGAAACAGAGCAAGCATGTGAAACCATAGCAGCGGCTTACTTTCGGGTGATAACAACCATGGACAGAAGTTCACAGTAGGGTTTCAATCTGTCAGGAATAGAAACAAACTCAGACCGGTAAAATTGGTAGGTTGCTGGTTTGTCAGTAATTGGAAAAGACAGTAACCGATATCGGTCTAGTAACCGATGTTGGTGTAAGAAGTCTGGGCTAACAAGATATAAAAAGGATGCTAATTTGATTTTTAACAACGTTTAGTATACTTGTCCAATTATTGATCACAGAAGACAGGGTATGAGAAAGAAAACAGAACTCCAAACAAGCAAGATGCACACGCAAATCCAGAGACTAACCCTAGGGTTAATTTTAATTATCGTGGGCTTATGCCTTTAGATGTAGAATGATGTCAGAATCCTAAATAAAAGACTTAGGGGAAATGTCAAGTTGTTTTGGCTTATAAGGTTACCTCAATCAGGCAGAGGAATACCGCGGAAAAAGGGGGGATGTTTGAGCTGTTGTGTTAATTGTGAAGTGATTCGGTATGTGTTGTGCAGTGAATGTAAGATTAATTTCTTGTCAATACCGTGGATATCACCCCCACGTGTACGACCTGTTACTTAATCTACGTTCACTAGAATTAAAAAAACAACAAGCAGGAATGCAATGCACATGTTTTAAACCCAAATCGAAAATTATGTTTGATGAAGCAAGAGAGATGACTTTCACTAATGCGAAACTAGGAAAGCAAGACAAATTCCTTACGAAATATATGACAAAAGAAGCAACAACAAGTATGCTTCCTAAAATGAAAATAAGCAAGAGAAACAGAAACCCAAAATGGGTCCCACCGGGCGTGCCAAAATGTTTCACTCGGAAATGTTTCGTTCCTTTTAGAAACAGATAAGGTTAGAGGCTAGGAGGAATACCTGTAGAATGTTGAGATGGTGTGCGCATACCATAGAGAAAGATCAGGTTGACTGCTAAGAACTCCTTTTTGTCTTGGAAGGACTACCTGCAAATAAGAACACAAGACCACAAGATTTTAATTAGACAATAAATGAGGGAACTGCCTTGGGCCCAGCAAATATAAAACTTCCTTTCGAAGGTGGTCAGTTCCCCTACTAATATGAATTAACACAAAAGACTATAAGATATCAATTAAGTTGTTTCGTTGAACTGGGTAGGGGAAAGGCTGGTTTTCTAGTTTTGATCAGAGGAACCGATGCCGGTTACTGATAACTGATGCCGGTTACTGATAACTGATGCCGGTTACTGATAACCGATACCGGTGTGTTCTAGGATCTTCTTGGTGGCTATGATGTTTGTAAGGCTGGTTTATGGATGATATTAGGAAATGAGATGATGAGGGGTAAAGGAATGACAGTTAGATGCAATGGCACGTTGGGTAGTGGATTCAGAAACGGATTTAGGAGGACTGAGATTCAAGAAGCATAAGAAATGTTATAACAGAGGGCATGCAAGATGTGACTTACTGGTTTTGACCAATATGCAAGCTGATCTCCTTTGCTGTAAACACTTCTGGTATTTCCACTCGTCTCTGCTTGGTCAAGTGAAGATCTGGACTCTGTTTCTCGCTCCCAATGCTCTCTGTTGATCCAGAAATCCTTTGACTGATCCCCAAAATGAAATTTCGGTCCATTGTTTTGGTTTGGGGAGCCCATTTACAGGGAACCGATGGCGGTTGCGTAACCGACGGCGGTCGAGTAGGAACCGGCATCGGTAAGGAAAAAGTAGGCTATTTTTAGTAAAATAGCCCACCTTCCCTGCTTTTCTCCTGAGAGATCAGTTGCGGGCTCGGTCAAGTGACTAGAAGGTCGGTTTTGGGTGTGAGAAAGGGGTCATTAGTTATGGGTGTAGGTGTGGACCAAGTTATGGGTCTTAATTAGGTTAGTTTTAGGGTTAGGGCTAGGTCATGATGAAGTGGAAAAGTGAGGTGGTAGGTAGGGTGATGTGGATTTATCAATTAGAAGGCAATTAATAAATAATTTTGTAAGGTTTAGGTGATGAGGTTACATTGCGAGATGAGATGCGGGTCACAAGGGGTTGTAAGACACGAATTTGGTGTCTACATTAGCCCCTTATTGTTGTGTAGCTTGTTTTGTAAAGCTGCGCGGAAAATAATATGAAGTGGTTTCTCCTGTTAAGGATATAGGTAATCCCCCTCAAATCTATCATAGATTGAGTGAACGGGAAATCAGGGATAGGGTTGATAAAGGGTGAATGTTGTAGAGAGGATGGTAAGGTGGTGGGGTAAGTCCAAGAAAGCAGACGCATGTTGAAATGCAATAGATGCATCCTTATTATTGATTTTAGATCAGACTTGCACAGGAAAAACACACAGAATAATTATATTATTTTCTATATCTGAAACATACGCATCATACAAATGATTATATAGGAATTATATTTCCTATAATATAGGAAACCACTCACCTAAATTATACAAGTTGTTTTAACAACTCGTAACAACTCTAAAACTAATACAATACAAATAACATTGCTCACACATTAATATAATGGAGCACTAATATAATTATTTCCTAATATTCCCCCCCTTAGTGCGAACATGGGAAAACCTGCTTTGTACTGCAACATGCCGCTACGTAGCATGCTCATGATCTGGATGGTTTCAAGGACAATACCAACAACCTCTGGATGGTTTTCCATATGGTTAACCAACAACCACACAACATATGGTTTTTGAGGAAAGTACTAACAACCTCTGGATAGTTTTTCTGGATAACTAACAACCATGATATCACGATGATGCAGTAGTATCAATAACTCTCATCACTATCTCACTGCAGGGAATTGTTATCCAAAATTCACCCCCCGGGGTTTATTTGATAACATGCATCAGGATGTCCAAATTCCAAGAAAAATGACTGATTCAGAGCAAAATCAGGTTTCTAGGGTCCCTTCAGGAATCTTTCTAAACTCCCCAGGCCGAAGAAGGAAGGAGCAAGCTTTGAGAAAGTGCGAAAGGTTGCAGAAAGGAAAATAGGATTGATCCAGGAAAAATTGAAAAAATTGGCTAAGTCCTTCTAGAGGGAGCAGTCGGGACGTTTGGGACAGAAGGGCCTAAACCGGCCGGTTCGTGCGAAATCAGCACAAGGAGCCCAAAAGCAATTGGGACAAGTGGGCCAGAAATACCTGAACCGGCCGAAAAGAGACAAGTCATCCCAAAAACAATTGGGACAAGCGGCCCAGAAATACCCGAACCGGCCGAAATTGTCCCAAAAGGTCCAAAATCAAAATAGGACGTCTGGGACAAAAAGACCCGAAATACGCGAAGAAGCCGAAGGAGCCGAAAGCCAATCAAAAGGTGCCACGTGTCTTTGGCCAAATGAGGGACAAGGAAGCCCATTTCGGGCGGATCAGAGGTTTTTGTCCCAAGCAGCACTGGGACATCCGGGATGAATGGACGCGAAGTACGCGGAAGACCCAGCAGGCCCGAGAACCATTGAGAAATTGCCACGTGTCCTCATAGAGTAAAGGTCAGAAAAGTCAAAGGGTGAATTTTCGAGCACCGAGCCGAACAAATAGGAACGTGCCACGTGTCCCATTCAAGAACCCACGAGGAAAAGTCAAAATTCAAGAGACAGCCCACCGAAAAGTAGAGGAGAGAGAATTATTCAGCGAATCAGAGCGCGCCACGTGTCATCTAAGTGGCAGAGCGCGGGAAGAAATTCAAAAATCCGTTTTCCCCTGTTCCGTGTCCTAAACCTTCAGATTGACATATCTTTCGATCCAGAGCTCGGATTTACACGTTCTTGATATCAACGGAAAGCTTGTGAGATTCTCTACATGTTTCCAGGGTCAATCTTGCATTTTGGTTCAGTTTGAAGAAAGAAAATCAGAAGATGCCTCTGGCACGAAATAATAAGCAGATGTGATGCTCAACCAACCACTTTAATGCAGCAGACAGTTCGCCGCTTCTGTTAGGCAAACCGCCGCTTTGCCAGAACCAACCACTTATGCCATGATGGATGAATTAAATGCAGCCTAGAGGTGGTTGGGGCAGATTTCGATTTCCTCTCTCTTTTCTCTCCCATTCTTCCTATATATTGTAAGGAGGGGTTTCTTTCTGTAGTTGGACATTTTTTGCTTTGCACCCTCCCTTCTCTCTTATTCATAAGAAGATTTGTGGAGTTTTCAAACCTCCCATATAGATTGTAACACCGTTTTTTTCCTTCTGGCTATTGCAATGTATTGAATCGATCCTTGAGCAATATATATGTGTCTGTGGTTGCTTCTAAACCCTCTTACATATTTATTACTGTCATTCTTGATCTTTCATTGCATTTTTGCTATTTGTGCATGGTGTTGTGTTATATCTACATGGTCTGTGTTTAATGTGGCAAAACATATGTTCTTCATTCCTCAGTGCATCACCTCTATTAGCTTAGATTTATTTTATGCATCTTCTTACCTTGTCTCCTTGGCAGATTAGATTAGATTTTGAGAAAACCCTCTGCATATTTTGTGTGCACCTGAACAGAGGAATAGGAACCAGTCTTTCTCTGGAGATTCCTTTCTCACTCTTCAAGTCCCACACTTGGAGAAAGGATTCAATGTTATGCTATCACACTAGATATTAATATGATCAACCTGGAAAACTGATCAATATCCAGGGGTGCTGTGATTTTGCACTAACAGTTTTGGCACACCCGGTGGGACCAGAGATCTCATTTTTTATTACAGCAAGGTTGATGTGCATCTGCTGCAATTTTCTTGCTTAAGAAGAGCTATTATTTGCATATCTGCCGACTCCAGAGGGAAGAATCAACTAAGTTTCAGCAGTCAGGCCTAAAATCTTATGAGAAGAATCACAAGGTCAAGAGCTGGAGAAGAGGAAGTACCGTTTGAATACCTGCAACTATCTCCAAGAAGAAGGCAAAGAGGAAGAAGGATTCAAAGGTCTCCATCTCCACCAAACAGAACTCTCTCAACTCCTCCACCTGACAGGCCTTTCTTTCAATATACAAGGGTTTTAAGACCACTCAGAATGGCGCAACCAGTAAACCCCTATGTCAACTTCACAGGCAGCAGCCCACTTGCTCTCAATGCACAAAATCCAATCCCAGCTGCAGCATTGAAGAACATTCCATATTTTACTAGAGAAAACCAGACCACTCCTGATGATCATGTCAAGGACATTGCTAACATTTGTGCAATCCATGAGATTAATGAGATGCAAGTAGCTGTCAAATTGCTGGCATCTTCATTCAAGGGAAAAGCATTGCAATGGTTTAGGAGCCTTGAAGCTGCTTCTATCACGAACTGGAATCAGCTGTGTATTGCACTTCATAATCAATTTGGAGAGAAGGGAGACAACTTGTCTCTTTTGGAGCAGCTGACAACCATCAAGAGAGATTCCAATGAGCAGCTGACTGACTTCAACTTCAGATTTCAAAGATCTTGGGATAGAATTCCAGTAGCAGTCAGACCAACAGCAGAAGGTGCTTTTCTATACTACCTTAAAGCTTTAAATTCTGATATTTCTATGTTGATTCAATCCATGGGAGGCACAACTATCCCTGCTGCCTATAGTATTGCCATTAGAGCTGAAAATTGTCTGATTCAAGCTGGCAAGCTAGCTCCTAGGCCTCCAATGCCATTATATCCAAGTTTAGAGAGCCCAAGTACTAGTCAGGCACCTGTCTTAGCTCCTTCTCCCACTCCTATAAATCAGAGTTCAAATGAAGCTTCCACTTCATCTCCAAGTGCCCCAAATGAGCTTCAAGAAGTCATGAAGCAGCTGCAAAATTTAGGTAATGAGCTGGTCACACTTAAGAGACAACAAACTCAAGGTTTTAGACCTTCGTATCAGCCTCAAGCTCAACCTAATAGGCAGCCATATCAGCCTCAAAGGCCACCTAATCCAGCTGCAAATATGAATCAAACAAGGCCTCCTGCCAATAGACCATTCCAGCCCTATAATCCAAATGCCATATCTACCTCTAAGGCATTAGTACCAGCACAAAACAATATTGCCCAGGAGTATGAATGGTGTTTTCCATGTAATGAACCCCATAATCAATCCATGTGCTATAATGGTGCTTTAACCCAAGCTTTAATGGTAACAAGTGTTGGTGTGGAGGGTGAAAGTAGTCAAGAAAACAGCCAACAACAAGAAATATTCCAACAGCAACCTGCCCCAAATGACACCACATTGGTAAATTGGCAAGCAGAGGATTTCTGTGGTATGAATCAGGCAGTCTCTCAAGGTGTTGCAGCCAACACAAGGTCAAAAAGGAGAAATTTGGGTGAGGAATAGCCGTTAGCCCCAGCCAATCCACAACCTTCCACAGCTCCACAAATGATTGGCAAGAAAAACCCAGTTTCAAATGCACGAGGGCAGCCAAGAACAACCCCTTGGCCAAATCAAATGCCAACTGTTGCTGCCCATATTCAAGGAGAAAATGTGCAAATCAAGGGACAGCAGAGAGATCCTTCATCACCATTCAGTATCATTGATCAGATGAAGAAAACAAACGTCAATATATCTATGTGGGAATCCCTATCCATCCCAGGCCAAAGAGATCTGCTGCAAGCTGCTATGAAGGACTGGCCAATTTCAAATCAGCAGGTTCAGAGGCAAGACAAAGTGCTTACAAATGCTACCCAGCCTGAAGGAAATCATGGAGCACAACAAGGTAAAATGCTGAAGCCCCCTCCATTTTATGTTTCATTGATCATAGGAGACAAGTTGGTACATAATTGCATGATTGACTCTGGGGCAAGTAGTTCAGTAATGCCTAAACAGATAGCTGATTAGCTAGGGCTCCAGTATGAAATAACAACTAAGGGAGTAGTGCAATTAGATGGGACAGCAGTAGCCACAGTTGGAGTTATAAAAACTTGAGTCTTACCTTGCATGCATGTCCCAACGTGGTTGTTTCACAAGACGTCTCAGTCATAGACCTTCCACCACTCTTTGCCCTATGCTTGTCAAGGGACTTTACTTCCAGGATTGGGGGATATTTATCCGCTGATTGGTCACACATGCTGTTCAGAACGAGGTATAGAACTAAAGCTACAATTAGGTCAGAACCTATTGCAGATTTCCACATTGAACCCTATACTCCAAGTCATATTAATACCAATTGCTCAGCATTTGATCAAGAAGATCACCTCGGCACTGATGAAGCCGACACTAAGGTTAGAAGTATCCCAGATTTGACTCTTGATGAATGGGCAAGCAAGGTGCATGCTTTTGATCCTTATCAAGAGGTAGAAGAATCTGAACTAGGAGTCTATTGTATACATGAAGAAAGTCAACCTATTCCTAGCATCACCAAGCCAAACCACAAGGATGACAACGAGGTATGGCAACTATTTTTTGATGGATCAAGGAGTAGACAAGGCGCAGGAGGTGGAGCCATGCTTATTTCACCGCAAGGAGTAAAGTATTATTCAGCTTTTAGATTTCAATTTGCATGCTCCAATAACACTGCTGAATATGAAGCCTTGGTGCAGGGGATGCATTGGGCAATAAAAAGAAAAATAAATAACTTGCAAGTTTTTGGGGACAGTAAGCTGATTATAAATCAGGTCAAGGGACAGCATGCTGCCAAAAATGATCTACTCAGATGCTACAAGAACAGGGTGTGGGACCTCATGGAGGATTTTGAAGGTTTCAGCATCAAGGCCATTCCCAGAAAAGAGAATCAAGCTGCTGATAGGATTGCAGCAGTAGGGGCAGCCTTTGACATTGTAGAAAACATTCAACAAGATAAGGTACAGCTAAACATCCACGTGATTGTGAGGCCTTCAGTGCCAGATAACAATGTCAATTGGCAAGTATTTGAGAATGATCAACAAATCATCCACTTCTTGCAGGAAGAAGCTGAGTTCTCAGCTAAGAATCAAGAGAAGTTGGAACAGCAATATGGTGACCAGGTGATACAGCTGAGAACTGACAAGCTGCCCAAGGGACTTGTCACCTTGGAGTCCATTTTTAACCCCAATGATCAGTTTAGAAAGGAGAAAGCAAATATTCAGGTCAAGAGGGAAGATTCAGTATCAATCTTGGTAAAAGAGAACAGGCCATTGCAAATTGGAAAAATGACAACTGAGCAAGAGAGATATGAGTTCATACAGCTTTGTCAAGAATTCCCTGACGTGTTTGCTTGGAGCTATGAAGACTTGAAGGGCTTCAATCCTAACTTAGCTCAGCATACCATCGAGTTGGATCCAAATACTAAGCCTGTCAGGTAAAAACAGAGACCAGTCAATCCACAGATGGAGCCTCTCATGAGGAAGAAGCTGGACAAGCTGATTGAGTCAGCAATTATATTCCCTATCAAGCACTCAAGCTGGGTTGCGAACTTGGTTCCGGTCAGAAAGAAAAGTGGAGAGATCAGGCTATGTGTTGACTTCCGAGACCTCAATAGGGCATCTCTCAAGGACCATTATCCACTCCCTTCCATGGAGCAAATATTGCAGGTCGTAGCTGGATCAGAAAGGTTTTCGCTACTTGATGGTTACTCAGGCTTCAATCAAATTATGGTGAAGGAGGAAGACCAATTCAAGACAGCCTTCACAACCAAATGGGGCACGTATGCTTACAAGAAGATGCCATTTGGACTGTCGAATGCCGGAGCAACATTCCAGCGAGCTATGGATATGGCATTCAAAGGCTTGATCAACAAGGCAGTGCTGATATACCTAGATGATATCACTGTCTTCTCAAAAAATGTTGCAGACCATCTCTTTCACCTCAGGCAAGTGTTTCAGAGATGTAGAAAGTTTGGAGTGTCTTTAAATCCTAAGAAGTGCATCTTTCTTGCACATGAAGGGAAACTCCTTGGCCACATTGTCTCCAAGGAAGGATTAGCAATTGATCTAGAGAGGGCTAAAGCCATAAAGGTTCTACCATTGCCAAGTCACAAGAAAGCTCTTCAAAGTTTCCTGGGAAGGATAAACTTTGTTCGAAGGTTTGTCCCAAACTTTGCAGCCCTTGTCAAGCCCATCACCAAAATGTTAAGGAAAAGTATGGCTTTCAAATGGACAGCAGAAGGCAAGGATATTTTTGAAGCAATCAAAGAAGCCATCTCCCAGGCACCTACTCTCATCAACCCTGACTTTTCTAAGGATTTCATCCTCTATGAATTTGGGGGTGATGACACTATTTATGCCATTTTGGTGCAACATAATAAAGATAATGATGAGCAGCCGATTGCCTTCTTCAGCCAAAGCCTAAATGACTGCGAATTGAGGTACTCTTTTATTGAAAAACATGTGCTTGCAGTAATCAGGAGCTTGAAGAAATTCAAGCATTTGGTCTCAAACAACAAGGTCTAGTTGCTAGTCTCACATGCTGGGGTTAAGGACTTCCTCCTCAACAAGGATTTGAATGAGAAAAGGACAGGATGGATCACCCATGTCATGGAGTATGACATTGAGATCAAAATCACCAAGCTGGTAAGAGGCAAAGGTTTGTGTGAGCAACTCGCTTCCAAACGACTAGACAACCCAGAAGATGAAAAGGACGCTGTCCTGCTATTACAAGATGATAAAAAACAAGAAAATGATGATGTGTCCACTCCCTGTTGGACTCAGAATATGATACATTTCCTACAGACGGGTATATGCCCTCTAGAAATGAGCAAAGCAAAAAGAAGACACTTCAGGTTGCAGGTAATTCCATATACCATCATTGATGGAGTTTTGTTCAAAAAGGACCTGAATGGAGTGCTGCTGAGATGCATTAACACAGATCAGATCCAGAGGGTATTAAAAGAGTTTCATGATGGACCAGCCGGTGGCCATTTTGTACCAAGAGTGACAGCTCTGAAAATCATGAAGGCTGGTTATTATTGGCCTAAAATATTCAGTGATTGCTATGCATGGATCAAGAGGTGTAAGAATTGTGCATTTTTCACAGGAAAAGAGAAACTTGCAGCCCTCCCATTACATCCAATCTCAGTTGACCAGCCATTCATGCGATGGGGTCTGGACTTCATTGGAGTCATCAATCCCAATTCATGCCAAGGGCACAAATGGATTTTGACAGCCACAGACTACTTCACCAGATGGACAGAAGTAGTAGCAGTCAAAGAGGCGAATGAGTCTAGCATCTTGGACTTTTACGAGGGAATAACTACCAGATTTAGTGTACCTACTACAATAGTCTCTGATAATGCATTGGCATTTATTGGATCTAAAGTTACTGAGTGGGCTGTCAAGAACGGAATCTACCTGAGCACTTCATAAAACTATTACCCTCAAGGTAATGGCCAGGCCGAGTCTACAAACAAAAACTTGCTGAGGATCATTAGGAGGACTCTTGATGAGAATCAGAAGGCTTGGCATACCAAACTGAAATCAGCCTTATGGGCAGATAGGATAACTCCCAAAAGATCCACAGGTAACTCTCCATTTAGGCTTGTCTACGGAAGAGAGGCAGTCTTGCCCATGTCACTTGAGTTGCCAACGTTGGAACTCATGAAACAGCTGGAGTTGCTAGAGTTTGGGCCCATGGAGGTGAGATATGCAGAATTGATGGAGCTGTAAGAAATCAGAGATCAGGCATTCCAAGCAATGGAAAAGGATCAGGCTTTGATCAAGAAGACCTTTGATAAGAAGGCCAAAGATAGATCTTTTCAAATAGGAGACCTAGTATTGAAATGGGATGTGGACAGAGCAAAACCAGGAAGGCATTCAAAATTTGATGCCATTTGGAGTGGCCCATACATGGTCACAAAGTGCAAGAACAATAATGCTTTCCAATTGGCCTCATTGGATGGTGAAGAACTGCAGATTCCAGTAAATGGAATCTATCTCAAGCGTTACTTATAGAGGGAGGTTCACTACATCTGTAAATACTAGTTTAGATTTTCTTTCCTCCAAGTGCTTGTGCACATTGTTTTGCTGTAGATTAGTTTTGTTTTCCCTAAGTGCTTTGGCACAGGTTTTGCTGCTCTCAGGTTGTTTTCTATAGTTCTGAGTGTTGCTGGAAGGGAAGTTGCAGTATCAGGCTTGTTTCAGGTTAATGCTTAACTCCATGCCCAATGGATTGCTTCAGGATACTGGCCTTTTCATTTAGCAGGCAGATGATCCCGCTGAGTCACCAAATTGTTATCGAAAATTCACCCCCCCGGGGTAAATTTGATAACATGCATCAGGATGTCCAAATTCCAAGAAAAATGACTGATTTAGAGCAAAATCAGGTTTCTAGGGTCCCTTCAGGAATCTTTCTAAACTCCCCAGGCCGAAGAAGGAAGGAGCAAGCTTCTGAGAAAGTGTGAAAGGTTGCAGAAAGGCAAATAGGATTGATCCAGGAAAAAGTGAAAAAATTGGCTAAGTCCTTCTAGAGGGAGCAGTCGGGATGTTTGGGACAGAAGGGCCCGAACCGGCCGGTTCACGTGAAATCAGCACAAGGAGCCCAAAAGCAATTGGGACAAGCGGGCCAGAAATACCCGAACCGGCCGAACCGGCCGAAAAGAGACAAGTCAGCCCAAAAGCAATTGGGACAAGCGGGCCAGAAATACCCGAACTGGCCGAAATTGTCCCAAAAGGTCCAAAATCAAAATAGGACATCCGGGACAAAAAGACCCGAAATACGCAAAGAAGCCGAAGGAGCCAAAAGCCAATCAAAAGGTGCCACGTGTCTTTGGCCAAATGAGGGACAAGGAAGCCCATTTTGGGCGGATCGGAGGTTTTTGTCCCAAGCAGCACTGGGACATCCGGGATGAATGGACGCGAAGTACGCGGAAGACCCAGCAGGCCCGAGAACCATTGAAAAATTGCCACGTGTCCTCATAGAGTAAAGGTCAGAAAAGTCAAAGGGTGAATTTTCGAGCACCGAGCCGAACAAATAGGATCGTGCCACGTGTCCCATTTAAGAACCCACGAGGAAAAGTCAAAATTCAAGAGACAGCCCGCCGAAAAGTAGAGGAGAGAGAATTATTCAGCGAATCAGAGCGCAGCCACGTGTCATCCAAGTGGCAGAGCGCGGGAAGAAATTCAAAAATCCGTTTTTGCCTGTTCCGTGTCCTAAACCTTCAGATTGACATATCTTTCGATCCAGAGCTCGGATTTACATGTTCTTGATATCAACGGAAAGCTTGTGAGATTCTCTACATGTTTCTAGGGTCAATCTTGCATTTTGGTTCAGTTTGAAGAAAGAAAATGAGAAGACGCCTCTGGCATGAAATTAATAAGCAGAAGTGATGCTCAACCAACCACTTTAATGCAGCAGACAGTTCGCCGCTTCTGTTAGGCAAACCGCCGCTTTGCCAGAACCCGCCGCTTCTGCCATGATGGATGAATTAAATGCAACCTAGAGGTGGTTGGGGAAGATTTCGATTTCCTCTCTCTTTTCTCTCCCATTCTTCCTATATATTGTAAGGAGGGGTTTCTTTCTGTAGTTGGACATTTTCTGCTTTGCACCCTCCCTTCTCTCCTATTCATAAGAAGATTTGTGGAGTTTTCAAACCTCCCATATAGACTGTAACACCGTTTTTTGCCTTCTGGCTATTGCAATGTATTGAATCGATCCTTGAGCAATATATATGTGTCTGTGGTTTCTTCTAAACCCTCTTACATATTTATTACTATCATTCTTGATCTTTCATTGCATTTTTTCTATCTGTGCATGGTGTTGTGTTATATCTACATGGTCTGTGTTTAATGTGGTAAAACATATGTTCTTCATTCCTCGGTGCATCACCTCTATTAGCTTAGATTTATTTTATGCATCTTCTTACCTTGTCTCCTTGGCAGATTAGATTAGATTTTGAGAAAACCCTTTGCATATTTTGTGTGCACCTGAACAGAGGAATAGGAACCAGCCTTTCTCTGGAGATTCCTTTCTCACTCTTCAAGTCCCACACTTGGAGAAAGGATTCAATGTTATGCTATCACACTGGATATTAATATGATCAACCTGGAAAACTGATCAATATCCAGGGGTGCTGTGATTTTGCACTAACAGGAATAACATAGGAAATTCTACTGAAATCTGTTGCTCGTACATACACAGAAAAAGCATGACATACTGGAAATGGAACATTGGATCATGTTCCCCCCCTCAATGTGAAATTTCCACTTATTGAAAACAAGATCACTGTAAACTAAGGCACACAACACTGGAAGCACTAAAATCAAATTGCACACACACATGTCACCAAAGCTATATATGTGGCCCCGTCGTTGGCAACTGACGAGAGGTCGCTGAATGACCTCCAACCTCCGATGCCTCCTACCTCTGGTTTCATGCTGCTAATTCAGCAAGATGTGAACATGAAGCACATTTGTTTCCACATTGATCTTATTCTTTTCTTCCCTCCCACAATGTGAAACACTTTATTTTTTTGGACGTCGGGTAACACCAAAAATGCATCCGTAAGGCAATCTTTTTAAAAAAAATTTCGGACTTTTACAATTAGACAACTCTAACTCTTGACTTTGACAATGACTATTTTGAATTGGACAAAATGACTTGACTAAATTAAAAAGTAATAAAATGAGATTACTTTTTAAAATGAGAATGAGTATTAAAAATCCTAAAATCACCTATATAGAATTATGTTGACTTGTCAAGCTTTTGAAGAACATAATGACCCTCTAGATAGACATAGGATATTAAATCCAAGACTAATACAAAATTAAAATGACACTAAAACTTGACACGTAATTTAAACATAACTAACTATTTTTGACAAATATAATACAAATGGCACCAACTACTTTTGCAAATAATAATAACAACGTATTAACCAAAAACCTATATGGGACCATAGAAAAAAAAATATTTGTTTTATAACAAACAATTACAAATACATAACTACAAAGTTAGCCTATAAAAAAAAAACATAAAAATAAGACAATATTGGACCGACTCATATATAGACTTCTGAACTTTTCAACTCTATTTTGACCGACTAAAAGAAAGAATTTAAAAAATAATTCAATGGGATTCCATGCAAAACTGGTGGCGGGCTTGGTGCAGGATTCAATACAACTCCTTTGACGATCTAGAAGCTATAGAAATAAAATCGATGGACTCATTCATTCCAATCCGAACTGCTTCCCTCAGCATTCTTGGACGGAAACAATCCACAAGACACAGATGTAGGCGCACATCTCTGGAAAACCACAAATTGCATAGACTGGCTGAATACAAAGGGGAATTCTAGTGTCGTATATGTTTCCTTTGGCAGCTTAGCCATCTAATCCAGAGAACAGATTTTTGAAATAGCCCTTGGACTCAAGGCTAGCGGCTATTCTTTTCTGTGGGTGATTTGTCCTGCT
Organism: Taxus chinensis; assembly: GCA_019776745.2. Taxonomy (NCBI): domain Eukaryota; kingdom Viridiplantae; phylum Streptophyta; class Pinopsida; order Cupressales; family Taxaceae; genus Taxus; species Taxus chinensis. The sequence goes on from CM034148.1 coordinate 908,086,005, forward strand.
CATAACAAGGAAGAATATGTTGGTCTACAATATTTTCTTGCACTACATGCATTAATTGAAAAACGCAGTCAAATCTGGCAGATGAACATTGACTGAATATGATGTGGAAGGAAAAAAAATAGGAATTTTAAACGCTAAACGTTTTACGTGAACAAATCATCTTCCATGGCCCAAATATAATGTGCATACAATTCGTTGATGTCTTGTTCAGATAGACACTAGAAAAATCTTTTCCACATGCGTATAATATTGAATCAAATACAACAGACAAAGTTCTGACAATGCGTAGATATAGTTCAGTGCATAACTTTGAACAAAACATAAAAATATACCTATATTCTGAAATACTAATTCTCCTACATAAAATTCCTCTCATTCACAGGGCATTAAATAGCAGTCTTCCCTTTAAAATAAATTACGCATCCATCAGAAATCAAATTCACTCTGATACCAAATATTGATTTTGGATCAGACTTGCACAGGTAAAACACACAGAATAATTATATTATTTTCTATATCTCAAACATCCGCATCATACAAATGATTATATAGGAATTATATTTCCTATAATATAGGAAACCACTCACCTAAATTATACAAGTTGTTTTAACAACTCGTAACAACTCTAAAACTAATACAATACAAATAACATTGCTCACACATTAATATAATGGAGCACTAATATAATTATTTCCTAACACTTATATCTTTGATGACCACTTGATCTTGATTTCAAGATCATCATCATTGTTTATATTGGTTCATCATTTGATCTCCCTTTGACGTATTACCCTGTTTGCATTTTCTCGACACAATTAAGATACTTATGTCATGTTTTTCATAAATGTGATCTAATTATCCACATTGTGGCACTACCCTATGTATATTTTAACACATCCTTGGTATACCTTGACTTGGTTTGGCTTCAAAAATTGTCCAAAATATTGAAGAGTTTTGCTTACTTTGTTTGTGTCATTTCAATACCACTTTGGCACTAATATCTCACTTAGTTTTAAATATTGATTAATGTATCCAATTGGTGTGGTTATGTGGCTTACATTTGTAATCCTCACTCTCTAACATTTAGACCTTGTTATTTAAAATTAACATGGTATCCTTTGATTGGGAGTCAACTCTACCCTTTATTAATATTTACACCTTGTTCATTTCAAGCTTGACATAAATATTGACTTTGTGTTGATCATCTTTGCATCAAACTCACTTTACACACATTTTTTCAGATGGTGTATTTCCTTGTTGATTGGCTTTGTGTTTCACACTTGCATGATTGTTCCCTATGATTATTCATTCAGAAAACTTATTTTCTAGGAAAATCCCTTTTTATCTCATCGATATTGCATCATCACAATGTCTATTTTACTTATAACTTATTTAGTAAATCATACACACATCTCCATACTTACAAACTGTCTAGTTAGATGTCATTATTCTACTCGAATTGACATGTCACTTCCTTCCCGTTGAAGGATTTCCATCACACTATCTAGGTCTAGAAATTTGTGCTTAAAATGACACTAAAAATGAATGATTATCACATGGTTCCTCACACTTACGACAATACGGAACCTAGGTTTAGGCATTCAAATCGATATATTCCCATTACAACTAAACCTCATTTTTTTCTTCATGCTAGAGGGCCCATTTAGGTACCTTGTTCCCCCCCTTCAGCACATAGTTAGTGGTATGGTTAGGATGCTTTTGATCCAAATTATTATTCAAGTTCCCCCCACTCTTCTTCTTCTAATTCAGATCCAAACTACCATTAATATTCCCACTCTTCTTCTGAAGATTTGGAATTCCAACTATTGTTCAGATACCTATAGATCAAATCTTGAATCACTGTCCTCCCTTCCTTCACAGGACCATTAAGCTAAATCACCTCAATGAATTTTTCCTCCTTTGAATACTTTTGTGACTCTAAATTCCATTGATTGAACATATAATTCAGGTCTTGAGTCACGGTCCTCCCTTTCTTCACAAGACCTACTTCATCAGTCATCTTAGTGATCTCTTCCTTTGTCGAAGAGTTCCACACTCGGGCTACCTCTAGTCAATCATCTAATTTGACTCCTACATCACAACTTAATGAATGGCTATGTGATCCTACTTTCCAACCTACATTACGTCATCTTATAGAAAAATTAAATAGGTCCAAATCCAAATAGTCCATTCATGAGATGTTTGCCTCTAATCCTAATTCCTCTCTTGAGTCATCTTCTTTTGTTAATCAATCTTCCCTCCTTATTGGACCTATTTCTTCTATTCAACCTTTTATGACTAAAGAAAAAAAAACCTTTACTAATTGATTTCTCTCAAAATAAGAAACAATTAGACTACACGATGATATCGCTTTAGAGGATTGCAAACAAGGATTCTTTCTAGAACTAGATACACTTGCATATGGGGAGGAAGAAATCGATTCCTTTTATTAGAACATGGAGGAAGTGCTTAAGGTCATGGAACTTTATTCTTATTCTGTTATTCCATCTTCACCTTCTTCTAAGCATGATGAGATGTCAGGGTCTAGCATTGAGCCATGGCCTATCTTCTCGTTACCAAATCATTCATTTTTTATCACCATTCCTCAATCAAAATCTTACCTTGGGTCATTGTTGATTACCCCATCATCTTCCTCTATATTGGGGCCACATTCTAGTAGCCCTCCATTTTCTACTTGTGGGTCACCTCTTGGTAGCCCATTACCTTCTATTCTCAGGCCATATCTTGATAGCCCTTCATCCTCTTCTATCTATGGGACCGTAGTCCCTCCTCATCTATACTTAGGCCGCATCTTGGTATCCCTTTGTCATCTTCTATTAGTGTCTCACCTCCTGGTAGTCCATCTTCTTCAATTCTTGGACCATATCCTATTCATCCATCACATCATCCTTCTACCAATGACTGGGGAAATCCTACCATCATTTCTCTCGTTCCTATCATCAATCGTAAACATTCAATCTCTTCTCCCACTTATTAGGGTTAGAAAAGTCACATTTCATCTTATATGAAACCCAAATAGGTTCATTATCAAGCTCAGGTCAAAACATCCTAGAGCTCAAAATCCCCCAACAACTTAAACAATCTCAAAGTTGTAAATCAAGCGTGATTCAAGAATGCACATCAATGTAACCATCAAGTATGGCACAAAGTGAATAAACCTTTGGATAGGGAACTCAATCTCCCACATATGAAATCCATGTTTCAAGATAAATCACATTCATTTTTTGAGTATGAGCTCACCACGATCATCGAGATCGGGGAAAACATGACTCTTGATAAAAAATCACGCTTAGTCTCCCTTATCAAATAAATTACACACATTGTTGTTGGATATTACCACACAGAGTGAATTTTTTAGTCCCAACCTCTTAAAAATATATAAAATCTAAAAATCAAAACAATGCCAAAATACAAAAACATATAAGAAAACACAACAAAAACCAAAGGTACAAAGATCAAACATTGCAATCAAGTATTGTGTACACATGGATGTTTCTATCTTCCCTTCCTTGTTATTCTTCTATAAGTCTTCCTTCCATTTTCATACCTTTGGTGATATTTTGTTTAGCCTTTTCACATGTATTTTGTGACATTTATCTCTATGGTATCCATTTGACCCTGGTCTTTTATCACCTTGGTAAATTAAAGAATGGCTGACCTCTTAGAGATCCTATCACATTCAACATTTAATAAACTTGTTGTGAAGAAATTTTGGACATATTTGTTGACACTAGCCTTCATCATCATAATCACTTCGACCTCCTTCCATCAATCCATTTGTGGTTCTTAACCCCTTATCAAACAAGAGAGTTGAAATAAGTTTTCAGAAAGAAAAATAATAAAAAATCAAAAGCTAAAAGGTAAAAGAAAAACCAAATTGATATATAACTCTCTCTTGGGGTATTTCCAATAACCTCTATCGGGGCTATGGATGCCTGAATGGTAGTAGAGAAATGTTGCGATTAGAATCAAATACATCTCCATTGGGGGGCTATTGACACCTAGCTAGCAGTAGAGCAATGTACAACTATCCTTCCACCATCCAAATCACCTATCACCTATCAAAATAAATCATTCCTACACATTGGCTAGGGTGTCTTTACTTATTTTCTATTAAATCTTCACTTCAATATTTTATTAATTTCAACTTCCACACACTCGATCTATATGAGTAAGTAGGATTAGTATGTTACCAAGTGTCTTTTTTTGGACCTTTTTCAGACTCTTTCTTTAGTCCTTATCTCATCTCACGATTTGTGCCTTTGGCTAATCACTTTTTCATCATGAGGATTCTAAGCTACATTCATATCATTCACATCGTTCTTATACTTCATTCAAAACATTCATTTGTATGATATTACTTTTTTTCCATGCTTTCGAACATCGTTTTCTCCTTTCACAAAAACAATCTTCTCCTTTCTTTATATCATGTGCTTTTAGGCCAACTTACACTAGGGGCATCCTTGCTTCTTCTCAACACTTCATTGGTTTACATTCACCATCATGTTTAACCTATCCATAAAGGCCTTGGGTCCTACTTCTACCTGTGAAGAGTTTTCCTTTGAATACTCCCACCTAATCACTAGGGAATTTTTGCATCTTCACCTTTCTCATATGGATGTGGCCTTATGCCCTTGTACATCCCATCTATCACTAGGGGCATCCACACTTCCTCATCTTCCTGCACATACTTTCAGAATTCTTTCAAAATAAAAAAAACATTCAAATATGTTAGAAAAATCAAAACATTCAAATATGTTTCAAGAAACATCAAAAAGTATATAAATCATCCTACAAAATGTTGCTCTTTTTTCCTCCCCTATTCATGTGCATGACCCATGGGTCATCTTGATCTACCTCCATCAACAAAATCTAAGTTGCTTACTTCATCTGTACTCTGGGGCACACTAAGTTGCCTAGTACTGTGTTGTAGTGCACATTGCTTTTTCATCAGACTCAAGTGTCCTCTCTTATTCCCTTTACATGTCTCCTTTCTTGGGGCACTGTCATTAACCCTTGTCATTAATTCGAATAGGTTGGAACTGAAGCTTGATAACAAAAACATTACATCTTATTTCTTTGTTAGTTTATCTTGTTTACTTTCTGGTATTGTATTGCATTATGTATGTTGCATGGAGTTAGGCATCTTTTACTTTCTCGTATTACATTTCATTTTGTATGTTGCATGGAGTTGGTGTTTTTAGCAATGGACATTTGTTCGTATATGGATTTTCATGTCATACTACAATTTTGTTCATTCTTTTTAATAAGAACAAATGATGAAGATCCTTAGCAATATGATGAAAAATAAAGTTGTTTAAAAGGCACTGGATGGATGTTAGCTCATTCCCTCTTCCTCATACTCCTTTTCTTCTATATCCCCTTTCTTCTTCACACTATTCTTTCTTTTTTTCTCTTTCTACCATTTTTCGATCATTAATCAAGTTCTTCTATCACCCCATTGACAATCGAGGGGGCATCCTTCATTCTACTCATTTTTCTTCTATCCTTTCAATATTTTCTACTTGTTTATGCTTATCTACTTTCTTTAAAGTGATGTCACTTATGCCACCCCAAAGAGGGGAAAATTTAGACACCTAAAATATAATTATACTTAACATTTCATTCAATTCAACTAATTGATGACACTTCGTTAATCAACCCTTCTTTGCTCCGTTCTCGGATGCCCATTTCATGACACCTTCTCTATCGTATTCCTCCTATAATCAACTTATTTTGCCAATATCTATCTTATTAGCTAAACATTCCTCCAATAGACCATTAAAAACCTCCCTAGTTCTCTCTAAACCACTTCTATTGGCTTTGTAGGCTATCAATCAGTCACAATTGGTTATCTAAAACCCTCGCAACTCTCAATGAGTCTCTAATCACTTGGTAATCAAGTTTAACTATCCTAAACCAAGCTTAACTAAGCCTAAATCATGTTTATCCTAATCTAATCCTAAATTTATTTTTGATATTTAGTCCCACATGCACCCAACTTCCAATCTCTCGCAAGTTGAAAACTATAAATACAAGGCTAAGCCTACCCATTCAAACACACAACTTTACATAAGCTAAAGCCAAAACAAGCCTAAGAAAGATTAGGAGCTCATTTTCATTAGCCAAGCTAATAAGGCATTTGATCTTGGCTATCCTCCATTAAAATAGCTTCATCTTGCACCCATGATAGGTTAGTAATGAAATAGATAAACTTGGCCATGTAGCCATTTAGTGAGAATCATTCACCCTCATGGAGTAAACAACAAAACTGATTGCTTAGATCCTTATTAGGCTCATTTTATTAAGCTTTCAAGAAAAGAGGTTAGTTTAATTTTCTATATTTCTTGTTTTATTTCAAGTTATAGTACATTCAAATAAGATTCATTTCTCATTTATTGTCATATAGTCCATTGAGGGACTTTGCACAAAGCATTTTTGGTCTTGCCCCATATCCATAGCTTTTTGCAAAATCTTTCATTGAACACAAAAACAACAAGGCCACTTAAGTGACCTCCACATTTAACATCATGAAATTCCTTAACAGTATAAGGAATTTCAGAACTTGTAATACATCCTAAGAGAATACCATCGAAGCCACGCTTATAGAGGAGGCCACCCATGATGATGTAGCAAGAGAATTTTTTTTGAAAGGCACATTGTCCATTACGAGTGAGGTCAGGAGGAAAGATGAATAGGGAAAGATAGTCTGTGTATTGTTTATACCAAAGGTCACTCAGGTTAGGAGCAGTGGTTCTAATAGAGTAAAATATGTGAGGTAAGTAAGAAGGTGATTGTAGTCTTTGTATGGTGACAAAGATTTTAGAATTGGTAGGTAAAGTGGGTATTTGGGAAGCCAAGCAGGCCATGGTATCTATAAATTTGTTGGTTAAATGTGGGACAGTTTGAAGGGTGTAACAGTCGAAGGTGGTCAAAATTATGTCCACATGATGTTTATACTTTTGAATTATCTCATTATAACTTTGGTATATACCATTTACTTGGTTTATGACCAACTTGAGAACCACCAAAGATGTTGATTGATTTAACATCTAAGGCATAGGTAGCTTGGAGACCTAATACGAGTGCTTTGTATTTGGAAATATTTTTTGTAAAATCAAAATCAAGTTTGAAAGATAAAGGAATGGGTTCACCATCAAGTGGAATGAGGATAACACTAGTCCCACCTCCATGATGACACTTGGAACCATCGAAGAAGAGTGTCGTTTGGTAAGTGGGTTCATCCAGGGAAAGGGTATCAATTGACTCATCTAGAAAGTCAAAGTTAGAGGGTTGGTCCCCAGAAATAGGTGCGTTAGCCAATTGGTCGGTGATAGCATGGCCCTTGATGGAGTTTTTATTGGTGAATTTGATGTCGAGGTTAGTGAGAAGCATGAATTAGCATGTAGCTTGTTGATTTTGGTAACGTTTGGTGTACATGAAGTGTAAGGGGTTGGTGTTGGTCACAACATAGGTTTTGTGGTTGAGTAGGTAATGGTGGAGTTTTTTGGAAACATAAACTAAGGCTAATAAAAAAATTTCAGCATGGGTATATCAGGTCTCGTAATGATAAAAGATTATTTCTTATGTAATAAACCACCTACTCCCTGTTTTGTTCATCTTGATGAGCGAGCATGGCCCCCAAGGATTGATTTCGGTAGCTAATATGTATAGGTAGAAGGGTTGATCATATTTAGGTGGGATGAGTACAGGTGGTTGAAGATAGGTATTGTTTCAAGGCTTCAAAAGAATTATGTAAATCATCATTCCATTTAAAGGAAACATACTTTTTGACAAGGTGGTGAAATGGTTAACACCGATTGGAAATTTACGAAATGAAATGATGAATAACTACAACTTACCTTGTAATGTACGGAGCTACCGTAGATTAATGGGTGGAGGTATTTTGAGAATGGCCTTGACCTTAGTAGGGTCAACCTCTATACCATGTAAGGAAACAATAAATCCTAGGAGCTTTCCCGAGAGAACTACGAAGACACACTTATTGGGCTAGAGGTAAACACAATATTTAATGAGGTAGTCAAAGATGGTTTTTAGGATGACAAGGTGCTCAGAGTGGTGTTTATATTTTGCTAGGAGATCATCTACGTAATATTTAAATATATGGTGCATGATGTCATGGAAGATGTAAGTCATATCCCGCTGGTATGTGGCACCCAGCGTTTTTAAGGCCAAAAGGCATGACTCGATAGCTGAAGGTCCCCCAAGGGGTGATGAATGTGGTTATGTGTTGATCCTCTGAAGCAAGCAAGATTTGGTTATAAATATATAAACCATCCATGAGTGATAGCATCTCGTGACTAGTGGTAAGGTCAACCAGTTGGTCAATACCACGTAGAGGAAAGTCATCTTTCGAGTAAGCTAGGTTGAGGTTACAGAAATTAGTGTAAATGTGGAGTCCCCCTATCACCTTAGTGATGGCGATAATGTTAGAAATCCATCAAAGATAATCAATGGCTAAGATGAAGAAAATAAAAAGAAGATGCTGACGTTCTTATTTGACCAGAAGTGCAATGCGATGGTGTATTTTTCTCGGCTTTTATTTTATGGGTTTAGCATTGAGAATATTTACTATATTATGGACCACTATGGTGGGGTCAATATTGGGCATGTCGGTGTAAGACCAAGTGAAAGCATGGTTATGGTCTTTGAGAAAATAAGTGATGACTTCTTATTCAATAGTATCTAAAGATTTTCCAATCTTTAGAATGTGTGGGTCATCTTGAGTATGGATGTTGATTTGGATAGTTTATTCATTCAACATGGTTTGCATCTCAGATGGTAATGACCTGTGAATATATGAGTCTTCTGCACCAAGGTAGGTTAGTATAAATTCATCATCCTGACATTAAACGACATTAATAGAAGGTGTATCATCATCGATCATTTCAAGATATAAGAAGGGAATAGAAGAGGAAGCCTTGCCCTCACATTGATAACTTAGAGGCCCCAAGGAAATGGTTTTTATAATAAAAAAGTTAGGAGGAATGGATTCTGGATCCATTGACTCTTTTGGTGAAGGTGGTGAAGAAGGTGGAGTGGGTGAAGAAGGTGGAGAAGTGATGATATCCTCAATAAGTTCAATGTGAGCCTTGTTGGTAGGTGGTTCAGCAAAGCCGATACCACTGTGGTCATTATATTTGTGAGTAGTACATGGAATAACAGTGTGATGTACTTGCTTGTAAAATCCAAAACCAAAACCCTTCCATGCACATCGATGTAGGAAGGTGTGGGTGAAACGGCGATTGGTGAGTGATTGGAGGTCGGTAAAAAATGGGTAGGTTTGTGATGGTGGTTCAAGTGTATAAGTGGTAGTATCAAGTCCCCCATAGGTGAGATTGGTGCGAAGATGGGGAGAAACTTACATGATATGCTCTCCTATGCGGTGATCATAATGAGGGTGTTGGTGAAGACTTCCATACTCTTATGGAATAAGGAATGTGTAAACACTATATAGGGGATACTCCCCCAGAGTGAGGCATTGAAAAAATCCTTCTAAACGATTTATGGTTGATATGTGGATAGTTGGGATGGACAACATGTTAGAGGTTGACTCAAAGGTGGAGCCAGCTAATTGGGAGGATGAAAATTTAGCCATGGAGGTTGTGGCAGTGGTAGGAATGGAGGATGTAGATGCGGGTGAGGTAGCGGTAGCACTAGTGAGTAGACGTGTAGGTGAAAGAGGCAGTGGTGATTCACTTGGAAATGTTTCGTTCCTTTTAGAAACAGATAAGGTTAGGGGCTAGGAGGAATACCTGTAGAATGTCGAGATGGTGTGCGCATACCGTAGAGAAAGGTCAAGCTGATTGCTAAGAACTCCTTTTTGTCTTGGAAGGACTACCTGCAAATAAGAACACAAGACCACAAGATTTTAATTAGACAATAAATGAGGGAACTGCCTTGGGCCCAGGAAATATAAAACTTCCTTTTGAAGGTGGTCAGTTCCCCTACTAATATGAATTAACACAAAATACTGTAAGATATAAATTAAGTTGTTTCGTTGAACTGGGTAGGGGAAAGGCTGGTTTTCTGGTTTTGATCAGAGGAACCGATGCTGGTTACTGATAACCGATACCGGTGTGTTCTAGGATCTTCTTGGTGGCTATGGTGTTTGTAAGGCTGGTTTATGGATGATATTAGGAAATGAGATGATGAGGGGTAAAGGAATGACAGTTAGATGCAATGGCACGTTGGGTAGTGGATTCAGAAATGGATTTAGGAGGACTGAGATTCAAGAAGCATAAGAAATGTTATAACAGAGGACATGCAAGATGTGACTTACTAGTTTTGACCAAGATGCAAGCTGATCTCCTTTGCTGTAAACACTTCTGGTATTTCCACTCGTCTCTGCTCGGTCAAGTGAAGATCTGGACTCTGTTTCTCGCTTCCAATGCTCTTTTTTGATCCAGAAATCCTTCGACTGATCCCCAAAATGAAATTTCGGTCCGTTGTTTTGGTTTTGGGAGCCCATTTACAGGGAATCGATGGCGGTTGCGTAACCAACGACGGTCGAGTAGGAACCGGCATCGGTAAGGAAAAAGTAGGCTATTTTTAGTAAAATAGCCCACCTTCCCTGCTTTTCTCCCGAGAGATGAGTTGTGGGCTCGGTCAAGTGACTAGAAGGTCGGTTTTGGGTGCGAGAAAGGGGTCATTAGTTATGGGTGTAGGTGTGGACCAAGTTATGGGTCTTAATTAGGTTAGTTTTAGGGTTAGGGCTAGGTCATGATGAAGTGGCAAAGTGAGGTGGTAGGTAGGGTGATGTGGATTTATCAATTAGAAGGCAATTAATAAATAATTGTGTAAGGTTTAGGTGATGAGGTTATATTGTGAGATGAGATGCGGGTCACAAGGGGTCGTAAGACACAAATTTGGTGTCTACAAGTGGTCATGGAGGTAGACGCTTTAATGGGTATAAGCATTTCATTGGGTTGGTAAAGCATGTTACAAGTCTTTAAAGGTGATGGGTCAGCCATAATGGTTTAGGTGTGTCGTTCATGATCAAACTTCACACAATGATGCAAAGTGGAAGGAACGCAACCCATAACACAAATCCAGGGTCTACTAAGAAACAAATTATATTAGAATTCCCCCTCCAAGATGTAAAATAAATATGGAACATTACGGGGGCCCACACAGACATGGAGGATGACACTTCCAAGTGTGGAAGTGATAGCATCATTGAATGAATGCAACATGATGGGATGTTTTCTGCATGTCATTTTTAGGTATACGCATTTGGTTGAATGCAAGGGAGGAGATGATTTTAATGCTAGTTCCCCCATCGATCATAACATGTTGTACACGGATATTATCGATATGGACAGAGATGGAAAGAGCTAGATCTGGGTCATCAGTTCGATGGGCTATGATCTCTTCATCCGAGAAGCTAAGTGTGGCTACTTGGTGAGTGGGTGAAGGTGTAAAAGAAGATGATAATTTGGTAAGAGAGGCCACAAGATGGGGTGTAATAATGGAGGCTATGGGTGTAGTATCATTGGGTAAGACCTCAATAGATTGAATAACCTCCATGAGAGCTTGACAACGGGATTCCGAGGTTTAGATGAGGTCATATAGGTACATTTTTAGCGGGGATTGGTGTAATTGTTTGAGCATCGCATGATGTGTAACCCCATTAGAAATAAGATATGTGGGGCCGCAGATAGTGACTTTAGGTGTGGGTGCAGATGGTATGTTGGGTATAGGGTTGGTTGGTGGGTCAGTTGCCTTTTCCTTGTCTTTTTCCCTTTGAGGATGATTAGAAACATGGATCATGTTGATTTGAGCCGAAGAGGTAGGTGAAATAGGTGATCCATGAAAGGTATAATGACAAGAAGGGAAAAATCTAAGTGGTGTGAAGGAACCTTATGAGATGAGTTGGGCACACTGACATTTGGGTGGAGGTTTGGCAAGTTCTTTGATACACACCATGTTAATTTCAAATCTTGGAGGTGGCTCTAAGAGTTGTAGGGGTGGAGGTCTTGGTTTCTGAGTAGGGAATGGAAGAAGAACTATGGAGATTGGTGCTGGAAAAATGGGGTCCTCATCAAAAAGATCATCATCGTCATTGTTTTCTTCAAGAGGACGTAACTGGATAAGAACGGTTTTCAAATCCTTACAGTTCTCTACATCGTGTCCTGGCACACGATGGTAGGTGTAAATTTTAGTTTTGTTAAGCCCCTTTGGTTTGGGTTTGAGAGGGTCATAAGGTCTTAGAGGTGGTAATGTGATGATAGAAGTTTCAAGGAGGCTAGTTAAAATTTTGGCATAGGATCCCACAAGTGGATCACAATGGGAAGTGAATTTGGGTTTGGGTATAAGTTTGGCCGATTATATAGGAATGGTTTTTGCAAGAGGAGGAGTTGGTTGAGCTATGGTTTTAGGTGCTGGTGTGGTCTTAGGTATTGGTCGTGTTTTCCTGGGTAGGGATATAGTAGATGAACTAACAAGAGAGTGTGTGGTTGGTTTGACTACCTTATTGGAGGGTAGTGGATTTTTTTATTTAGGTGGTGCCTTCTTGGGTAAAGGTGATATGCGTGGACGAGATCTAGAGGGAAAAGTGGATGGTGGAAGAGGGTGAGTTACCCACGGGGATAAATGAGGTGCTGTGAAGGTAGATGGTGTGGGCCATGTACGAGGTGTGAGGGGAAAAGGCTGAACTATCATGGGTAGTGAAGAAGTTATCTATGGTATTAAAGTTATGGGTGGTAAAAATGTTGTAGGTGTGGGTAGTAGTCATGTCAGACACTTGGTTATGTTAGAGGTTTGCGATGGAGGAATAGGTTGTTGTGTTTTTTATTTTACTAATAGGTGGAGGTTTCTTAACCAAGATAGAAGGATGAGGTCCTAAAATAGACGAAAGGGGTGAAGGTGATGAAGGTGTGATTGGTGAGGTTGGGGTACAAGATCTAGGGGATTGGTTCTTCTATTTGGGGGCCATATTAGGTTTGGTGTTAGTTTTGGAGGATGTGGCTAAATCTAATTTGATGGGTGGATGAGTAAGGCTAGCCATTGGGATGACCCCTAAGGTAGTAATAGGTTTAGGCAAGGAAGATGATGTAGGTGTGGGTTTGTATGTAGATGCATGTTAGGTCATGGGTAGGGGTGTGACTTGAGCCATGAGTGGTACCATGGGGGAATTTGTGTTATTTATGGTTGTGTGTGGTTCAACTGGCTGAAATATTTTTTGGTAGATAGTGGAGGTATCAGCAAGTGACATCTACATTTGTGTTGAGATAGGAAGAAGAAGACACCCCCAAAGTAAGGCTCTATCCACATAATCTAGGTGGTTAGCTAAGCATGAGAATGGAATTGCAGTGGGTGAGGTTGATGAGGATCCAATGGTAATACCCATAAAGTTTGTCTTAGAAACAAGTAATTTGCTAGCTTCAACTTATGTGGGTAAGAGAGTCGAGAGTAAGTCTGCATGATCTTTGGTAGCTGATGGAGAATGGTCACCTATAAGGAATGACATTTATAAGGGATCTTTGATAGGTGGAGGAGATGGTGGGTGTTCGTCTATGGATGGAGGAGATAAACAAGCATCTTCTGTGGGTTAGAGAGGTATTGCGGGTGATGGCTCTCTAGGTGGAGAAGCCAAAGGTGAAATGGTCTCAATGTTAACAAGAGGTTCCTTCATATGTGAGGGAGGAGATGAAGGGTTTTCCTCTATGGGTGGAGTCTTAGGTGAAGTGGGTTCATGTGTAGGTGGAGGATTTTTGGCTAGGATTTCCACTATGGAAGGAATATGAGGTAATTAGGAAGAAACTAGTGCATCACTGAAAATAGCATGGACCTCGTGGGTATTGCTATCATGAGTTGAGGTCTCTCCAGTTTTATCAGAAGAATGGGCATGATTAGGAAATGGTTTCTTGAAGATGTGTAGGTTTTGATTGGCAAGTGCATTAGGATTATCCAAGGTTAACTCACCTTTCTCAAGCATTTCTTGGACAATGTTTTTGAAAGTGATGCAATTTCCATCACTATGACCTTTTACCCAATGATAGTTACAAAATTCACGCTCTTTATACCATGTTGGTGTGGGACGAGAAGGATCAAAACTAGTGTGTGGTGTTATGGGAGGAAGAGTGATGGCCCCAGTTTTAATGAGATTTTCTAAGACAGAAGAATAAGGCTCCCCAATTGGGGTGTATTTCCATTGTTCCCATCTAAATTAAAAGGTTTAAACAAGAAAGAAATTAGATGAGGTTTAGCCTGATTTGATGGTTGGGTTGGACCCGCCTTGAGTAGCACTGTGTTAGTGGTTCCCTTGGTTTTTGAATAATTATTTTGTGGTTTTGAAGAAGAAGAGGTAACATTTGACTTAAATGCTGAGTTTTTATTGCATAGTTGAATTTTCTTTTCTTCGATGGACTGAATCTCTATATTTCATGCCATGGTGAATGCCTCATTGAAGGTTCAGAAAGTCTGCACCTACAGGGTTGGTGAGATATGTCTAGCACAAGCCTGAGAGAAGAGCTCCATGAGTTTTTTTTGTGGTAGTTGGAATGTGAGTTGATTGATCAGGCTATGCTAATGAGTGACAAAATATGCAATAGATTCATCATCGTATTGATACGTAGAGTAGAGGTCAGTCATGGTAACCCTCTTAACAACATTAGTGGAGAAGTGATCTAAGAAGGCTTGGGATACCTAATTAAATGAGAAGATAGAATGTTTAGGCAACCCATTATACTAGTCTAATGCGGGCCCAGTCAGAGACATGGGAAAGGTCCTCAGGAGCAAAGCATCATCATGGTAATAAGATAACACCCATGTTTGAAAGACCACAAATGCTATTGTGGGTCATCTTTGCTGTTGAAGTAGTTAAATTTAGGAATTTCCCAATGTACAAGATATGGATGAATAGGAATGGATGGGTGTATGGGTGCATTACAAATCTCATTGTAGGTGAGAGAGTTACAAGTGCTAGAAATTGATGCCTCCAGTGTCTACATCTTTTCCATCATTAACTTGATTAAGTCAGTTATAGGTTGTGATGGATGGGTACCTCCTATAGCGTAAGGAGGTTGGTGTTGGACATATGATATAGGTGGCATTCCATTATATGGTGATGTCATATAGGTAGATTGAGAAGGAGGAAGTGAAATAGGGGGGATGTACCCCGAATGAATCATAGATGAAACATGAGGCTACTGATAGTACGTATATGTAGGTGGAAGGATCATGGTGATCCTAGTAGAAATGGGGGCTAAGGACTGTGGAATAGAAAGGAAAATGTTTTGAAAAGGGGTAGGGGTCACCAACACCCCAGGTGGTTGTGTAGCTACAGTTATATGTGAGACAATAGGCGCGGAATGTTACTCTTTCATTAAATAGTGTGCATACGTAAGATCAAAATAGATAAGGTAAGGGTAAGGAGGAATACCTTTGAGTGAAGGTGGAAGGTATATTGCATGCGTTATGATTTCACGATCCAATGTTGATTGCAAGAAATTCCTTTTTGATAGGAGGAACTACCTATGAATACCAACAAGACCATAAAATTTATATTAAATAATATATGTCAGTAGACTGACTAACGTATGCTAGATCTGAGAAGTGTGATACTTCCTAGATGGCTATCTATACATTGTTTAAAACAACTTAATGCAAGAAACAATATGAACTAATAATGTTCTACTATAGTTGATATGATTTAGGTATCTCATTCAATTACAATAAATAAATATAATCTAATAGGCTAGGTTATGGTCTGATCTAGAATTCATCTAGGTAAATAAAGTGGTAGGGACAAGTTAGGTTCAATATTTTGTTGATTTAGGTTGTTTGGGTGAAAGGTATGAGGTTTTTGTTGTAGGATAGTTTTCCAGACACAACGAATAATGTCGGTATGGTATAACCAATTTTGGTTGAGGGTAAACTGATGAAAATTTGGGTTAATTGGTGTTCGTAGGGTTGAGCTGTTGAAAAATTAGTGAAGGTGGGATTTGGTGATTCTTTGAGATTTCCTAGAGAATGAACAAGTAATGGGGAGGTAGATGAAAATGCTAGGGGGTAGTCAAATGTTTTTAGAGTCAAGTATGTGGGTTTAAAAGTATTTAGGTAACTGGATGGAGGGATTTTCAAGATGGTGAGATATGGTGGGATGTAAGGGAGACAAGAACACTCAAACAAATATGTAGAAAACTAATCTAAATAAATATGGAGGAGGGTGCAGATATAAAGGTACTTATTGGTGTTTATAGACTTGGTTGTTGGATAGGTAATGGTTGATCCATGTAATCAGTGATCAGTGCCACAAATATGTTTTTTGGAATGTTTCCGTGAATTCTTTTCTTTCAGATCAGTGCTTGATTGTTTGTTTAGGGTGTCTGGATGTGCAGGAGTTCTCTGATGCATGCTTGCATGTTGATATCTCTTCTCCAAGACTTGAATAATTATTCCAACCTCTCAAAAAAGGTTACTAAAATGGATATATGGTAACTAATGATGGTTTAGGGTGACTTGCGTTGGTTTAGGGTTGACGAGTTTCATTTAAGGTAAGAAATCCTAGGTTTACTAAAAATGACAGATCTTGCCAATCTTTTTGGCTAGCTCTGTCTATTCTCACGGATCAAAACAGAAATTTGGTACTTAGATAAGTGTGAATGTGGTTAGAAGAAGAATAGGAATGTCATTTTAGGTTTGAACTAAGTCTTAGTTCATTAAGGTAGGTAAGACTAAGTCTTAGTTAGTTATGGTGAGTGGATATTGAGTCTTAATAAAAGGGAAATATAATAAGAATAGGTTTGTGATGAGGTGTCTAGGTGAGGTGGAAGCTAGTTTAATTAAGGTAATTAAATAATGAATATTGTGATCATGGGTATTAATCTAATTTAGGTAATTAAATTAATATATATGTGGGTAAAGGGGGAGTGTGACCTAAATTTGGTCTCTACATTTTTTGCCCCTTTTTTTCACATAGCTTATATTGGTAAGCGATGCCACCAAAAATAAGAAGAGGTTGCCCCATGTGTGGGTGAAGGTGATACACCTCAAACCAGGCACTAATCAAGTGTAATATGGAATTGGTGAGTGGTTTGATAAATGTGTAGTTGGTGGTAGTGAAGGTATGCGGGGAATGGTAGTGGTCAACTTGGGTAATAGGTAATAGGCTAGGGTCACGAAGTCGGGTAATAGGTAATGAAAATCAAACACTCATAAACATATAGATTGTAACACTATACCAGGTTGAAGAGATTGTAAACTATACATTATATAAGGTTGATAGGTTTATCCAAACAAGGGTTAAGTGATTTAGGTATCTATGTATAGGATCTGGTCTAAAAACACTATGTATGTCAGGTGTAGGAACGTTTAGGTATGTTCCGGTAAACCAAAGGTTTAGGTTGGGATAAACAGAAAAAAAATATGTAAGGCATGGCTGTTATACTAAAAAAATGTAGGTAACATCATGGAAAGGTATAACGAGTACATAAGGTCAATCGTCACACAAAGTAGGTCAGGTTAAGGAAAATAGGTCATGACACAGGTAAGGTCAAGGTATAGGTAAAATAACAAATCTGAAGATGCAACTAAGGAAATATAGGAGTATTTTGGGCATATAGGTATGGTTAAATAGGTGTCCATACTAATAAAAGGTGTGTGCACTCTAATGGTTACAGGTAAAAGGAAGCTTAGCAAGGGAAAATAACTATAAGGGGTGACCGATGCCGGTTATAGTGTGACCAATGTTAGTGAGCTAGGGTGTAAATATGACCTACATCAGTTAGGTCAGATTGGTGTTATAAAATAAAAAATTTGTATCTTAAGAAATCATTGTTGTGTTGTGGTTTTTGATAAAATGATAGAGTTGTTTGACGTTTTTACACCTTCTCAGAGATAAGGACAAGGCATTTTACCAGGCTAAGGTGGAGATTACGATTTGGTGAGAGGAGCTAGTAGATGGGTCCATGAGAGTGGTGTGTTAAATTATATTGGTTAGAGGTGAGAAGTGGATTTTGGAATGGCAGAGGTGGGAGAGGATTCAAGTTGGCCACTAGAGAAGCGGCCAGACATATCACCTTGCCAATGGAACCGAGACGAGGTAAGATTTGATCAAATTATACTCTTGTTAGTTGAATAGTGTATATAAATTGGTTTGGGTATAAATGGGTTTGGGTAGGAATGAAATTTGAATTTGGAAGTGAAAGTGATGAAATAGGAAGGGTAGGAAGTCCAATGTGGGTTAAATAGGGGTAGGGAGGAAGGTAAGGGAGATTTGGGTAGGCTAGGGTACATATTTCGGTTAGTATGGTTAAAATTTGAGAAAAGGGGGGAGGGGGTTTGTGGGTTTGGTTGGTGTGACAGTGACTAACATCGGTCAAGGGTGGATGATGTTGGTCATCCATAGTCGGCATTGATCAAATAACAAGTGACCGATGTTAGTCATGATGGACTGATGTTAGTCGGTGTTTGAGGAAAAAAAGATCGAGAAAGGGTTATGATGAGAGGGAAAGAGAAAGAGACTTAATGAGGTATAAATGTAAGTGTGTTGAGAATAGGTAGGGGTAAAGGGTATAAATGATACGATTCGAGGGGAAGGTGTAGATTGTTAGTTTTATAGGGAAATAAATAATAAGAATTTTAGGAATATGTTAGTTAGGTAAGTGATATGTTAGGTATGGTCAAGATTTAATAATGGTGTCATTTGTTGGGTGTAGGCTAGGGACTAGTCGTAGATGAGAGACAGAGTACTACCTCTACTATTACCAGTAAAAGGGAGCATGATGGTAGAGGAGTGGAATCATGTTATAGATGTTGGCCTTATTGGGGTCAGAAAATATAGACACATAGTTTGGGAGACAAGCTTGATGGTCAAACTCATCGACAGATGGGATTCAGTGACCAACACATTTCATCTGCCAAAGGGTGAGATCACAATCACCCTAGAGGATGTGTATAGGATCTTGTGGTTATCGATAGTGGGGACACAAGTTTTTTCTATTTCTTTAGAGGCATCAAAGGATCTGATTTTGATGGTTTTTGGAGAGGGGATAACAAATATGAGGTTCCATAATGTGAGCCTGAGCTATGGAGATCTTTATGCATCCCATCTTGAGGAGATGAGGTTAGTGGGCCTGATCATGGAGGAAGTGTGTTATTTTTCGCTACCAGATACAAAGGGTGGGAGATTCCCATGGGCACTGATGGGGGTTCTCCCTAATATGATGGAGGATAGGACTCATTTTTCTTGGGTGCCAACATTCTTGGGATTTTTTGTCCTACAAGAGGTTGTGGAGGTTTAGTTTATGCTATACCTTTCTTCTCCACTGCTAGGCATATGAGAAAATTGTATGTGTGCATCTAGTTGGTATGCTCCACCTGAATGCATTAGATGCGGGCTTGGTTGGGTTGGATATAGGCGTTGGGTGCTAGTTGTTAGAGAGCGTAGGGATGCTAGGGCTACTCATAATGTGGCATATTATAGGTAGGTACCACAGGGGTTATCTTGAGTGGACATCATTTGGAGGTCGTATGATGGCATCCCTTCATATAGGTAGATGGTAGTGGATTTGGATGAGTTATCGCTACTGAGGTGGATAGAGGGGCACCGTGCTGGTGAGCACGAGATGATACCTATTTGTTAGCGATAAAATCTTTTAGGTGGAGAAAATTATGGATTTCTTGACAATGCTCTGTGAATTTAAGTCCTTCTACTTAACCAGTACAACTGCCATATATGTATGTGCATGAAAAGGCAGATTTCTATGGTGGCCTTTTGACCAAATATCCAACAGGGACACTCTACTGACCATGCAACAAAGTTTGTAGATACCTTCAAGAGATAATTTTGTCTGAAGAGTAGGAAAGGGGAGTGAGAAAGTATGTAGGAGAACTAATGTTTTAGGTAGAAAATTAGATTCTTGCACACACTAGTCAGAAGTATCATCACATGCATTTATGACAAGAAACAAATTTGTAAACATCATTAAGACCAAATGAAATTTGATGAACACAAAGTATCAAGAAATATCTTAGTCAAATAAAGCTAGAAACTCCTTGTATTAATTTCTCAAACAAAAGTTGTACATAGTGGAGAAATGGAGAAAATTGAGAAGGGGGGAAAGGAATAATTTGGCTATCTCTTTTATTCTCTCAAGGTAGAATACAATCTTGAGTTTACAAGATCAATTACTAACCCTTTGAAATGGGAATGGCATTATAATTTATAGAGTATAATATGACTCTTCATCTACCTCCCAATGTCTTTTCATATGTCCTCGCACAACTTAAAAAATTTCAACTTCCTAGGATAAGTCCCTTTTTATAACATAAAGGTGACTTATTACATTATGAACATTAAGACATGAAAAAGTACAACCCCAACAAAAAATTAGAGCATTTGAGAAGAGAGGGAAAGTTGGGGGAAAGAGGAGAGAGAAAGATAAAAAAATAAGAGGAGACATCATTCCTAATGAATTCCCTTGATCCTCAGCAATGGAAAGTGCCAAATATAGTGAAACTTTGAATCTTCAAACTCCTTGCACATTGTGAATCTCCTTTAAATCAGCTCATGAATGCTTGCCAGGTTGAGTGCACTATTCCACTGATGACCATAACTCCCAATCTATGTATGATATACAATTTTTAGTGAGAGGTGATTTTTACCTCTTATCAACCATCATGATGTGATGAACTCCCTCATTTGATACTGTGCACCCTACCCTTACCTCAACCGCTTCTTTATGGTGACTTACTATTTTTAGTAAGCACCCATATAAGGGACTTACTATTTTTAGTAAGTGGTCCTTTTGATTATTTTTTCTCTAAACACTCATTCTGACTTCCTCGTGATCTTCAATGCTCATTGCCTTTGTCTCATATTCTTTTGATGATGAACTTCTAAACATATCAAGTCTATATAGGAAAACTTACTATTTTTAGAAAGTGTGTTTCTAGTGCTCGATTTGTGATGGAACATAATTTTTTGGAATCGTCTTATCGTTACAATCACACCCATCGAATTTCATATATTTTTTCTATCTAGAATGATTGGAAATAAATTTCAAAATTTTGACCTGGCAGTGGCTTCGGGCACGGAGCTACAATGGTGGCCATTAATGGAGCTTGAAATTTGCTGGTCTGGTTTTTTTCTCTATTTGAGATGAAAATAAATCCATTTCTATAGGTTTTTCATTTGGATCTCGTGTGTAATTTTTTAGCTCACTCCTATTACCGGAATGATGGGAAATCTGAAAAATGTGAGATGATGCACGAAGTGGGATTTTTATTGGAGAAAATTATTCATAGCACCATTTGACATCCCATTTGTTACATCATGGTTGTTTTGAAAAATTTTGAAGTTTGTAGAAGACAACACCTTGATCCAACATGTATCTTGTGAGATATGAAGATTTCTCGATTGGGTGACTTCACAATTATCTAGAAAAAATCTTGATCTTTTTCTCATTCTTTATTTCTTCAGCACTTTTGATCATTCCTTCCCATAAAATCTATGTATTTTCATAAATTGGGTGTTTATGTGGCCATGGAAAAGCTGGTTTGGAGCAACAATAGTAGATTGGGTGTCTGGACAATCATGCAAAGAGCCATGACAAGGTATGAAGTTGTGAAGGAGAAATGAAGGGGAAGAAACGGCTAAGTGCTAGATTTAAATTTTCAAAAAATGCACATGGAAGGGCTAGGTACATTGGTTTTATTTCCCTCACGTCAAAGGGACATGAGGGACATCAATTTCCATAGCAACCCTTGAAGCAACACGTGTTATTGATCTGATGGCAGGGAATGAGTGCTCAAAAATTAGCTTTAAAGCATTGAGGGATTGCAAGCGGATCACATGGGTGAAAAAAAATCTCTCCTAGAGGGATGGGAAAATTTTAAAAGGTATGATGTCCATCACCTCAAAGGGACATGAGGGACATCAATTTCCACAACAATCCTGGAGGTAACACATGGCGCTTGATCTAACGATAGGGGATTTGAAGCTCTGCAAGCACCTGGGGGCTGAAAATGGTTATCTAGGAGGTCATATGTGGGTTTAGAGGGATTAAAGGGTGTTTGGTGAACTTTTAAAATCTTTATGTCCCAGACCTTGAGGGATGTCAAGGACATAAAATCCCACAAGGCTCCTGGAGCTGACACATGTCCTCCCAAACTTTGGCTAAGTCCCGAACTTGTGATGGTGATAACTTGAGCTCCCGATGGATGTTTTCACAAACATTTTATATTATCCTAACTAGAAATGTCCTTTTGAATCCAAGGGTTTTGGTATCATGTCTTTAATCTTCCATTTCATCCTTGAATAACTAGATTTTTTATTTAGTACTCAAACTATGCCTGATAAAAATTGCCTGCAGACCTAATGCGCCAAAGTGTTGTGAAAAATATAATCTCACCATAATGTATTTCTCAAAAACCTATTTCTAGTGCTATTTTTTTTACTTATAACTCCATCTGAATCTCTCAAAATCTTCTTCTGAAGCCCAACAGTTGTTTTAGGCCTGTGTACTGCCTATGCTTGTGAACCTTGTTTTCATGTAGACTATTCCAAGTCTTTCAAAACTTCCCTAAACCTTCCAACATAATTTCCATGATGTTTTAAGGTCTTCAATTCACCTACATGTTTAATTTTCCCTTCATTTTCACTCTAGGGGGTTTGATCTAGTCCTAGGAAGGCCAACGATAGCCCTTCCCATTACTGCCACAAGATATGATCTCTTCAGAACTCCCTTAAATCACCTAAGGGGAATGAATAGACTTTCCTAAATCACATAGGGGACCAATTTTACATCAAAAAATTGGTGACCAAACTGACGGATTTGACCTGGGGTGCCTAGGAATGATAAAACATGAAACTTTTAGCACAGGGCTATAATTTTTGTGCTTGGAAACCTCCAATTTAGCTAGTGTGCATTTACATGAAAACACTATTTACAAGGTAGGCATCATTTTGGGCTTCCCTAGGATGTGTGACCACCATTTCCTCAATACATGAGAGATGATTTGGAGAGGACTATTCCTCTACCACAGCCGACAGTGCCGACCGGGAAGGAGGAGTGGGCACTGGATTGGCAGATTGATGACAACAAAGTTATATATAGATATAGGTAGTGTTGGGAAGTCTAGCTATGAGTACCACCACCTAGGCTAGGGAATCCAGACTTGGCTACCCTTATAGTTAAGAGGGATTCTTTATAGGGGTAGGTTGCAACTTTACAGGCCCAAATCAGAGTATTATAGGGGTAGTTGATGGGGTTTGAGGCACAGGTTTCCACATTACAAGCATATGTGGTGGCTTTACAGACCCAGATTGAATAGGGTCAGGCCCCCGCACAGGGTGGAGATAGAGACGGGGGATAGATGGTATCCGTATAGGTGTAGGTAGCTAGTTTATAGCGCTAGTTAGCCACTACATAGACACAGCTTATGATATTATAGGCCAAGGTCACAACAAAGGAAGCACCTCAGGCTCTGGGGAAGGGTCCCATGGTATAAAAATCAGTGGGATAGGGTCCTATAGTACAAAGAGGAGGGGAGAGTTCATAGGTATAGGGGCTAAGGCCACAAGTAGCAGGGCAGGGTTCACAAGTTGCTATGAGACCCATGGTGCCACCACATACAATGTTGATGGCCAGATTCAGGGATGCCTTGAATGAGGCCAGGTACTACCAAGATCATTTGATTACTATTGGGATAAACATCCCTTCCTATGTGGAGTATAGGGTATAGTAGGCATCGAGTGAGACAAGTAGATCTCACACACATAAGACAAAGAGTACATGGGTCCGATGAGCCTAGAGACAGGGTCAAGGAAAGGCTACTAGCTCATGGAGGCTAGACCCAACTACAAGCTAGGAAGAGGTGAGAGATAAACCCATAGAGGGTGGAGAGATTGTGGTAGGGCACCAGACTAGAGTAGAGGAGGAGGAGATGGATGAGACCAACTTGGACATTATGTGGGGTAATGATTAGTCACCATATATGTTTAGGGTATAGAGTTTTGTATATTTTTGATATATACCATCCTGCGTACTGAAGATAGTGAGGATGTATATGATAGTTTTTTGAGATTTTGATCATATACCAACTTTCGTGCCGAATATGGTGAGGTTTTATATGATATTTAGAGAAAAATTTATGTATTTGGAATGGTGTACATTTGTATTGATGTGCATACTTTCATTGGTATAGGCGATGGGATTTATGGTATGGATAATGTAGTTGCTTTAATCTCCATTGTTATATGTATATGGGTGGAAACTAGGTGGATTAGGCATGATGAAGTTAGATAAACTTAGGAATGATGGAGTTAGGTAAACTTAGGCATGATGGATTCAGATCAGTTTAGGCATGATGGAGTCAAGGAAAATTATGCATGATTGAGTCAAGTCAGTTTAGGCATGATGGAGTCAAATCAATTTAGGCATGATGGATTCAAGTCAACTTAGGCATGATGGAGTCAGGTGAACTTAGGCATGATTGAGTCAAGTTGATTTAGGCGTTGTGGAGTCAGGTTATTTAAGGCATGGTTGTGTTAGGTCAGGTTAGGCATGGTTGAGTCATGTTTTTTGTTTTAATTTAATTTCCAAGTTATTAGTAACATGGGAAATAACTGATGAGTTATATTTATGGTATTCTGTAAATTTCTAAAAATTGTGATATTATAGAAATGTGGAATGATTCATTGAATTTTTTTATGATGTGGTTACATGGTGTATATGGATATGTGTATTAGTTTCCCAGTGTTCTAGAAAATGGAAAATAAGATAGAATACAAATAGAAAAATGGGGGGAAATATTTTAGGGTAAAGAGTGGTTGAGCTAACCTTCAAGAACCCCATGCCCTTGAAGTGCTACCTACATAGCCCTGGCAAGAAAGGGGCCTCAGGCCAATGTAGTTCTCTCATAAGCTAGGGAAGAATATGAAAAATTAGAGGAAAGGGTTGGTAGGTTTTTGGCATGATTAAGTCTAGGTTATAGGCATGGTTTAATGAGGTCACTTAGGCATGGTTGAGTTAGGTCACTTAGGCATGGTTGAGTCTTGGTTTTAGGCATGGTTGAGTGTTGGTTTTAGGCATGGTTGATTTTAGGTCATTTAAGCATGGTTGAGTCTTAGGTTTTAGGCATGGTGGAATTGTAGGTGATAGTGGAAATATTTTAAAATGTAGGTATCGATGGTCTAGTCATGTATATGGTAATCAATAAGTAATGAGGAAGGTGAATGGTAAGAGATGGTAAAAGAGCTGCCTATTTGATAAGAACTTTAATGACTCTATCATACTAGAGATTAGCTTATGAACATGAGACCCTAAAAAGTGTTGCAGAATGGACTATTCTAAGGGTGAAGAAAGTCACATGATCACGAAATGTTGCAATTTTTGAAATTACCTTAAGCAAATAGAATAGTAGGGTGAAAAGGAAATGAGGTGAAAATAGGTGGTTTAGCATAACTTAGTGTATGACAACATGTTTACCTGGAAAGAAACCCATGATCAAAATAGCAAAGTCCATGCCAAAAAGTTATCAGTTTATTCGTTTGTTTCTTTTTGATAGACTAATCAATGTGATAATTCTATATGGGATGAGTATATTAGCTCCTTGAGGTCTTTGTGAAGTTAATCGATGCGGGAAGCTTCTGAACCTTTTATTGTATTTCTGCAATGACTTTATATAGTTTTCCTTCAAGGGAGCAGTTTACTTATATCAACAAGATAGAGAGAAGAGATGTCCCTTTTGAGGGATTCATCTATTTTTTGGAAATTTGACTCATTGACAAGACTATAGAGGAAGATGAGGTTCTTGTTTAGAAGACAAAACCATAACACACAAAGGTTAACTATGAAATAGATGGTTTCAAGTGACAACCAACCATAGGATTCCATATTTAAAAAAGAAGAAAAGTATCCATGAGAATCATGCCATGAGTATAGCCATGGTACTCATATTTAAGATAAGGCTGAAAGGTGTCAGTTAATCACATGCTTCTTGATTGTCATTGATCCTCAAAACAAGTAACATGGAAGGTGAACAAGGCCCAAGGGATGAGTAGTCAATAGAAAGAAGGTGATATAGGACTTGATTTCAACAATAAAATGGTCTAATATGCAAGGAATTGAGGGGCTCAAGTTAAGGCAAGGGATGAGCAGTCAATAGAAAGAAGGTGATATAGGACTTGATTTCAACAATAAAATGGTCTAATATGCAAGGAATTGAGGGGCTCAAGTTTTGGTTTACCTTGAAGTGAAGAAAAATGATAAGCACCTGATCCATGGGCATGAGTAACAATATATTGTCTAAGCCAGTTAGGAGAAAATTTTCCCCGCTTAATTTTCTCTTTTGTGGTTACATGTTGATCTTTTTTCAGGATGAGGTTGTTGACCTAGAAGGTTCACTCATGGACAAATTTATCGTAGGTTTGTTTGATAAATTTTTGGTAGATTTCGAGATGGTCAAGAGGATTGAGATAATGTTCATCTAATAACTCAAGTTGTGATAAATTTTCTTGGTGAAATTCATCATCGTTGAGCATGTCTTGTAGTGAGATGCGGAGAGATGAAATATAAACTTCAAGAGGCAAGACAACCTCAGTGTTTTATAACATAAAGAAAGGTGTGGCAGCAATTGAAGTGTAAATACTAGTGCAGTAAGCCCGCAAGGAGAAAGTAATGTGCATATGCAAATTCTTCCCCGTATCATCCACTACTTTCATAAGAATTTTGTTCAAGGTTTTATTAGTTGATTCTGCTTGGTCATTTTTCTATGAGTAATAAGGTGACGAGAAACTAATTCGAATGCCAAAATTTTAAACAAAGATTTCATAGGGTTTTTTTTTTAAATTACTTTCTATTATCAGTGATGAGGCAGTGAGGGACACCAAATAAATAAATGATGTGATGGTTGATAAATTCACATATTTTCTTGGCTTTTGCAGAAATGAGGGGAATGGACTCTACCCATTTAGTGTAGTATTGAGTAGCGGTTATAATCCATTAATGGAATTTTCAAGAATGAGGATTGATCTCTCTAACAAGATACAAACCCCATTGAGAGAAAGACCGAAGGTCTCATGTGATCTATAAGGAATGACTAGGTGTGTGTGATGAAGATTAGCATGTTATTTACATTTCACACAATGTTTGAAATAGTCACAACAATCATGGTTTAGGGTTGTCCAATAATATCCAAGGTGAAGAATGTGTTTAGCAATAGCTAAGCCACTAAAATGACCTCCACAACTTCCACCGTGAACTTCCTTGATGGTGTAAGGAATTTCAGAACTGGTAAGGCATTGTAAGAGAATACTGTCAAAGTTTCATTTATAAAGAATACCACCGATGATGACATATCGAGAGACACCTTTAATAAATGTGTATTGTCCATCACGAGTGAGATCAGGAGGTAGAATAGAAAGGGAAATGTAGTCTTCAAACTACCTATATCAAAGGTCACATGGGTCAGGTGTAATGGCTATGATGGAATGGGCCTCATGAGGTAAATAAGAGGGTTATTGTAACCTTTGTATTGTGACAAATATTTTAGATTCAATAGGTGAAGTGGGTATCTAAGAATCCAGACAGGCCATGGTATCCACAAATTCATTGGTAGAACATAGGGTGGTTTGAATGTCGTAACAATCAAAGGTAGTTAAAAGCGTGTTGATGAGATATTTGTACTTTTATATTATTTCATTATGACACTGGTGTATACCATTGACTTGGTTTACAACAAGTTGGGAATAACCAAAGATATTAATTAATTTAACATCTAGGGAGATGGTGGTTTGAAGGCCTAATATGAGTGCTTCATATTCGGTGATGTTTTTAGTGCACTCAAAATCTAGTTTGAAAGATAACAACATAGGTTCACCATCAAGAGAAAAGAGGATAAAACTTACACTTCCTCCATGCTGACATTTAGAACCATGAAAGAATAAGGTCATCTAGTAAGTGGTGTCATCCAAAGAGAATGTAGCAATGGATTCATCGGAGAAATAAAAGTTTGAAGGTTGATTTCTAGAAAGAGATGCGTTTGCTAGTTGGTTAGAGATGGCTTTTCCTTTGATAGACTTTTGATGGATGAATTTGAGGTCAAGATCTGCAAGAAGCATGACTCAGTGTGCAACATGTTGATGTATGTAGGGTTTTGTGTACATATAATGTAGAGGGTCAGTGTTAGTGATGAAAAATATTTTGTAGTTGAGTAGGTAATCACATAGTTTAGTGGTGACAAAAACTAAGGCTAAGAAACATTTTCCAGCATGGGTGTACCTATTCTCATAGTCCAGAAGTGTGCAGCTTACATAATAAACCGTTTTCTCCCTGTGTTGCTCATTATGATGAGCGAGCATGTTTCCTAAGGTATGGCCCGTAGAAAAAATGTATAGGTAAAAGGGTTAGTCATCGTTAGGAGGAATGATCACCAGTGGTTGAATAAAGTATTATTTTAAGGTGTCAAAGGTTTTATGGCATTCAACATCCCATTTGAATGAGATGTCCTTTTTGAGGAGATGATGAAATGGTTGAAAATGGTAATAAAGTTTTGAAATTAACTGACAGAAAGATTGCAACTTACCTTACAAACTTCAAAGTTGAAAAAGTTTAGTAGGTGGAGGAATTTCAGGAATAACCTTCACTTTAGTAGGATCAAATTCTATGCCATGCAAAGAAATGATCAAACCAAGGATTTTTCCTTAAAGTACCACAAAGACACTCTTCATAGGTTAAAGGTGAACACAATACTTGATGAGGTGGTCAACAATGACCTTAAGGACTGTCAAATGTTCAGCCTGATGTCTATATTTGGCAAGAAGGTCATCCACGTAATCTTCTAATATGCATTGCATGATGTTATGCAAGATATAATTCATGGCTCGCTAATATGTAGCACCAATGTTTTTAAGGCCAAAATGCATGACTTGATAGCCAAAGCTCCCCCAAGGAGTGATGAATGTAGTTTTGTGTTGATCTTCTGGAGCGATTAGTATTTGATTATAATCTGAGAAACCATCTGTGAGTGATAACATCTCATGGCCGACGGTGAGATTAATAAGTTGGTCAATGCCTAATAGCAAAAAATCATCTTTGGGGAAATCGAGGTTGAGGTCATGTAAATATATGAAAATGTAGAGTCCCCCTATTGCTCTTGTGACAGGAACAATGTTAGAAATCCATTGGGGATAGTCAATGGGTAGGATAAAGTAAATTGAGTGAAGGCACTCAAATTATTCTTTGACAAGAAGAGCAATGCGAGGATGCATTTTCCACAACTTATATTTTATGGGTTTGGCATGAGGAATGGTTACGATATTGTGGACCACAATGTTTGGTTCAATAGCAAGCATATCAGTATAGGACCAAGAAAAAGCATAGCTATGGTCCTAAAGGAAAAGGATAAAAGCTTCATGTTCTCCAGGATCTAAAGACTAGCCTATCTTTAGAATGTGTGGGTAGTCCTGAGTGTTAATGTTGATTTTGATAGTTGATTCATTCAACATGGTTTTCATCTAAGAAGGTAATGACTGGTGAATATAAGAATCTTCCACACTGAGGTAGGTTAGGATAGACTCATCGTCCTGACATTGAACGACGTTAATAGAATGTGTATCATCATCGATCATGTCAGGATATAGGAATGGAAGAGAAGAGATAATATTGTCATTGTGGTTATAGGTCAGAGGTCCCAAGAAGATCATGTTTATGAAATAAAAAGTTAGGAGGAATAGATTTGGGATCTATGGAATCCATGGGTGAATGGGATGGAGAAGGTTTGTCTTCCTTAATGAGGTCAACGTGATCCTTCTTCGAAGGTGGTGTGTTAAATCCAATACCACCGTGATTATTGTGTTTATAGGTGGTACATTAAATTACAGTATGGCGGCCTTGTTCGTAAAAACCAAAACCAAATCCTTTCCATACACAATGATGAAGGAAAGTGTGGGCGAAGTGACAGTTAGTAAGAGAATGGAGGTAAGAAAAACATGACAGTCTTTAGGATGGAAGTTCAGGTGAATAAGTGGAAGTATCAAATCCCCCATATGTTAAGTAAGTGCAAAGGTGGGAAGAACCATAAGGGAAAACCTCTCCTATGCAATATTCATAATGAGGATGTTGTTGTAGGTTTCCATATTGTTCCAGAGTGAGGAATTTGTTGATATTATAGAGGCAGTACTCACTAGATGATTTGGAAGGAGGGGTAGTAGTTGGTGGGGAATCAAAGGGTTTTAATTGTAGAGGTTGACGCGGGTAATATAAATAGAAGAGTTAGATGTGTGAGAGGTGGTGGAAGTATTGGTGGATGGGTTCATGTGTAAAGGAGAAGTGGGGATAGTGGTAGCTTCCTTGACTAGTACAAGTACATCATTGGGTCGATACAACATGTTACAAGTTCTATATGGTGACAGGTCAGCGGGGATGGTATAGTTATGTCTTTCATGTTTAAATTTTACATAGCGGTGTAAATTTGAAGGGACACAACCCATGGCATGAATCCAAGGTCTTTCGAGGAATAGGCTATACTAAAACTCTCCCTCTAAGACGTATAATAGTTCTAGAAAGTGCGAGGGCCTACGCAAACGTGAAGAATAATTTTTCCAGGGGTAGAGGTGATGGTGTCATTGAAGGAATGCAACATAACTGGGTTATTATGCATACAATTAGAAGGGATGCACATTTGATTGTATGTGTGGGAGGAGATGATGTTAATGCATGACATAACACCCAAGGTAGTGATGGATCTAGATACACATGAGGAGATAGTTGTGGATAGGTTTTGAGGTGTTGGAAAGGTTTTAGTCATGGTTAGAGGTTTGGATATAGGTAGAGATGATGAATAAGAAGCCATTTCAATAGGCATGGTCAATGTCGATCCGATCGCTAAAAATACCCTTGGGTATATTATGGAAGTATCCTCAGGTAACATTTACATTTGGGTCTAGAAGGAGAGTGAGAGATGTCCCCAGAGCATGGAATTATCGACGTAATCCAAGTGATCATCCAATAGTGAAAACGAGAGTA
The DNA here is from genome assembly GCA_019776745.2 of Taxus chinensis. Taxonomy (NCBI): domain Eukaryota; kingdom Viridiplantae; phylum Streptophyta; class Pinopsida; order Cupressales; family Taxaceae; genus Taxus; species Taxus chinensis. Next base: position 908,117,021 of record CM034148.1, read on the forward strand.
CTGAAGAAGAAGATAGAATTAGTTTGCTGGAAATCCCTGTAAAAAATGTCTGTGAGATAGGAAATTGGCTAGCCTCATACTTTATAGGTAAAAGATCCGAGATCATGTCAATGGGGTCCTAGGATGCTAAGGGAGAACTTCCCCCAATAGGTAGTGGCATGTATGATGATTCTCCCATGGGTAAGAGAGATAATAGGTGGGGTGATGTAGACTTCTTCCTTGGTGGGGGAGAAGATGACGATGATTCTCCTATGGATGAGAGATTTAAAATTGATGACTTCTCGATAGGTTGTGAGGTATATGGTGGAATGACATCATTAGAATGTGTGGGTTCCTCCATGGGAAAAGGGAGAGATGAAGGGGACTCCTTTGGGAGTGGAGGATTGGAAGAGGTATGATCCTCTATGGGTAGAGGAGCTTGTGCCAGAATTTCCTCATTAGAAGAAATAGGTGGGATTTTAGGAATGGTTGTTTTGATATAAAAAAATCATGTAGAATTCACAAACATTGATATCGCTAGATGAGGGTTCACTATTTTGATTAGACAACGGTTTATGGTTAGGGAATTTTTTTTAAATATGTACAAATTTTGATTTATCGGCACATTCAGGTTATCCATGACAAGGTCTCCATTATCTATCATCTCTTGGATAATTATCTTAAAATTTATGCAATTACCATTGCTATGGCCTTTGACATGATGGTAATTATAGTAGTCTTGTTATTTATAACATGCATGCATAGGACGAGCGATATCGAAGCATGTATGAGGTTTTATGGGGGGGAAGCACAATGGCTCTAACATTAAGAAGCTTTCCCAATACTAAAGAATAAGTTCTCCAATTGATGTGTACTTCCATTGCTCTCGTAAGAGCTGAAAGTCCTGGACAGGGGAAATATTGGAAGAAGGTTGGGCTTGACTATAAGGATGAGGTGGACCTGCCTTAAGGACTACTATGTTGGTAGATTCATTGGCCTTTTAATAGTTACTTTGACGTTTTGAAGATGAAGAAGAACCATTTCATTTGAACAGGTTTTCTTGTTTTGTAATTTGATTTTCTTTTCTTTAATGGTGTGAATTTCCATCTTTCATGCCATGGTGAATGCTTCATCAAAGGTTCAAAATGTTTGGACCTATAGAGTTGGTGAGATGTGTCGAGCACAAGATCTAGTGAACAACTCAATAAGTTCAGTTTTAGGTAGCTAGAATGTCAATTGGTTGATAATACTCTATCAGCGGGCAACAAAATCTACGATATATTCATATTCATATTGTCATGTTTAATATAGGTAAGTCTTGGTGACCTTCTTGAATACATTGATTGAAAAGTGTTCCAAGAATTCCTAAGCCACTTGGTTGAAGGAGTAGATGGAATGTCTAAGTAAACTATTGTACCAATCCGAGGCGGGTCCTGTTAAGGACACGGGAAATGTTCCTAAGATCAAAGCATCTTCATGGGCAATAAGGTAGCACCCATGCTTGAATTACTACAAGTGTTGTTGTGGGTCCTCTTTACTATTAAAACAATTGAATTTAGGCATTTCCCAATGCACAAGATATGGGTGAATAGGAATGGATGGATGAATAGGCTCGTTACATAAATCATCATAGCTCAAGGAGTTATGAGAGCCAGAAACCACTGCTTCTAATGTCTGCACCTTTTCCATGATCATCCTAATGAGGTCATTGGTGGGTTGTGAGGAATGGGTGACTCCCATAGTAAATGGAGGTTTATAATGGGTGTATGATGTAGATGGCATCCAAGTACATGAGGGTACAAAATCTAAAAACTACAAATGGGGTATAATACAAGTGGAATGTACCCCAAATAGGTGACATACGAGATTGGTGGTTACTGGTGATGCATGAAAATAGGTGGGGTGGTCACAATGACTCTCATGGTAATGGGTGGTAGAGACTTAGAGATAAAAAGAACCATATTTTAGAAAGGGGCCTGGGTTGCCAACACTAGAGGTGGTTATAATGCTAGTAGTACATATCAAGAAAAGGGGAAGGATGGGGCTATGTTCAAGGCATTCATTTAAGGAGTGGTTGACATCATGGGTATAATAGATGTCATAGGGGTAGTAGTTATGGTAGAGGTGGAACCTAACTGATAGACCACAGGGAGTGATGCGGATGAGGGCAGTGCCAAACTAGTTGTAAATGATGAGGAAGTGGGTGCGAGGGAAGGAGGGATATATACGGGCATGCCATATATTAATTATCCTGAGGATTCCTTGGTAAATGAGTGGGTGAGATAGTATTACAAGGTAGAAATATTTTGATCAAGGAGTTTTGCAAACTCCTCGTCACTGGAAGTGACAGGGGGAGGTTGAGTCAGATCCATAGGTGACAAGATAGACAACAATGATGGACTAGGTGGGAGTGGTTGATGGCTAGCATGAAATACTAGGGCATTAGTTTAGCTTCAAGTAAAAACCATTTCAATTAGTGTTGACCTCGTAAAATTGTATTTTGTAATTGAAAAAGAAAACAATAGAAGAAGAGAAGGACAAAGTCTGGGGGCAAATCTGGTCAGTGCTTTGATTAGAAAAATAACATAAAAACCAATGATGATAAGTATGAATAATGACAATTACAAGAGAGCCGAAGATGGTTATGATAACCGATATAGGTCACTACACAAAGTACTAGTTTCAGAAAATGAAATAAAATTGATGAGTACAATCTGAGGAAACTATACCTGACAGAGATACCAGATAGTTGGGGATGATGGTGTCTCGAGGACCAAAAATAGAAAAGGATATGTGATGAAGGCTATTTCAAGTAAAATAACCAAAATATCTAGAAGCTAACACTGATTAGATAAACCGACGATGGTTAGATGTAAATCAACGATGGTCATTGGACTAACACTGGTTACTATAAAATGAGAGCAAATGATGAAAAAATGGATGTTTGTGAATTAAAACTAGATAAAGGATCAACCCAGAAGTCTAAGAATGACTAGCTAAGGTCCTGAAAAACTTATAAATAACTAGAATACTCCATCTATGATGGGGAGTGTGAAAGGAATGAGAAAAATGAAGAATCATGACTCACTCCTCAAAACACAAGTCAAAGACAAAGCTAAGAAAAACACGTAATCCTAAAAGTAAATTTATGTTTTTTTTAGTTTATGCTATTTAGACTTAATTGTGAATTTAGAACAATTTTTTTAGTTGGGAAGGCATCCTATGAAGAAGGAAATGTAAAAGGTGAGGTTTAAGGTTATGTTATGGTGGCGGCAGTCCTTTCTCTTAGTTATGATTGGACAGAGAAATGAGCTGGGTGCCTATTGTCAATCCTCTAATCATGTGATTGTTGACATATTATTCTTGGTGGGATGTTGTTTAAGAAGATGTGTATATTCAAATTTGTGTGGTTTAGAAAAGAGAGAGAAGAGAGGAATGTTCTTTCTATGGTTTAATTGTGTCAACCGTTAACTAGGTATGACTTCCAGGATATAAGCTTCCCTCATTTTTAAATGTGATCTAAATAACGCAGCATACAAGGATGAAATGCAAAAAAGATTTTAAACCCAAACCAACATATTATATTCGATGAGAGCAATAAATGATAGGCAAGAGTATGTCTTTCATTAATGCAATACAAAATAAAAAAAGAAGTGTGTTCTTTTTAATCCAAACTACAAGTGTCACTGAGACAAATAGGAGAAGAAGAATGTTTCCAGGGGAGAAGATTTAATGTGAAATATATTTCAAAAAATAAATAAACACAAAATGATTTCTTACGAATGAAACAATGAAAATAACCCAAATGGGTCCCCACCAAGCAATGGCAAATTGTTTTTTCTGAATAGTGTACGTACATAAGAGAAAAATAGATAAGGTAGGGGTAAGGAGGAATACATGTGACTGAAGGTGGAAGGTAGAGTGCATTCATTTTGATTTATGATCCAATGCTGATTGCTAGAACTTTCTTTTTGCTAGGAGAAACTACCTACGAATACAAACAAGACCACAAAAGTTATATTAAACAATGTATGTCAGTGGATTGCCTAGCGTATGCTAGATCCAAGAAGTGTGATACTTCCTAGATGGCTATCAATCCATTGTTTAAAACAACTTAATGCAAGAAATAAAATGAAACCAATAATGTTCTACTGTAGTTGATATGATTTAGGTATCTCATTCAATTACATTAAAAAATATAATCTAACAGGCTAGGTTTTGATCAAATCTATAATTCAGATAGGTAATTGAAGTCATAGAGACAGGTCAGGGTCATGCTTTTGGTGATTTTGGTTGTTTGGGTGAAAGGTATGTGGTTGTTGTTATAGGAAAGTTTACTAGACATAAATAATGACATCGTAGGTATGGTATAAATGATGCCATTTGAGGGGAAACTGATGATGGTTCAGGTTAACCAGTGTCGGTAGGGTTGGGCTGATGAAAGCTTAGTGAAGTTGGGATTTGTTGATTCTCTAAGTTTTCCCATATAATGAACAGGTAATTGGGAGGTAGATGGTAATGCTAGGGGGTAGTCAGAGGTGTCTAGAGTCAAGTATGAGGGGTTAAAAGGTTGTAGGTGATTAGATGGAGGGATTTGTACGAGGGTGAGAGATAATGGGATGTAAGGGAGACTAGAACCCTCAAACAAAAATGAAGAAAATAATCTAAATAAATATGGGATGGTGCAGATCTAAAGGTACTTACTAGTGTCTGCAGACCTAGTTGTTGGATGGAGGTGATGGTTGATCCATGTAACTAGTGATCAATGCCATAGCTGTGTTTCCCAGAATGTTGTTATGAATTCTTTCCTTTCATATCAGTGCTTGATTGCTGGTTTAGGGTGTCTAGATGTGTAAGAGTGCTCTGATGCGTGCTTGCATGCAAATCTCTATTGTCATAGACTTGAATAATTCTTCCAACCTCTCAAAAAAGGTTACCAAAATTGATATATGGTAGTCAAAAATGATTTAGGGGTGACCGGAGTTAGTTTAGGTTTGACCGGCATCGGTTAAGGTAGGAAATATGAGGTTTAATAAAAATGATAGATATTGGCAATCATTTTGGCCAGCTCTGTCTATTCTCACGGATCAAAATGGAATGTTGCGCTTAGATAAGTAAGAATATAGTTAGAGGAATAATAGGCATGTGATTTTAGGGTTTAACTAAGTCTTAGTTAATTAAGGTAGGTAGGACTAAGTCTTAATTAGTTATGGTGAGTGGATATTGATTCCTAGTAAAAGGAAAAATATGCTAAGAATGGGTTTGTGATGAGGTGGAATTTAGTTTAATTAAGGTAATTAAATAATGAATATGTGATCATGGGTATTAATTTAATTTGGGTAATTAAATTAATATATATGTGGGTAAAGGGGGAGTGTGACCTAAATTTGGTGTCTATAGTTACCTTGAATGGTTACCTGTTAGATCAGTGTTTGGTGTTTGCTAAGGATTTTTGGATGTGCATGAGTGCTTTGGTGCGTGTTTGCATGCAAATATCTCTTCAAAAAAAATTGAATAATCACTCCCACCTCTCAAATAAGGTTACTAAAACAAATATATGGTAATCAACAGTGGTTTAGGGTGACCGAAATTAGTTTAGTGTTGACCAGCATCGGTTATGGCAAGAGATCCTAGGTTTACTAAAAATGACAAATCTTGACAAGCTTTTTAGCCAACTATGTCTATTCTTGTGGATCAAAATGCAATGTTGCACTTAGCTAAGTGGGAATGTCATTAGAGGAAGAATAGGCATGTGATTTTAGGGTTGAACTAAGTCTTAGTTAATTAAGGTAGATAGGACTAAGTCTTAGTTATGGAAAGTGGATATTGGGTCCAAGTAAAAAGTAAATATGCTAAGAATAGGTTTACGATAAGGTGTCTAGGTTAGGTGGAAATTAGTTTAATTAATGTAATTAAATAATGAATATTTTGAGAGTGGGCACTAATTTAATTTTAGGTGATTAAATTAAGATATATGTGGGGTAAAGGTGGAGTGTGACCCAAATTTGGTGTCTACAGTGGGAAATATCTCAAGCATTATCAAAATTGAAAATGGGTTGTCCCTCATATGTATATAGGTAATTAGGATTTTGGTTTGTTTATTTTCTCTGTTATTTTGTTTCCTCTCTTTTTTCATCCCATTTTTGTGCACCATCATTTCTAGGATCGTGTTCATTGAATATATAGGGTTGGGTCCTTTGTTGTGTCAGTGAAGTCCTTGTCCCTAATTAGATCTAGCTGTTGTCGGCTAATTTTGACCTCGCAAAATCAATAAACGTAAAATTTTATAAAAAATATATAAAATTTCAAAGTGTTCTTTCACAAGATATTTCTCCCTCATCGTAATTTTCTTATTCTCATGGTCATTTTTTTCTTTCGTTTCATTCATTTTGAATATGCCCTTCTCCCATTACGACACAAACCTTGTTCTAATTATTTAATTAATATTTACCCTATTATTCAATAAAACTAATATTTATTACATTTTTGGGTTTTTCAATTAATAAATATTAATTTAATACTCATAGAATTTGTTCAAAAAAATTGGAAGAACTTTTTTTTAATTTTCGTAACTATGAGCAAGTGTTGGGGGAAATTATTCTTCTACTTCCAATTGCCGTAGAAAATTTTAATTTTTCTTCCATTATCCAAAAATTGATGAGGAGATGATTACAACAGGTAGCATAAGTAGAGAATATTGGGACTGAAGAAGACATAAGCCATAACCTCATTACAGATGTGGCCATGTTGCTTGTAAATGGTAAGAGGTCGATGATCAACCTCCTTCCTACATGTGCACTTCATCCTGGCTAGTCATATGTTGCTTACTTGGCATATAGAATATATGCTAGAATTATAGTAACTGTCCATTGAGTTCTTCTACCTCAGCTTTCTCCATTCTTATTCATCAACATCCATGGCGAAATCCTTCTTGTAATTTTCCATCACAGTAAATATTGTGTTATTTATGCTTACACTTTATAGATCCATTAAGCACACAGATTGTCATACAATAGCCAATAAGAGGTATGTTGATAAATAGATGTGAAGATTTTTGGAGCTACTGGATATCCTTTTTGAAACAAAGATTTGAATCTCCCTTTAACATATGATTTTTTTTACTATACATTGTACTAAATTCCTCTAGATCACATCTTCTTGGTTTTATTTTCTTCTTCTATCAAGAGTAAGAAATCAAATCTTCTAAACTATGATTTATTTTACTCACATGTAAGGAATACCCATGTTATGCAACAAAGTTGTGAAAAGGCATGCTATTCCAAGTAATACAAATTTTCCGTCATCTTCATGAACATTATATTTGTTGTCTAGCTAATTGATTTTAGAATGGAATGAAAGTTACTGATAGAAGTTCAAGCAATACTATGGAGACATTTTTTTCAATATCAAAGATCCCGACATATTGTTTTCTCTCAAGTGCCACTGTTAAGCCCAATCACTGAAAATGCGACACCAACATAGTTTTTTCAATGTCAGGTCTAGGATTAGAATGATCCATGTCTTGGTCAAGATTTATGTGATAAATGTAGGAATCCACAGATGCACTTCCCATAGACAATGATTGATGAAAAATTTTCGATGCTTTTCTAGTCCCATTTTTTTACTGTCACCTACTTGCCATTTGGTTTCTTTAGGTTTTTTCTTCACGCATGTATAACCATAAATCTTTATTGATTCAACTTTGGACAAATGAGTTCTCACCTAGCGTGTAGAGGATGAATATTTGCCTTCAAATTTTTCAACCCATGAAGCAAATTTCTCCATTATGCATGTTAACCCAAAAGTCAAAAAAATAAGTTTAGACAAAACATGTATAGATGTACACTGACTTACAAAACAATGAAGATGACACGATTTTGACATACATACACTGCCCAAGGGATTTGACTGGAAAATGTAGTTGACAATGATAATATTTTGATCAGCTTAAGCCATTTTGAGATGCACCACACATTTTTTACGAATTAAAAATGGCATACATTGTCATACTCATATATATATATATATATATATATATATATATATAGAATATTCATGAAGCACACACACACTACACACACACACACACACACATTTCACATGCTACACAGTGGACACACACACACACACACACACAGATGACAGATATATATATATATATATATATATAGTATATCATATATATCCACGTATATATAGGATATTGTAATGGTCCCACATTTGGCATGATCCAAACCAATATAACAACACTGGTCAAAAAATTATGGCAATTTTTAACTTTAATGGTGATTTTATTTTAGTTTCAATATTTTACTTAGTATGGTCAGAATATAACTCAACAGTTAGGTAACACTATTATTATTTGTTTCGTATATGCTACTAATGTTAAATATCCTCTTTGATTCATATTAAATTTATTTCAAAAAAGGTCCATTCGACCTGCCATGCTAGACTCGTGCCGAAAGCTTATTAAAAATATGTTTTCTTTTCGTAAGTCTCCAGGTTTAATACAATAATACTGGGTCCATGCCCCATTAAAAGTAAATGCTAAGTCCATGCTACATATTAAGGATTTATTCTAGGAAAATTTCTTAAAATTCAACATATGCTAATATTATATATACCGACCATGGCCTCTACATAAAATCTGCTAGGTTTCCCATTCTAATTACAGGGTCACCCCAACACCCAGGGAAAACATATTATTCTCAACAATGCTTTAAAAGTTAGGAGGGTTTACCTCATGCAGCATTGGATTCCGGTTTCTGATCTTAATGCCCTGATATTTGTCCTAGGTATTTTCTAGATGCCCTATGATCCTGATCCTCGATGAATTTCCTTATATCGTTTGTTTTGCTTTTTTGGCCTCCATTAATTGCTCCAGGTTTTGCAGGGATGGAAGATTGGAGCAAGAGTGAAAATTCACGAAGGCCAAACTTCATCCATAGCTTGAGATTTTGTTGGTCCGAAAATCTGTCGCCTGGACAGATCTATGGATAGACGAGCCAACAGTGTGCAGGGCTTAGCCCCTCTTTGAGTCAGCAAAGCGAAACTGGTTTATTGCTATTCTACTAGCAGGAATCTATGCAAGTCTCACAGATTCTGCCTTCGGGGGTTTGGGATCTCATCCCAGTAGAGTGTTTCAGGCTGCAAAAAGAAAGGAATAAAAGAGGGGAAAGAGAAAGAACAGATCCGAAGGAAGAAAAGAAATGAATTCCAAAGCAGAAAGGTCAGAAGATTTATGTTTTTGGGTTGGTAGTAAACAGAGCCAAACCTACTTGCATAAATAAACAAAGCAATACTGATGAGCAAATGACAGAAAAGTAGATATGAATCCAACAGATTAAACACATACAGATCTAACGTAAGGAAGATCCAATACATAACACAGCTATTGAGCACAAAGTCTTAATATTTGTATTACTATTTTCTTCTGTTACAAGAAAGCTCAAAGTCTTTCTCTCCTCACTTCTATTTTCATCTAAAAAATGTTCACCCCGAATACAACAAGTATTCCAGTATTTATAGAAGAGAGGAGAAGAAAAGCCAAAAAGGAGCCAACAAATATTTACAAAGATATTTACAAAATATCTAAAAGTCATGTTGACTTTTGACAACTTGATGGATGACATCATCCCATGATGCAACATGGATGATGTCATCATTTGTGCCAACATATTTTAGACATTTCAACGAGAAATTCGGAGAATAGAGAGAAGAAGAAGAAGAAGAAGAAGAAGAAACAGCTACTCATCATCGTCATCCTGCGGCCGAAAGGGGGTTGCCTGCTTCTGATGCTGCTCAGGAGATGATATGTGGAACTGAGAGCGGTATTCTGACCCTCTGATACTTATATTTCACCTCTTCTTCTGTGAGCTTGGCCTTGCCTTTGGATTTGATAGGCTTCCTGCTTGATGTTGACATATATTCTTCTGTGCTTAATTGCTGATCTGCAAGAATAAGGCGTGAAACCCAATCGAAGAAAGCCGTGTCAGCTGCTTGATTTTCCATTGAAGTGCTAACAGAAGAAAGAGTTAGTTATTTTTAGGCTCAGGGTGCAGGGCGCATGAAAACTGCAGCTTACAGGACTAAAATAGGTAAGGCGCACAGGAAGAGGGTGTTGCAAGGGTAAAACTGGCGCCAAAGGCGCATGGCGCATGGATGGGTCGTGTAACAGTGACTTTTCATGCGCCAAAGGGATATGGCACGGTGCACGAAGGGTTTACACAACATAATGTTATTGCAATCAGGGATGCGCCTGCGCCTTTATAGCTTCAATACTTAGCGCGGAAAAACTTTTGTTGCATGGAAGCTGGGTGCGCCAGTGGCGCATAGAAAAGGGATGCAACATGGACGGATGGTGCGCCATGGGGGCGTAGGTTTAGCACTTGTAGCACGTGGAAGAGGCGCGCCTTGAGGTCGCATGAGCTCATGATGCAGCAGGCAGAAAGGGTGTGCCATTAACGCGGATTTTGCTCATGTAACAGGGCGGGTAGATGCGCCATGGGGGCGCAACTGTTCTTAGTGTTGCAGGACGCGCCGATGCGCCAAAGGGATAAGACAGTGACCAAACCTTCTTTACAAAGGGGCTTCTTTATGGTTCAAATTCCTCCTGCTCCTCATTTCCTTTTTTACAGGCTCAGTGGTGTAAAATAAAAACGATCTAGCTTAGGAGGGCCACAACCACTGTTTCAAGGATGACATCCTCTTCCAGCAGATCTGGAAAGAGGGAGGATAGCATGGGGGGCAGACAGCAAACGGAGGAGGCCAGGTCATCGTGTAAATATATAAACAACCAACCGACAAGCTAAAACCAGACCAATAACGCATCGAGAACCGAAAACACAAAACGTAGAAGAGGGAGAACCTCTTACCTGATAAATAGCAAAAGTTTTGAGAACGGGTCCACAATACGTTGAAAACGACGGAGCAGAGGCTGACAAGCTCAGAAAAATCACGTGCTTCGCAAAAGTGAAAATGACATTTGGGCGCGCAAAACACATATATATAGAAAAACCAGCCATCAATGCGCCACCCACTTTTGAAAGGGTGCATCAAAACTTGTTGTCGACATGAAGTTATGTGCGTCCTTTGGCGCACCAAAAAGTGGCGCAACAAAAGTTGTACCAACACAAGCGCATGCGCCTTGGCGCACGCAGGGAAGGTTCAACACACTTTGGCGCACCGAAAGTCGTGTTAACATTGAAAATTACGCGCCAAAGGTTTTAAAGGGGGTGCACCAAAAGTTGGTGTTACATAGCAATTTCATGCGCCCAGCCAAAAAAGGCTCAAAAGACTAAGTTCGAAAAACTAGATTTCCCGAGAAGGGACTTTACAACGTTTCAAACGCGAGGGATCCCTAACGAGGGATCGAAACAAAATTTTCGGTATGGTTATCGGTAAAATTGCCCTTGTCAATTTTACGGGATAACAGCTGGCTCTTTCTGGGGACTATCCCTGAGCGAACTCGGGGGTAGAGAATCCCAGATCACTTGTGCCTATCCATTGGGTAACAGAGTCAAAAACAAGGGGGACCGGAGGGAGAACAAAAGAAACACACGACAAACCGAAAGCAAACACACGACGAAAGCAAACACACAACTTAAAGCAAACTGTACAAAGAAGAGAGCAAGCTCTACTTCCTGAAGATCTTCAGATGCTGCCCGCTATAAGGAAGCGGGAGCTCGGTTCCATCCAGATATGAGAGATAGAAACTATTCTCTCCGTTGAGTTGCTTGATTTTGAAGGGCCCTCTCCATAGGGAATCAAACTTTCCGTGCATACCCTTTGGTTCTCTTCGCTTGTCCCATAAAAGGACGAGATCTCCCACTTGAAAATCCCTTTGCTTGGATTTCTTATCGAAAAGCCTCTTAACTTGATTCTGATGTTCAGTGATCCTATCGACCACCTTCACTCTCTTTTCTTCAAGTTCTGCCAGATACATGATTCTCTTTTCAAGAGAACTTTGGAAAGTTTCATCTTCAATGGCTCGTGCCAAGCGCAGAGCAGGAAGTTCCGCAGAAATGGGAAGCTCAGCATCAATGCCATATAACACTTGAAAAGGTGACATGCCGAGAGATCTCTTGGGAGTAATGCGGTCCGCCCACAAAGCGTCGTACAAAGACTTGTGCCACATCCGCTGATTTTCATCTACTAACTTCCGTATGATGGTCACCAAGTTCTTGTTACTGGATTCCGCCTGACCATTTCCCTGAGGGTAATAATCTGAGGCATGAGCCAAAGTTATCCCATATTCATAGCAAAAACTAATAACTTCCCGTGAGGAGAAGTTAGAAGCATTATCAGCAACGATTTTGTTTGGAACGCCGAACCTGACAATGATATTTTCTTTAATGAAATTACAAACCACCTCAGAAGTGGCATGCTTGACAGGTATGGCTTCCACCCACTTGGTGAAGTAATCCATTGCTGTAAGGACATAACTATGTCCAGCACTCGATTGAGGATTGAGTGCGCCAATAAAATCAATTCCCCATTGCCTGAATGGTTCATTGATAATGACCGGCCTTAGGGGAAGGGCAGCCAACTTGGGCTTGCCGACGAATTGTTGACAGGGTTCACACTTTGCCACCCAGGTAGCTGCATCTTGAAAGAGCATCGGCCAATAGTACCTGGCTCGAATGATCTTGTGTGCCGTCACGGAAGAAGAAAAATGGCCTCCACAGGCTGAATTGTGAAAACTTTCCAGCAGTTTTACTTGTTGGGGCTTGTCGACACATCGCAGGAAGACGCCGTCTATCCCGCGCTTATATAAACCGTCATCCCAGATGACATATTTAGCTGCTCTGAGCTTTATAGTGCGCTTCTCCTTTGCAGTTAGGTGCATTGGGCATTCGCCATAGGTAAGGAAGAAAGTGATGTCGGAGTACCACTCATCACTAGTTGCAACAAATAGAACCAGAGGCAGAGAATCAGGCCCTTCTTGCCGGTCCTGCGCTTCTTCGATGTAGTCACCCCTCTTATCAGGATTTTCTGAATCTTTGTTTTCAGCCATTAGCTGACACAGGCCCTTGCCCCTTACCAACTTGGTTGGTTTAATATCCAGGTCATACTCCTGGACCTTTGCGATCCAATTTCCTCGCAAGCTTCCTAACTCCTGCTGAGTTAGAATTGATTTCACTGCCGTGTCAGGGACCAGCACCACCGTATGCGAGTTTAGAATGTAATACCTGAAATTCTTCACTGCTTTGACAACGGCAAAGGCATGCTTTTCCAGCTGAGTCATCTTTAGTTCGTGAAGCTTGAGGGGAGAACTCATGAATGCAATCGGGGATTCAATGTCTTCTGAATTCTTTTGCATTAAGATTGCAGACACAGTATGCTCAGATGCATAACTATACATGATGAAGTCCTTGGAGAAGTTGGGACATACCAGGACTGGTGCATGAGCAACAGAAGCTTTTATTTCTTCAAATGAATTTTTCCCCTCCTCACTCCATCTGAAAGTTGGTGACCCCTTCATCATGTTCAATATGTGACGGGTCTTCTCGGCAAAGTCAGGAACAAAACGCCTGAGAAAGTTCACCTTTCCGAAGAAAGAATGAACACCAGTCTTGCTTGTAGGTAGAGTAAGGCTTTGAATAGCCTTAACTCTTTCAGTATCTATCTTTGTTCCTTCTTTGCTAACCACATGCCCTAGCAACTTCCCTTCCGTGACTCCAAAAACAGACTTTTTTGGGTTTAAGGAAATCCCATGTTCTCGGCACCTGGCCAACACTTGCTCCAAGTGATCACAGTGATCACTTCGTTGTTTAGAGAACACAGTCAGGTCATCTAAATAAACCACAATGACCTTCCCCATCATACCTTTGAACGCGAAGTCCATGGCTCGCTGAAAAGTGGCACCAGCATTAGTTAGGCCGAAAGGCATTCTGCTGTAGGCAAATGTACCCCAGGGAGTAGTGAATGCTGTTTTGAACCGATCCTCAGGCGAAACTTCAATCTGATTGTAACCTGAAAAACCGTCAAGCATGGACAGCATCTCTGATCTAGTTACTGCTTGCAGAACTTGATCCATTATCGAAAGAGGGTAGTTGTCTTTCAGCGAAGCTTGATTCAGGTTTCGAAAGTCTACGCAGATGCGTATTTCACCGTTTTTCTTGTGCACTAGCACAATATTTGCTACCCAAGTACTGTGATGGATAGGGAAGATGATTCTTGCGTCTAGCATCTTCTGAATTTCGGCCTGGATGGTACCCAAAATCTTGGGATTATAGTGCCTCTGCTTCTGGCGGAAGGCTTTGGCATCGTCTTTCAATGGAATATCGTGCTGAACATCCTTTGGCTTAAAGGACTTTAAATCGACATAGGACCATGCCAATACATCTATATATTTTTTTAGCAGCTTGACAAATTTCCGCTTTTCTTCTGGCGTGCAACATTTGCCAATGTTTACAAATTGCGGATGTGCCTCTGAACCTATATTGACTGGTTCTGTCTCTGGGGATGAGTCGGGGTCATCTCGCTTCTTCTTTTTCACAAAACGGTCGTGCCTGTCAAACAGGTGCTCCAGAGAAACCAGGCCCTTTGGAATTTTATTTCCCTTGAGCTGACATATGCCGTCCTTCTCCTCTGATTCATGGTTTTGACCGTTGATTGATTCGCGGCATGTAGAGGTGGATCCTTCAAAATACAATTCTTTAAAATTTTCTGATTTTTCCAGAAAGGCAATGAGTTGATTATCATCGTTGAACACCTGCTCAATGCTGAGAATTGTCTGGTACGCTCGGGCGGAAAACCACCTCAATGGTGTACTTGTTCGTTTTCAAACCTGGATGTGGGAGCATGAGAGATGCTGAAACAGCCAATGAATCAGCCATGTCATTTTGGGCTCTTGGAATTGCCCCTATTGAAAAGGCATCAAATTCTTCAATGCTGTCCCATACCGCATTGCGGTAGTGCCTGAGCCTTTCATTTTTCACTTGGTAAATCCTTTTGACCTGATTTACAACTAGCTCAGCATCACCTTGTACTTTTAGATTTTTTATTCCTCTTTCTTTTGCGGCTTGCATACCGAGTAAGAGAGATTCATACTCAGCAGTATTGTTGGTGTTGAAAAACTGCAATTTGAAAGAGAGAGGAATGACTTCTTCCTCAGGAGATATTAACACGACCCCAGCGCCACATCCACTAGTTGCACAGCTCCCATCAAATTGCAATGTCCAGATTTTATTAAGATCCTTTTCCTGAACGAGAACAGCCCCTGTTTTATCCGTCTCAGTAGATAAGAAGTAATTCTCTATCCCTGATGATTCAAAAAGGATTTGAGCTTTGGGGTCTTCAGAGTTGGTAACCAAGTATTTCTTTTGTGATTCTAGCTCCAAAGTCTACATTACGCCTTTGACTGGAATTCTAGCTTTGGACCAGTCCATATGAATTTCTCCACCAACTTCGCTGCAAAAACTTCTTCCCAGCAATATTCCATATGCTGCCGGAATGTCAGCAACGAGGACTGTCATTTTTACTCTTTTATCCGGGAAAGCCGCAAATGCAAATTGCGCGTCTTTGATTTGGCCAACCAACGGAACTTGCTTAGTTTCCAAAGAATAACATCTACCGAAAGGCTTGGTAAGAGTGAGGCCCAAAGCATGGGCGACTTTTGCCGGCATGACATTATCAGAAGCTTCTGGAATCAATTATACAGTTACTCAACTTATGACCATTGATCAGAAGAGAGAGATAGAAAGGCTCTATCTTGCCTGACGCAGATGTTGAAGCAACATTTATATGGGATTCAGGGGGAGTGGAAAGGATTCCTTTTGGGGAAACCTGATTAGGTATAACAGCTTGACTTTGGATATACTTAGTTAATCTTACAAGCTGTTCGGGGTTTGACTGAAGATACTCAGCTTCAGACATTTGGATCTTGGTCTTTTTTGCATGATCTATAATATCAAATGCGGCCAAGGGTTGCGTTGGTAAAGGAATGAGTCCCTCACCTCGCGATGATGGAATAGGATTGGTGGTCTTAGTAGGAATGTGAGAGGACTGATTTGGAGGAGAGATAGGGGGAAAAGATTTCTTTGTAAAAGATTTGCCAGGGAGTTGAGTAGGAAGAGGATTACCTCTTTTAGCAATGATCGGAGGCGCGTTTGACACGGCCTTCTCCTGCTGGACATGGGCAGCAACTTCCGCTTCTTTTCCTTGTGAGCGAGTAAAAACAGCGTATGACTGTCCGCTTGCATAGCCTTGAGTACTCTCCTCTTCATCAGATTCTTCCTCATCAAATTCCATGTACCCGATAGTAGAGTCGCCAGTCGGTTCACCGACATCTTGATCATCTTCTCCTTGAGATGAAGGTTCTTCATAATACTGCTCTTCTTCTTCAATCTCAGCCAGAGCATTGACCGGAGGGGCCTCAAGTGCCAACCGCGGAGCAGCTGTAGGTAAGCGCGGTCTTTGTGAAACATTGTTAGGAACGAAATTCCTCCGCGGAATATCCCGGTATGAGGAACTGGGAGAGGCCTGGGCCAACTGCTTCTTCAATGCAAGCAAATCGTTCGCCATCTTTTGGAATGCTGGATCAGACGAAGTGGTGGGCGAAGGGCCCAAAGATTTAGTCTTGGCTGATTCCTTTTTTAATTCGCCGGATATTATCAGATTATCTTCTATGTGAATGGCAGCAGCTTGGGCAAGAACCAAGGTGGCAACTCGTTCCTGAAGGAGCAAGAAACTAACTTTCGAGCTCATAGCGTTTACGAAGAAACACTTTTGATTTTCCGGCGTTGGAAGCATGGCAACAGGGACACGGTTGATTAGTGCATTGAACCGGGTGACAAAATCACGCATGGTCTCATTCACCTCCTTCTTCAGGTGAGTGATTCGTGATAATAATGCAAACGCATCCTCTGAAGGTTTGTATCTGTCTTCGAAAGCATCCCGTAAGGTTGCCCAACTGGTGATAGATCCGGCCGGCAAATGTTGAAACCATTCAGCTGCAGGTCCTTGTAGGGTTTCCAGAAAAAGGTGAACCGACACATCTTCGTGAGTCACATCCAAAATACTGCATGACATGATGAATGCAGATATGTGGGAATCTGTGCTTTGATTTCCGCTCCCGTCGAATTTGGGAAAATTCTTTCGATTTCCGTGAGGGAGAGCGTGAACTGGATGTGGTAAAGCCAAAGGACCCATCGCGTTTCCCCATGGTACCGCCATCTGAAAAGCCGGAAAGAGAACACGAGCTGGAATTGTAGTTCCGCTGAGTAGCAAGGCACTACAAAGGGATGTGGATGCCCCTTGCAAAAGACTTTTTCTTCGTGAAGGTGAGACACTCCTGGATGACCGGCTAGCCGAGCTTAGTGCTGAAAAATGCGCCGGTGTTACGCTGAAATTGTGCCTTTGAAGCAGATCGAAAGTAGGATCAGCTTCTCCACGGGCTCGCCTGCTACGCGTAAAAGGTTCACTCGCCAGTGTACCTTCCAGATCTGCAATGTTATGGCGCAGATTCAAACTTTCTTTTTGGTTGTACTTGCTGATTTTCTGGTTTTTCTGTCAAAAACCAGCAGCAGGCACTTTTCTAGATATTTAAAACTATCCTCTTCAGAAAACCGATTGCGGTTAAATGACAAATTATAACGAGGATAAGATGGCAGGGAAGATTAGTAGGCTGATTTTCTGATCTGATTTTAACTTTTTTTCAGAGGGTTTCAAACTTTTTGCAAACAGTCAAAAACTCAGATCTACGGCAAAATACTAATTTTTTTAAAAACTCAGCGAACTAAAGATCTTTAACTGGACCAGATCTATGACTCTCAGAAGAAAATTTTTCAGTTTGAGCACTTTTGCAAATTTTTGGATTTTTAACAAAAAGTTCAGATTTGCAAACAGGCAGGAATCTTTTGATTTTTTCTGATTTTTATATCTTACTACCCTCATAGATCTGACAGATCTATTCGATCCCCAGCGGAGTCGCCAAAAACTGTTGGTCTGAAAATCTGTCGCCTGGACAGATCTATGGATAGACGAGCCAACAGTGTGTAGGGCTTAGCCCCTCTTTGAGTCAGCAAAGCGAAACTGGTTTATTGTTATTCTACCAGCAGGAATCTATGCAAGTCTCATAGATTCTACCTTCGGGGGTTTGGGATCTCATCCCAGTAGAGTGTTTTAGGCTGTGAAAAGAAAGGAATGAAAGAGGGGAAAGAGAAAGAACAGATCCGAAGGAAGAAAAGAAATGAATTCCAAAGCAGAAAGGTCAGAAGATTTATGTTTTTGGGTTGGTAGTAAACAGAGCCAAACCTACTTACATAAATAAACAAAGCAATACTGATGAGCAAATGACAGAAAAGTAGATATGAATCCAACAGATTAAACACATACAGATCTAACGTAAGGAAGATCTAATGCATAACACAGCTATTGAGCACAACGTCTTAATATTTGTATTACTGTTTTCTTCTGTTACAAGAAAGCTCAAAGTCTTTCTCTCCTCACTTCCATTTTCATCTAAAAAATGTTCACCACGAATACAACAAGTATTCCAGTATTTATAGAAGAAGAGGAGGAAAAGAAGACAAAATGGAGCTAACCACCTATTTACAAAGATATTTACAAAATATCTAAAAGTCATGTTGACTTTTGACAACTTGATCAATGACATCATCCCATGATGCAACATGGATGATGTCATCATTTGTGCCAACATATTTTAGACATTTCAACGAGAAAGTCGAGAATAGAGAGAAGAAGAAGAAGAAGAAGAAGAAGAAACAGCTACTCATCATCGTCATCCTGCGGCCGAAAGGGGGTTGCCTGCTTCTGATGCTGCTCAAGAGATGATATGTGGAACTGAGAGCGGTATTTTGACCCTCTGATACTTATATTTCACCTCTTCTTCTGTGAGCTTGGCCTTGCCTTTGGATTTGATAGGCTTCCTGCTTGATGTTGACATATATTCTTCTGTGCTTAATTGCTGATCTGCAAGAATAAGGCGTGAAACCCAATCGAAGAAAGCCGTGTCAGCTGCTTGATTTTCCATTGAAGTGCTAACAGAAGAAAGAGTTAGTTATTTTTAGGCTCAGGGCGCAGGGCGCATGAAAACTGCAGCTTACAGGACTAAAATAGGTAAGGCGCACAGGAAGAGGGTGTTGCAAGGGTAAAACTGGCGCCAAAGGCGCATGGCGCATGGATGGGTCGTGTAACAGTGACTTTTCGTGTGCCAAAGGGATATGGCACGGTGCACGAAGGGTTTACACAACATAATGTTATTGCAATCAGGGATGCGCCTGCGCCTTTATAGCTTCAATACTTAGCGCGGAAAAACTTTTGTTGCATGGAAGCTGGGTGCGCCAGTGGTGCATAGAAAAGGGATGCAACATGGATGGATGGTGCGCCATGGGGGCGTAGGTTTAGCACTTGTAGCATGTGGAAGAGGCGCGCCTTGAGGTCGCATGAGCTCATGATGCAGCAGGCAGAAAGGGTGCGCCATTGGCGCTGATTTTGCTCATGTAACAGGGCGGGTAGATGCGCCATGGGGGCGCAACTGTTCTTAGTGTTGCAGGACGCACCGATGCACCAAAGGGATAAGACAGTGACCAAACCTTCTTTACAAAGGGGCTTCTTTATGGTTCAAATTCCTCCTGCTCCTCATTTCCTTTTTTACAGGCTCAGTGGTGTAAAATAAAAACGATCTAGCTTAGGAGGGCCACAACCACTGTTTCAAGGATGACATCCTCTTCCAGCAGATCTGGAAAGAGGGAGGATAGCATGGGGGGCAGACAACAAACGGAGGAGGCCAGGTCATCGTGTAAATATATAAACAACCAACCGACAAGCTAAAACTAGACCAATAACGCATCGATAACCGAAAACACAAAACGTAGAAGAGGGAGAACCTCTTACCTGATAAATAGCAAATTTTTTGAGAACGGGTCCACAATACGTTGAAAACAATGGAGCAGAGGCTGACAAGCTCAGAAAAATCACGTGCTTCGCAAAAGTGAAAATGACATTTGGGTGCGCAAAACACATATATATAGAAAAACCAGTCGTCAATGTGCCACCCACTTTTGAAAGGGCGCATCAAAACTTGTTGTCGACATGAAGTTATGTGCATCCTTAGGCACACCAAAAAGTGGCGCAACAAAAGTTGTACCAACACAAGTGCATGCGCCTTGGCGCATGCAAAAGAGACTCAACATCCTTTGGCGCACCGAAAGATGTGTTAACATGGAAAACCATGCGCCAAAGTCTTTTAAGGGGGCGCATCAAAAGCTAGTGTTACAAGGATATTTCATGCGCCCAGCCAAAAAAGGCTCAAAAGACTAAGTTCGAAAAACTAGATTTCCCGAGAAGGGACTTTACAACGCTTCGAATGCGAGGGATCCCTAACGAGGGATCGAAACAAAATTTTTGGTATGGTTATCGGTAAAATTTCCCTTGTCAATTTTACGGGATAACAGACATCACGTAAGAATTGGCAAAACAATTTTAGGATGAAAATCCTTAGAGATGGTCAAAGATGGTTGGTAAAAATTGGTTGATCACACCAAAACTCACACTTCAAGAATCCCCAAAGAGTTGTTTCAGGTAGAGTTTCATGAAGAAATATGAGATATGATTACACTCCTCATTAGGGTCTTTGGTCTTCCTTCTGCTAGAAATTTTCATCCTTAGATGTACAAGCTCATTTGTATCATTATTGATGCAAAGATGTTCATTAATTGGGAAATTATCACTAACAATACTATTCATAAGCAATTGATTGAGGTAAGGATGATAGGTCATTTTTACATGACCTCATCTTTGATTTATGTTGTAGCAAGAAGAAGGATATTTTCATGTCTAAAAAAAAGGGGTATAATGGGTCCTGACAAGAATAATGTTTTTCACTTTTATCCATAGCTAGAGTTCAAGAATGATTCTCACCATTTCTGGAGGGTAAACAATGCTTTCCTATTCTATATTATCTAGTCACTAAGGAGAAACCTAGAGGAAATATTTTCAAAAGATGACAAGGTGTTGATAAAACAATGTGGAACTTAGTTTATCCAGTTTCCCTTTTACTCCTATATATGAGTTGATAGATTTGTAGGAGTTGCTTATAAAATTCCTAAATATGTCAGTGAAAAAATGGCATTGATGTAACTTTCACATCAACTTTTCAAAATATATTTCCTACTAGTGGATAAACACAAAGGAGGCATTCATTTCCCGATACAAATTGGGGAATACAAATTTCCAAATTCCCAAAGTGGAGAACTTATGGAATTTTTTTTCCCTCATAACTATACATTCTTTCAAAAGCACGGCTCAATTCGATATTAAATTGTCCATAAAAAAATCCCTTAAGGCAAGATATAAGAACAAGGAAAACATAGAATACTATTGGGTAGAATGTGCGGATGACAGGGAGATAAGATGATGAAAATTTTCTCATCTCACACTAGCTCAGATAGTAAATTATGGATTGAGGTATCCTCCTTTGACCCTTACTGATAATGGAATTGATCTTATGGATCATGTATATGATTAGATAGTTTTCTCTCCACTCCCTTGTATTGATTGGAGTAAAGGAGATTAAACTTCTCTATATATCATGAATCAACCTGTATTGAAAAGGAATATGATGTGGTATAAGAATCAAATATCCAATCCTCTTCCATTTTAGGCACATATGTTTGAGATATAAAAACTAACAACGAGAGGAGGACTCACATAGAAAAAGGTGGTGCAAAATTCTTCACACCAGTCTCCACCAACATCATCACATGCATTTCAGAGGCAAATTCGGTGGTTTCCCAAACTTGTCTCTAACAAAGAAGCAGTGTCTCAGGGATCGGTAAAAAGTGTGCATCTTCAGGAAGGAAAAGAACATGTTTTAGGTATTTGTACCCCAAACTCATCTATTCACATCACTGAGAGTTCTAATAGGTCCACCAAAGATCCAAGTCATCAATGTCATACACCAGAGTCCAAGAAAAACCCAGTGGTACATATTTCTAATTCTTCTAAGCATCCAAGTGATAAGGATATTTCACAAGAACATGAGCATAATTAAGAATGTGTTGCAGATGCTACTTTACCAAGAATTGAGGCCATAGAACAACTACCTACTAGTTTTAGTCATGAGGAAGGAAAATAATATTTTTCTTCTAGTTCTCGACTTTTTTGTGTCAAATTAATGAATGAAACACCGACCTGGGTTGACTCTGAAAGAAAAAAAGAGAAATATATTGAATAAAGTGCCAAACATTGATTTAGAATCTCCTCTTTCCCTTTCTAATATTTTTTTTCCCAAAAATCCAAAGGTCTTCTCCAAAGTATTAATTAATGATAACGGATATAAATTTATAGAAATTGTAGTTCCTACTACTGAAAAAGGTTGTGGAGACATAACAGTCACTGACTATGAAGTATCCAAGATAGCCTTTAGAAAGACCACTTTTGAAAGTGATGTTGCTATGGAAAGGGATTCGATGAATAGTGTGCTTACAAGGTTGAAGAGATACAAATCTCAAAATTTCATATGTTCAACATTTGATCAGCCCAATTGCATCTTCTTTTCCCGTTCCAAATATGGTGGCTATCATGGATAAAGAAATTCTCAATCAATTGAAGGATGCGATCAATCTAGGGAACACTATAAGGTAATGGGTTTCTATGATAGAAAGTGGTGGGTTGAGAACAATTTCTGAGGTGATAAAAATATCTGAGAATATTTATGCTTACCTTGATTCAATGTTTCCATTCAAGGAATGCCTCATTACTGAATTAATAACATTGGATCAAATTTTTCCAAGTCTTTAGGAGCTTGATCGCATGGAATATACATTATTAAACTCAAAGGGAATACTTGAGTTTGATCATCGCATGACATAAATTCTATGGTTAAATCATGCTAAGTCAATGAAAATGATTCAGGAAGACTTAGTAATTTGGTTTGACAATTTGTGCAATGAATCCTATACCGCGCTCTCTTATATTTAATTCTTCATCAAAGGGATTCCTTGTACCTTAATCAACAAATAAATCCAAACGAATTCAATACAACATCTAGTGGATCAATTTACAAAATCGATACATGAAATGTATACTCCTGTTGATGTTTTTTCCACTTCTTCTATAGATCAATGTTTTAGAATCAAACACCTTTGTGAAGAGATCAAATCTAAAGTTACATACCTGTATACTATACCAGGTAAGATTCTTAAAATGTAGGCACTTTTTGAGGCTAGTCTTCTCCAGAGTTGTTTTCTGGAAGAAGAGAAGATGCACTAGACATTGCAAAAGCTCAAATATTTTGAATTGGAAAAGAATCAGGATCCTTGTTTTTCCAACAACATGGTAGGGTGATTTCCTATATTTTCTCATGGGTGGGAGAGTCCATTTCTCATACGATATAGATAGGTGGACCCCACTCTAATGGATAAGGCATTGGTTTTTATCTAATGTTTTGAAAGTTGTATTTTAAATGATGTTGTTGAATTCACTTTTGTGAAAAATTAAGAGATTTATATTTTTAGTTTCTTTTAATAAAGTTGGTTAAAAAATTCAAAGTCATTTAAGTTCCCTATTTAATGTCATGTAAACCCTAACTACTCTGTAACAAACTTTTGGGTTATAAAAGGAAGTCAGGGGCTCATTTGTAAAGGGTGACTATGAGAGAGCAGAAGGAAATCCTTTTCTATGTAATTTTTACTTCAAAGAAAGATAATTTGTGTTATTTTGAGAATACATTCTAGAGTTAATGAATATGAAATTTTTGTCCCATTCATTGTCTCTTATAGCACATTATTTTCTTATGTTCATTACATGTTAGTGTTTGTATCTTGCATGCAAATATTGTCTTGGATATTATTGTCAACACTACTACTATGTTGTTTAGTTCATAGCGATCAAGCTTTGAGTATTTACTTTCTCACATGTGTTACCTTTTACTCATTCTCATTTAGATGATGCAAAATTTGTTTTATTTGTGTTAGTTATTTATTGTTCTTCTCTATGCAATATTAGGATTTAATTTTACCAAACACTTGCATGTTCCTTCCATTCAATCCATTCCATCTACCTCATTCAATTTTCTTTCCATTGATGCTCTAAAACACCCCCCCACATATAATTTTGAATGTACAAATGTAAATATAGTTTTTGTTTTCAATAATGGAAGCCTCACCTTCATTGAGGAGGGACTTCGTTCCCACACTATTGCATGTCATTTGCATGTGTGAAAATCCATCTGTTAATGATGAAGCCTAGAATTTAGTGATACAAACCCAATAAAACCCTATGTGTGTTGGCACATCACTCAACCTAAACTAAGAACTCACTCAAAGTGTGTAAAGGTACTAGGTACCTCTTTAGGGTTGTTATTGCAGGTGGTTAGCATGATGAAGACTTAGCACATGCACTTCTATTACTAGCTCATCATTCTAAAGAGCATACTAGATCTATATCTAAGGAAAAGCATAACTAAGTACTAACCTTGATGAAATAAAAAACATACTAGATTCATATACCCACAAAAACTAGCACTTAGATTTATCCAATATCCTCCATTATATTCAATGTAGTAAGTATACAAAAGCTTCATTACAATAACAATAGTAGGTGTGAATCAACATAACTCTGTATATACCTCCTCTTTGTATGTCTCTATATATCTATTACACATTTTACTACATATTTATAAGGGTGGGGACTTACCCTTCACTGCTTATCCATTCAAAAAATAGGTAACATGATATTATTATCCACATGCCTTTACAAAACTGGCCACACATGCAAGTATGCTAACAATAGACTACTACTAGAAAACTGACAGTAGCATATCTATTTCTGGCATGTGTCCATGAAAATTGATTTATATCTAATCCTCCAAGAATAGCCAATACATGGCATGTAACTCCTTACCTCATTTGTGTGCTCTGCATGCCATCTCTAAAAATAGAACTTCATGAGTGAAAATGGCTAAGTCCTAAAAAGTTGAAGTTTTATTATGTGTGCATGTTCTCCCTATCCATTCACACCTTTGAATATGACTCACTTTCATGTGTAGATTTCTTGTGCACTTTCTGATAATTGTTCTCTAATCAAAATTTGTCCACACTAATCTCATTTTCAACCCGACAATGGTCATCTCCAAGAATTGAAGTAAATAATAAAAGAATGGTTAGAATGAAAAGAATGAAAGATTTTTTACTTTGTAATCTGTTCTTTAGTTTGAACAACTAATTTAGGATATTCCTATTTTATTTCAGCCTCCAAGGTCTGCCACTTAGCAAGTGCTTCCTATGATTTTTCTGGAATGTCCACAACAATGGACTCCAATTCATCCCTCGCAATATCCCCTTTTTCATTTTACAATACCAACACAATGCTAGACATTGCAGTCATCCTCCCATATAGTAAATACATCTTATGCGTTATGAGCTTCCCAAGCTCTTCTAGCTGAGTCTTATGTGGTTCTTGTGATACTACCAAGGCCTCACTATTCTATTTAACCATTGATATTCTTTCTGTGTGGCCTAATGTTTCATCCTTCATTGGTTTCTAGACCTCATTGTTCTTCTCTAGGGTTTTTATGTTGATGATCACCTCTGGCGCTACGCAGATGTTTAAGGCTTGGTCTGCCTTCTTCAATTCTTCTTATAGCGCTTGTAGCAGCTGTTTATAGGACGTAATCTTCTGCATCACTAAATCCTTCTATCATTTTACCTCTTGTGTTATATCCTTTGGTGCTGGCATGCAAAGAGGCTCATCTTCAAGCACTAGGTCCACCAACTTTCCTATATAGTGTATTACTGAAGGAAATGTCTGTGGTACCTTTGGCTCCAAGTGTGGCCTAACTCTTATGAACTTATCGCCAATTTCCTCTGCTATTCTGATAAATACAATATTCTTCTTCTTTTCTAATTCTTTCTCCTGCATTAGGCTATTGAGTATTTTGTCATTGATGTCAAAGGTACAACATTAGTGTTGATATAAATATTGAGGTTTTAATATTATCTTAATATTCAATTTTACAACATTAATGTTCGTAAAATATTTATCCATGTCAAAATTAGTGTGATGTCAAAATTTGAATATTTTAATATTCAACATCACAAAGGAATCCTATGACACATGGTGGGATGTGTAATGGATCATTTTTTAATGAGGTACATTTAAAATGAAGGTTACTTAATGCATGATAAATGTTTGAATTAAAAACGGGAGTTACATTTGCATTAGTGATGAGTTATGACATGGAGGAGTTACAAAATTGAAGTCAAAAAGATAATATATCCTTATGGGGTGGATTTTTTCATTAATGGAACGTTAAGGACGTGTAAGGAAAGTTGGTCATGCATTTTTACTGAAAAATATGAGTTACACTTGACCATGAAAAAGAATATTTCTATTTAGAGAAAATATTCATTATTTTTATAACCACCAAGTGATGTGGCTTCCTCATTCCAAATATGGTGCATTCTTTAAACTAAATTTTCCCATGGTATGGGAACATGGTTTTAGGGAAACCACAAGTGGTTTTTCCTCTCCTTCTTCCTATATAAACAAGTGTTGTGTGCACATTTTGTAGGGTGAAAAAGAGAGAGCATTTTTTTAGAGTGATATGTATGTGAAGTTATTATTGTAAATATCTTAAGTGAGTATGAGTACGTAAGAGAGAAAATAAAAAAGGAGAAAGATTATTGATTTGTATTGTAGATTTTCTGAAGTGGGTGCTTTGGATTAGGGATTGGTGTCTCTAGAAGTTGGTGCTTCGAATCAGAGATTACAAAGTCATTGGTGTTTGCATTCAAGGGATGGATTGGTGTTTGGCTTGGAGATTGGTGTCTTCTGTGAGTGGGTGCTCATACTTTGTAAACACTATTTTATTTTGGCTGGATTTGGACAATAGATCCAAGTAGTCTCCTTTTGGTGGATGTAGCCCACACTGGGTGAACCACGATATATCTAGTGTTATGTGCATTTGATTTCTGTGTGTGCTCTCAATTATTTTTAGATTTAAATATCTTATTAAGTGTAAAAAAATAATTTATTAAGTTGGAGAAAATTTTAAATTATGGCATACTGATTCACCCCCCCTCTCAGTATTCTGATGCTTCTAACAATTGGTATCAGAGAAGGTTCCTTCTGTGTAGCCTAACAACTAGAAGGTAGATCAGAAAGCATGATGGTAACTTAGGAAGGATTCTCCACAAACAAAGCTCTACTATTTGATGGATCAAACTATGCCTTTTGGAGCATAAGGATGCGGACCTACTTGAATTCTCTTGGACATGATATTTGGCAGTCAGTTGAGAATGGGTATACGATACCAACAACTCCACCTATAGATCAGGCTGGTAAGAGACAATGTGAAAATAATGCTAAAGCTATGAATGCTATTTTTTGTGGTGTAGCACATTCAGAGTTTGTAAAGATTATGGTTTGCAAAACTACCAAGGAGATGTGGGATAAGCTCAATAATTTATATGAAGGAGATTTGAAGGTAAGATGACAAAGCTTCAAACACACAGAAGAAATTTTGAGAGTCTAAAGATGAAGGAAGAAGAGAACATTACATCATATTTACTTAGTGTGGATGAGACCGTAAACATGATAAAAGGCTTGGGTGAAGAGATGGAAGACCCACTAATATTACAAAAGGTATTGAGATCTCTACTAGATTTGATGCTAAAGTTTCAGCTATTAAAGAACTTAAGGATCTAGATAAAATGAAAATGGATGAGTTATATGGAATACTCACAACTTATGAGATGAGAAAAGAACCAGATAAGCAAAGAAAAAGATAATTTTATTTCAAAGCTTCAAAAGGAAAAGAGAAGAAGCTTGAATCGGATGATGAATCCAATGAGGAAGAAGAATCTCTATTTGTGAAAAATCTAAAAAGAGGATCCGACAAGTACAAAGGTAAACTTCCTTTTAAATGTTTTAACTGTGGTGAGATTGGACATTTTGCAACTAAGTGTCTGCATGCAAAAAATGAAAGTGATGATGAAGATCCTGTCAAAGCAAAGAAAGTGAATCCTTTCTACAAAAATAATTTCAAACAAAGGAATTTTGAAAAGAAGAAGAACTGGAACCAAAGCAAGAAGAGTCTACGCACCAGAAAAGATGATATCTCAGAGGAAGATTATCTAAAAGGTGACTTTGAAGAACTTTTGTTTATGTCCCTTGAAAATGGAAAAGTGGAATCTGGAGATATAGTTAACAAAGAAGGTGAGGTAAACTTGGAAGAAGAACTCATCTGTTCCTTGGGTGAGATCACGAGACTCAAAAAGAAGACCTTGAAGCAAAAACTGCAACTTCAAGAGTATGAAGAAGCAAAGAAAAATATGGATGCTAATAAAGAATGTGAAGATACTATCTTTGATCTAAAGATTCAAGTTGAAGAGGTAAAGAGAATAGAGGAAGTGATCAAAAAATGGCTAAAATCAAAAGAAGAAGAATGTGAGAGATTAGAGTCAAAGATTTTCACACTTAGGCTTGAAATTGAAAAGTTAAACAAAAGACTCAAGTTTGAAAAGAGTTCTGAGGTGTTGAGAAACATTCTAGATAAACAAAAACCAAAATCATCCAAAGGTGGTATTCGACTCAATGAATTAGAAAAGAAAGAGACCAAAGAACCAGAGAAGAAATCCAACTATATCCTAAAAAGCTCTAGTAAAGGAGAAAGCAGTAAGAAACAAGAAGATCATCCTCCACAGAACAACAACAAAGAAGAAAAAAAATGGAAGAAGGTGCTAATAAGAAGTTTCATAAACTCATCTTATCAAAGCCAGCCCTACATGACCAGGTATTCTTTTCACGGTTATTGTTTTTCATGTCACAATTATGGTCATAAGATGATAAATTGTAGATCGACGGTTCAGAGTTGGAATAAGAACTTTCATGCTAGAAACTACAACTCTTTTGATGCATTGTCGAATTTGAATGAGCATGAGATTAGATGTTATGAATGCAACTAAGTTGGCCACATAGCAAGATTTTACAGGAGTAAGATTATAGAAAATCCAAAGCAAGAGAAAGATGGAAAATAGATCATATATAAAGCCAATAATAAGAAAGTGTGGCAAAAAATAAAGGACAGAGAAAAGGAAGAGGCTATGTTGGTACAAACTGTGCTCCATGCACAACATGAAGAAAAACCTTGGTACATTGATAGTGGATGTTCAAGCCATATGATAGGTGATAGAAGCAAGTTCCTAAAGCTGAAAAATGCTAGTAGAGGTACAGTAAAGTTTGCAGATAACACTACAGCCAAGATCACAGGAAGAGGTAACAAAAAATTAAATGATCAAGCTAAAGTTGAAAATGTTTTACTTGTTAAAGGACTGAAACATAATATTTTGAGTGTTATTCAAATGTATGATCAAGGTTATACACTCACATTTTATGCTAAGGGTTGTGAAATTATAAAGAAGGATAGAGGTAAATGGGTTGCAGATGCAAATAGAACAAGGAACAACCTGTACATGTTGAGTGATGTTAAGGGAGAAAAATGTTGCATGAGTTAGATTGATGAAATTTGGTTATGGCACAAGAGATTGGGTCACATTAATTTTGATAACATGGTGAAAATAAGCTCAAAACAAGCAGTGAGAGATTTACCCAAGATCACAAAACTGCAAAGTACTATCTGTAGATAGTGTCAACATGGAAAGTAGACAAGGCTCAGTTTCAAGACAAAGGATTACTCTACAACAAAGCCATTGGAGCTAATTCATATTGGTCTCTGTGGGCCAACAAGAATACAAAGCTTACAAGGTGATTCTTATTTTATGTTATTAATTGATGACTTTACTAGAATGACATGGGTTGCATTTCTAAAAGAAAAATCAGAAGCTTTTGATCAATTCAAAAAATTTAAAGCTTTGATTGAGAATGAGACAAACTCTAAGATTAAGTGTTTGATATTAGATAGAGGAGGTAAATTTATGTCTAACAAATTTGATGAGTTTTGTGAAGAGCATGGAATCAGAAGACAATTTTCTGCAGCAAGAATACCATAACAAAATGGTGTAGTTGAACGGAAAAATAAAACAATGCAAAAAATGGCAAGAACAGTGCTAAATGAGTCTAAGTTACTAGATGCTTTTTGGAAAGAGGAAGTGTACACAATAGTGTATATTTTTAATAGAGCATAGATTCGAGTAAATACAGAAAAGACACCATACGAGTTATGGAAGGGAAGACCAGCTTCTGTGAAACACTTCAAAGTGTTTGGAAGTAAGTGCTACATTAAGAGAGATGATGAAGATGAGCTTGGAAAATTTTATTCTAGAGCAGATGAGGGCATATTCCTTGGTTATTCATCAAGAAGCAAGGCCTATAAGTGCTATAACAAGAGACTTCAGAAAGTAGTGGAAAGTATAAATGTGAAATTTGAAGACTGGAAACTAAAGAAGAAAACATGACACTTAGTGGTGCATAAAGAGGATGAAGAAATAAAATCTGAGAAAGAGGAAGAAAAACAAGAAGAAGAAGAATTTGAATGAGAAGACACAAATACAACATACAGATATATACAGAAGAATCATCCAGCAAATCAAATCATTGGAAACAAAGATATTGGAGTGCAAACAAAGAGGAGACTAGCAAGTGCACCACAAGAGGTAAACTTTTCTTTGTTGTCTAAGGTTGAACCAAGTAATTTTGATGAATCCAGTAAGGATAATTTTTGGATAAAATCCATGGAAGAGGAAATTAATCAGATAAAAAAGAATGACACATGGTAGTTAGTTTCAAGACTAAAGGATAAGAGCATTATTGGTACCAAGTGGGTCTTTAGAAACAAGATAAATGAAGAAGGAGAAGATGTCAAAAACAAGGCCAGATTAGTGTGCAAAGGATACTCACAAGTTGAAGGAATTGATTTTGAGGAGACATTTACATTTATTTCTCACCTGGAGGTGGTAAGAATGTTTTTAGCATTTGCTTGTTTCGAGAATTTTAAAGTTTATCAAATGGATGTAAAATCAGATTTCTTGAATGGAAACTTAGAGGAAGAAGTTTATATAAAGCAACTAGAAGGTTTTATTCTATCAGAAAATACAGATTTTGTATACAAGTTAAAAAAGGATCTTTATGGTTTGAAACAAGCTCCTAGAGCTTGGTACTCTAGAGTAGACAAGTACTTGCAAGAACAAGGATTTAGAAAAGGAATCGTGGATAGCAATTTGTACATCAAGACAGAAGGAGAACATCAGGTGATAGTTGTGGTTTATGTGGATGACATTATTTTTGGAAGCAGTTGTAGGAGATTATGCAAATAATTTACAGAGGAGATGCAGAAGGAGTTTGATATGTCTATGTTTGGTGAGTTGTCTTACTTTTTTGGTTTGCAAATTCAACAGTCTAATCAAGGCATTTTTATTTCACAAACCAAGTATATAAAGGAGATGTTGAAAAAGTTTAGAATGGAAGATTGCAATCCGATTAGTATACCCATGATTACAGGTTACAAGTTGAGTAAGAATGATGAGTCTCTCGATGTTAATCAAACCTTTTATAGGTTCATGATAGGAAGCTTGTTATATACCACAACACCTAGACCAGATATTGTGCAGGCTGTTGGATTAGTTGCACGGTTTCAAGCAGCACCAAATGAAACTCATGTAGCAACAGTGAAAAGAATTTTTAAATATTTGAAAGGTATGTTTGATTATGGTTTATGGTATCAAAAGAGTGATGATTTCACTCTTACAACATTCACAGATGCAGATTGGGCAGGAAGTGTTGATGATAGGAAAAGTACAAGTGGGTGAGCTTTTTATCTTGGTGACAGATTAGTGGCATGGTTTAGTAAGAAACAGGCCTCAGTTTCATTATCTACAACAAAAGAAAAATATATTGCAGCAGTGGCATGTTGTACACAAGTGCTTTGGATGAAGAAAAAATTGAAGGACATAAAGGTAGATTATGAGCATCCTATTTCCATTTTTTGTGACAATACGAGTGCTATTAACATCTAAAAAAATCTAGTCATGCATTCTAGGACAAATCAAATTCCCATTAAGTATCACTTCTTGAGAGAGAAAGTTGTAGATCAGTAGATGAAATTGGAATATGTTGGAACTAAGGATAAAATTGCTGATGTATTTACAAAACCCCTACCAAAGGAATCTTTTGAGTCACTCAGACAAAATTTAGGAGTGATTCCTATCACTCTTACTCATTGACTATCTCATGGGGAGTATGGACATAGGGGGAGCTACACATTGCATTATCTTCAGCTCTGAGTATAGGTTCAGGTAATTGGTTTAGTTATCCCTTTTCCATTGATGTCAAAGGGGGAGAATTGCAGCATGGTGGAGAGTTGCATAGAACAAGTATAGTGCATCGGTACAAATAGAGCTTAGAGGTAGAAAATTGGATTTCATAGCAAACAGGTTCTCACAAATAATTTTAGCAGAGGTTTGCCATCAATGACAAAGGGGGAGTTTGTTGAGTATTTCTTCATTGATGTCAAAGGTACAACATTAGCATTGATATAAATATTGAGGTTTGAATATTATCTTAATATTCAATTTTACAACATTAGTGTTCGTAAAATATTTGTCCATGTCAAATTTAGGGTGATGTCAAAATTTGAATATTTTAATATTCAACATCACAAATGAATCCTATGACACATTGTGGGATGTGTAATGGATCGTTTTTTAATTAGGTACATTTAAAATGAAGGTTACTTAATGCATGATAAATGTTTGAATTAAAAACGGGAGCTACATTTGCATTAGTGATGAGTTATGACATGGAGGAGTTACAAAATTAAAGTCAAAAAGAGAATATATCCTTATGGGTCGGATTTTGTCATTTATGGAACATTAAGGATGTGTAAGGAAAGTTGGTCATGCATTTTTATTGAAAAATATGAGTTACACTTGACCATGAAAAGAATATTGCTGTTTAGAGCAAATATTCATTATTTTTGTAACCTCCAAGTGATGTGGCTTCCTTATTCCAAATATGGTGCATTTTTTAAAGTAAATTTTCCCATGGTATGTGCACATGGTTTTAATGAAACTACAAGTGGTTTTTCCTCTCCTTATTCCTATATAAACAAGTTTTGTGTGCACATTTTCTAGGGTGAAAAAGAGAGAGCATTTTTTTTAGAGTGATATGTATGTGAAGTTATTATTGTAAATATCTTAAGTGAGTGTGAGTATGTGAGATAGAAAATAAAGAAGGAGAAAGATTATTGATTTGTATTTCATATTTTCTAAAGTGGGCACTTTAAATTTGGGATTGGTGTCTCCAGAAGTTGGCTATTCGAATAAGAGATTGCAAATTCAATGGTGTTTGCATTCAAGGGTTGAATTGGTGTTTGGATTGGAGATTGGTGTCTTCTGTGAGTGGGTGATCATACTTTGTAAACACTATTTTATTTTGGATGGTATATCGAAGTAGTCTCCTTTTGGTGGATGTAGCCCACACTGGGTGAACCAGGGTATATCTGGTGTTATGTGCACTTGATTTTTGTGTGTGCTCTCATTTATTTTCAGATTTGAATATCTTATTAAGTGTAGAAAAACTAATGTATTAAGTTGGAGAAAATTTTAAATTATGGAATACTGATTCACCCCCCCTTTCAGTATTCCCATGCTTCTAACATAGGTGTGATATTTCCCCATCGTTGATTCCTGAGCACCCTAATTTTGGCAGCCTTGTCCATAGTCCACCTTTACACCTATATTCAGAATTTCACTAATGCATTTCTCACTTGTTCATTTGACACGACAATAGGCTTTACCATCATATGTCTAGCATGAGGTTTCTTTTTCAACCTCTACAATATGCATGACTCTTCACAAACATCAAACTCTAGCTCGTCCATGTGTGTGTGCATGGACCATGATAACTGCTTCCTTGTGCGCATTGTAGCCATATCTTCATCGATCAATTCCCAGCCATATAAGTCCTTTTGTGATAGTGTGCTTTGGAAATGGGTGCAAATAATTTTACCTGTGTCCTCTACATAACCCATGGCTGGTAGAATGTGCTCTCCACTTGTTCTTCTAGACTGAGGTTTCTTAGGAACTTGAGCTTCCAGATTTAGGACTTGTGTTTCCATGTCTTTCCCAGTCTCTGTAGCTATCTCATTGGTCCCCTTTTCCTCCTCTTCCCCTTCCTTCATTTCCTCATCTTTCTATTCTACATTCTCTGGAGCCGTAGGAGAATTAGGCATGCTTTCCTCTAACTCTTTCACCTCCTCATTCAACTTCAATTTCCTTCTCCTTTTCGTGGTTGTATCTTTCTATGGAGAGAGTCTAGGTGATTTGCACACTATTTTTAGAGTAGCACCTTGACTCGTTGTTATCCTAAACACCCATTTAAATCTATGATCTCCTTGGACTACATCCAAATCTTCATCATCCCCCTCTTGTGGTTGAGGAGGTGTAGTGTCACACTCAACTTCATCCTTATTTGTAGGATGTATTCTACCTATATGCTCCAAACCACCACTATCCTCGTGCTCATCCTCCACTTCAATTAGTTCTGTGGTCTTAGGCACTAGGATGGTCTCCATTGTGTGCTTACCCTTTGGTGGTGTTGGAAGTGCAAACTCATCTTCCACATACTTTTTATTCTCCATCTTGGGCTTTAGTTAGAGGTACACCAGTGCTACTCCAATATCTCCCATAGCCAAACTTATTGGTTTAATGCTCAATATATCTTAAATGAGACTTTCAATATATGCACCCCACCCTAGATACACATATTTCTTCCTTAGCGTGTGGTAGTCACAATATACCTTGTCTGCATTGAACACAAGGTGCCATGCATCTAAGAACCTATGTACTGACACCTAGAAGTACCTTTCTATGAATGCATATGTCAACTTACACCAACGGCTCCGTGCTCCACCCTTCATGGGAAAATGCTCTATACAGAAATGATGGTATACAATGAACTGAACTGCCTTTCTAACCACTAAAGGCAAGTCCTTGGGGATGCGGTATTCTTCTTCAAAGGCCACACGAAGCCTATCATACCACTTCTCATACCTTTTCTTAACCTATTTTGTCATGGATCCCTCACACAAGTACCTTTTGAAGCATTCTACAAGTGACTTATGCTCCATGGGATACTCCCATATCTTCTCCTTCTGTCCATCAGGTACTCTGATCTCCATGAACACCATTGTTAATAGAACAGCTCCAAAGCTGATCTTTCCTCCTATGCACACTTCATTAATGATAGTTTTCTACAATATATCATGAAATGTTGTAGACTACCCTTTAAGACATCTTTTTGGCAATGTACAGCCACATGGTGTTCATTTGTGACCACCTTTCCTAGTCATTTAGCTTTGTAACAAGATGTGTAGCTACTTGCACCACAAGATATTTCTTCATTTTATCAATGTCCATGCCGCATGGACCCTTTTTGAACCCTAAATCCTTTCTATTCTCCAATATTGTGGCCATTTCTATTAAATAATCTCACAAATATTCTCATTTTCCTTTCAACCTCGTTATCATGGAGATGAGCACATCTAAAATTATGGCTCTGTGTCCTACAAAGTAGAGAAAATCTTCATTTACTCTACTCATGAGCCATTTCTATAAGGGGTCATATTTCCCAAAGTAAGGGAGCTCATATAGTTGGTAAAATCCCATGTTCTACAAGATCTTCTCACTAGCATCGTCATACAGTGACATGTCTTCCTCCATGTGTTTATTTTTCTTTATGTTCATCAAGGCATCAAGCTCCTTCTTATTATCTATGGTACAATGGTTGTACTCACTCACCTTGCTTTTCCTTATATGATAATCCCATTCCTGGCCTATGATAACATCCTTTAGATATTGCATCTCTAAAAAATTGCTTTTGGTATCCATCTCCTCTTCTTCTTCCACCACCTTCTTCTTTCCCTTCACTCCTTCTATAACTACTTTTTTGGGTGCCATTTCTACCTTACAATCCTTTATAGATCCTTGCCTCATGAATTCTGTAATGTGCAAATCAAACCCTAGTTCGATTCAACATGCCCTAGGTGAAATTACATGCCCTTACTCCTCTCTATTTCCTTTCTTTGCTCAAACCCTTCACCACCCAGGGATACAAGCTCTTTTTGTGTACAGATCTCTTTGTCACGACTGGTTACACACCTCTCACACCCCAATTTGGTCACTCAAATCTTTGAACTTAGCTATTTTTCAAATACTCTTAATCACAATGGTAAAAATAAATTTGCATCCCATCCTTATATAGATTTTAAAAAATTTGATGCATTCATTACTCCTTCACCCACCAAATATCCTCTCATTAATTGACCAATTTCATCCTTTCTATGTGTTACATATTTGTGCCTTAGCTATAACCTTCTAGCGTGCCTTCCTTCCCTTTGATCACAAACTTATCTTTAGCACACTTCCTTACACCCAAGTACCTTGTCACTACACCTTCTACTAGTAGTTGTTATGCCCTTTGCTTACCTCACGTTATAGTGTCCCCTCATTCATCTCTATCTTTGGTCACTTTTTAGAGACAACCCTTTAAATTGAAGTGAACTTGTAGATGCTTATTCCTTTCACCTTTCAATTCCCACAATCTTGTACTTGGATATCAGTAACCACCCCACACTAAAATTATGTGTAGTCCTCTGCGGATAAACATGCTTCATGTAGTAATTAGCTTCATGTGTGCAAGCACGTTTATTTCACAACACACCAACTAAATTAAAAAAGCATAGCAAGAAAGAAGGAAACACATTAAGGAAACAAAAAATTGAAAACCTAATCTAAATGGAAATGCTACCTTATTACAAACACTAAAATGACTTATTTATAGTAGAGCTTCAGCCTACTCCCGTTGAAGTAACCGGTTAGCCGTGTTTCATCAAGTTATTCTAACTAGAGAGCACCTATTTCATGGATGTAAGTGATAATATATGACCCCTACCAATGTACCTTAAGTTTTCCTGGATGGCGCAAGAACTTAGAGTCATAGAGAAGTACCATTTGTCCAATCTCAAACTTCTTATCCCTTATACTTCTATAATGCCATGCTTTCTTCCTGGAATTTTCTTTCTTCTGACTCCAACATGCTATGGCTCATTGCTTGTCTAGCTAAATTACTTTTCAATCCATTCTTCTGAAGCTTTCTCATCAGCTATACCTCCAGCATGTGCAATACACAAAGAAGGTAACATAAATTCCATAGGAAGAATGACTTTTGTGTTAAACAATAACTGAAATGGTGTGGCTTTGTTGAACCTTTTATATGTTGTTATATATGCCCAAATTACTACAGATACTTTATCATCCCAATCATTTCTTATAATATCACATATTTTTGTCAATTGGTGGCCCAAAATTTTATTGAAAGCCTCAACAGTTCCATTTTCCTGAGGATGATAAGGTGTAGTCTTATGGTGTGAAATCATAAACTCATCCAATAAAATTTTGATTGTATCATTATGAAAATGTGTGCCCCTATCACTAGTCAAACTCACAGGAAATCCATACCTTGTATTAATATATTCCCATAGAAACCAAGCTGTTATAGCTGATGTACACTCCTTGGTAGACCATGTTGCTTCTACCCACCTTGTCAGATATTCTGTGTAAGTTATAATGTAGCGTAATCTAGTTTTGTGCGTAGTTGATGAAATAGGACCCAAAAAATCTATATCCCATTTCTCAAACAGTTATGCGGTAGCAATAGGTCTCAGAGGCATTTCATCTCACTGACCTAGTCTTCCAAGATGTTGACAATGATCACATGCCTTACAAAATTCCTTACAATCTTTATGGAGGGTCTCCCACCATAATCCAATGACTAAAATCTTGCACATTGTGGCATCACTTGCATAGTGGCCTCCTATAATTAAACCATGAGATTCTTCCATAATGCTCGTGCACTCATGTTATAATACACAATGATGTAATACTTCATCCCGTCCCATTTTGTACAAGTCACCTCTAATTAACATATAAAATGCAACACATATAGCAAGTTATTTCTCCTGCAAGGATTTCATTACTTTTGGTGCCATCCTTGTGCGTAGAAAGATAACAATGTCCTCTAGTTCTAATGGTGCGCATTGTAACCTATATAACTATACATCTAGCATGGTATCCTCAATTGCTTTTGCTTCTTCTCCTGACTATATTCTTGATAAATGGTCTAGTTCATAATTACTTTTTCCTAGTTTTACCACAATTGTGAAATCAAACTCTTGAAATAAGAGTACCCATTGACATATGCACCCTTATAAAATAGGTTTATTTACCAAATACTTAAATGCTATGTTATCTGTATAAAAGATGAAATGTATATGTTATCCAAAATTCACCCCCTCAGGGTAATTTTGATAACATGCATTAGATCTTGGGGGGCCAGAAAAAATCATGAAAATTGGCTAAGTCCTAGTCTAGGAAGTCTAGGACAATTGGGACGTCAAAGCGCGAACCGGCCGAAAAGCCGCCAAGTGATCCACGCAGCAGTTGGGACATCAGGACGCGTGGGATGCAGAAGGGCGAACCGGCCGAAAGTGGAAAAAATCACCAAGTTTTGTCCGGGACAGTTGAGCCAAGAGTACGCAGCGGACGCGAACCGGTCGAATCGGGCGAATCGGAAGAATTTGTCCCAGACAGTCCAGGACAGTTGGGACAAAGGGACACGTGGGACGCGAAAAGCTGAAGGAGCTGACAGACAATGAAATATTGCCACGTGTTTGCCGCAAATAGGAACAAGAAAGCCTGAATCAGGTGGTTTAGAAGTTTTTGTCCCAGACAGTTTGCGACATTCGGGACAAAAGGACGCGGATGACGCGAAAAGCCGGGAGGCCCGTGGACAAATCAGAACAAGACACGTGTCCTAAGGTAGGGGAAGTTTGGAGCCAGGGAAAGACTTAGAAAAATTTGACAAAGTCTTGGGCCAAAAAATTAAAAGACAAGGATGACCCTGCATCCCTTTCCTCCAACCAGATCATGCCACGTGTCCCAAGTGGCGGGAGCACGGGGAAAAAATGGAAAATTTTCCAAAGAGTTAAAAAGGTCAAAATTTCAAGGGAAAGCCCATGGAAAGGCAGAGAAGAGAGAATTGCTCAACGAACCAACACCTAACATGTGGCATCTGATTAGCGGAGCGCGGAAATTTTTCAAAAAAAAATTCCAAAATGCAAAAGGTCAAAATTTAAATTTTTTTGCCCGACATCCATTTTTTGGGGCCGTTTTGCCCTAAAACTTCATACCTTCATATCTTTTGATCCAGAGATTTGATTTTCACGTTCTTCATATCATTGGAAAGATTATGAAATTCTCTACATGATTTCATGGTCAATTTTGAATTTTGGTTTAGTTTGAAGAGGGAAAATTCAAAAAATGGCTCTGATACGTGTCCATGGGCAGAAATGACCTTTCAGCGACCAAATTTAATGCAGGATGGGTCGCATTCTCCTCCAATTTGGTCAAAAATGATAGGGTATGGGTTTGTAAAGTCCCCATGCTGATTTAATGCATTTGCAGTCAATGAGGAATGGGCTCCCATGTTTTGTACATTTTCTCTCTCCTGGGCTCAACCCATGCAAAGTAAAAAGTCAGATTTGGATCATTTTAAAGGGGTGGAACACTTTTTGGCATAGAAAACTTCTTCTTTCACCTCTAGCAAGTGATTTTTGCAAGAATCATACCTCTTCAAAGATTGTGATAGGTTTTCTACCTCTCTGAGGTTGTAATGCAGTGGTTTTGACATTGGAGATGATAATGCAAGCTTTGTGAATGGGTTTCAATCCTTTGTTTGTATTATTTGCTTCATTTCAGATCCTAAATTATATCTTATCAGCTTGTGTATGTTTTATGTTTCAATCTTTTATTTGTGTTTATTTTCATGACAAAAATATTCACCACTCCTTTTGGTGCATCACCATCTTTAGTTAGTTTCAATTTTTGCATTTCTATCCCTGTCTCCTTATAATTTAGAGTAGTATTAGGATCTGAACCTCTGTAGTTATGTAAATATAGATCTAAATCAGAGGAGTTTGAGGAACCAGCCTCTAATCTGGAGATTCCTCTCTCATTTTTACAGGTCCCACACTTGGAGAGAGGTTTCCATGTTGTGTAATCACACTGGATGCCTAAGACATCATCTAGGACCTTTATTTGCATCCAGGGGTGTTGTGATTTTGCACTAACAGTTTTGGCACGCCCGGTGGGACACTAGAGGTCTCATTTTTATTGTAGAAAATTTTATGTGCATCTACTGCAATTTTCTTGCTTGGAAATTTCTATTATTTGCATATCTGGTGACTCCAAGGGGAAGAACCAACTGGTTTAAGCAGTGCAGGCCTAAAAACTCATGAGAAGAGTCACCACAAGGTCAAGAGTTGGAGAAGAAGAAGTGCTGTTTGAATATCTGTAATTATCCCCAAGAAGAAGGAAAATAGGAAGAAGGATTCAAAGGTCTCCATCTCCACCAAACAAAACCCTCTCAACTCCTCCACCTGGTAGGCCTTTCATTCTGTCAAAAAGGGTTTTAAGACCAATTAGAATGGCACAAAACAACCCCTATGTCAACTTCAAAGGCAGCAGCCCACTTGCCCGCAATGTGCAACATGCAATTCCTATTGCAGCCTTGAAGAACTTTCCCTACTTCACTGGAAAAAATCAGACTACTCCAGGTGATCATGTTAAAGATATTGCTTACCTTTGTGTAATTCATGAAATCAATGAGATGCAAGTGGCTGTCAAGTTACTGACATCTTCATTCAAGGGTAAATCATTGTAATGGTTTAGGAGCCTTGGAGCTAGTTCTATCACAAATTGGAATCAGTTGTGTATAGCACTTCATGAGCAATTTGGAGAAAAGGGAGACTTTTCTCTTTTGGAGTAGTTAAAAACCATCAAGAGAGCTCCCAATGAGCAGCTGACAGATTTCAACTTCAGATTTCAAAAGACTTGGGAAAGAATTCCAGTGGCAGTCAGGCCAACAGTAGAAGGTACTTTTCTCTACTATCTCAAAGCTCTAAATTTTGATATTTCTATGTTAATTCAGTCCATGGGAGGCATAACTATCCCTATGGCTTATAGCATTTCCATTAGGGCTGAAAATTGTTTGATCCAAGCTGGCAAACTTGCCCCTAGACCTCCCATGCCACTGTTTCCAAGTTTAGAGAGTCCAAACACCAATCAAGCACCTAATTTGGCTACTTCTCCCACTCCTAGAAATCAAAGTTCAAATGAAGCTTCCACTTCATCTCCAAGTGCCCCAAATGAGCTTCAAGAAGTCATGAAGCAATTGCAAAACCTAGGCAACGAGCTGGTGACTCTCAAGAGGCAACAAGCCCAAGGTTTTAGACCTTCTTATCAACCCCAAGCTCAGACTAACAGGCAGCCATACCAACCACAAAGACCACCTAATCCAGCTGTAAATATGAATCAAACAATGCCTCCTGCCAATAGATCATTTCAGCCCTACAATCCAAATGCCATAGTTACCTCTAAGGCATTGGTTCCAACACTAAACAACATTGCTCAGGAGTATGACTGGTGTTTTCCATGCAATGAGCCTCATAACCAATCCATGTGCTTCAATGGTGCTTTGAATCAAGCATTGATGGTGACAACTACTGGTGTGGAGGGTGAGGGCAGTCAAGGAAACGGCCAACAACAAGAAACATTCCAACAACAATCAGCCCCAAATGACACCACATTGGTAAATTGGCAAGCAGAGGATTTTTGTGGCATTAACTAGGTAGTTTCTCAAGGTGTTGCAGCCAACACAAAGGCAAAAAGAAGGAATTTGGGTGAAGAACAGCCATTAAACCCAACCAATCCACGACCTTCTATGGTTCCACAAGTGGTTGGCAAACAAAATCTGGTTGTAAATGCACAAGGGCAGCCAAGAACAACCCCTAGGCCAACTCAAATACTAGTTGTTGCTGCCCACATGCAAGGAGTGAATGTACAAACCAAGGGACAACAAAGAGATCCTTCATCACCATTCAATATCATTGATCAGATGAGGAAGACAAACATCAATATATCAATGTGGGAATCCCTATCCATTCCAGGTCAAAGAGATCTGCTGCAAGCTGCCATGAAGGACTGGCCAACTTCGAATCAGCAAGTTTAGATGTAAGATAAAGTGCTTATAAATGCTGCCTAGCCTGAGGGAAATCATAGAGGATAGCAAGGTAAAATTTTTAAGCCCCCTCCTTTCTATGTTTCATTGATCATTGGAAATCAGCTAGTGCACAATTGCATTATAGACTCCGGGGCAAGTAGCTCGGTAATGCCTAAACAAATAGCTGATCAGCTAGGGCTCCAGTATGAAACAAAATCCAAAGAGGTAGTGCAGCTGGATGGGACAGCAGTAGCAATAGTTGGAGTGATTAGAAACTTGAGTCTTACCTTGCATGCATGTCCAAATGTTGTTGTTTTACAAGATGTATCAGTCATAGACCTTCCACCACTCTTTTCCCTATACTTGTCAAGGGACTTCACAGCCAAGATTGGGGGATATTTGTTTGCTGATTGGTCACACATGCTGTTCAGAATGAGGTATGGAACTAAGGCTACAATCAGGTCAGAACCTATTGCAAACTTCCATATTGAGCCTTACACTCCAAGTCAGATTAATGCCAATTGCTCAGCATTTGATCAAGAAGATCACCCAAGCACTGATGAAGCTGACACTAAGGTTGGAAGCATCCCGGATCTAACTCTTGATGAATGGGAAAACAAGATACATGCATTTGATCCTTATCAAGAAGTGGAAGAATCTAAGCTAGGGGTCTATTGCATACACGAAGAAAATCAGCCTATTCCTAGCGTCACCAAGCCAAACCACAAAGATGACAGTGAGGTATGGTAGCTGTTTTTTGATGGATCAAGTAGTAGAAAAGGTGCAGGAGGTGGAGCTATGTTTGTTTCACCTCAAGGAGTACAGTACTATTCTACTTTTAGATTTTAGTTTGCATGCTCCAATAACACTGCTGAATATGAAGCCTTAGTGCAAGGGATGCATTGGGCAATCAAGAAGAAAATAAAGAACTTGCAAGTCTTTGGGGACAGTGAATTGATTGTAAATCAGGTCAAGGGACAACATGCTGCCAAGAATGATCTACTCAGGTGCTACAAGAACAGGGTGTGGGACCTCATGGAAGATTTTGAGGGTTTTGGCATCAAATCCATTCCTAGGAAATAGAATCAAGCTGTTGACAGGCTTGTAGCAGTAGGGGCAGCCTTTGACATTGTGGAAAGCATTCAACAAGACAAGGTACAACCAAACATCCATGTGATTGTGAGGCCTTCAGTGCCAGATAACAATGTCAGTTGGCAAGTGTTTGAAAATGACCAGCAAATCATCCATTTCTTGTAAGAAGAAGCCAAGTTCTCAGCTAAGAATCAAGAAAAATTGGAACAGCAGTATGGTGACTAAGTGGTACAGCTGAGAACTAACAAGCTGCCCAAGGGACTTATCACTTTGGAGTCCATTTTTAATCCCAATGATTAGTTTAGAAAGGATAAAGCAAACATTCAAGTCAAGAGAGAGGATTCAGTATCCATCTTGGTAGAAGAGAATAAACCATTGCAAATTAGAAGGATGAAAACTGAACAAGAAAGGTATGAGTTCATACAGCTGTGTTGAGAGTTCCCTGACGTGTTTGCTTGGAGCTATGAAGACTTGAAAGGTTTCAATCCAAACTTAGCTCAGCATACCATTGAATTGGATCCAAATACTAAGCCTGTCAGGCAGAAACAAAGACCAGTCAATCCACACATGGAGCCTCTCATGAGGAAAGAATTGGACAAGCTGATTGAGTCAAGGATCATATTCCCAATCAAGCATTCTAGTTGGGTTGCCAACTTAGTTCCGGTCAGAAAGAAGAGTGGAGAGATTAGATTGTGTGTTGACTTCAGAGACTTGAATAGAGCCTCTCTCAAGGACCATTACCCACTCCCTTCCATGGAGAAAATCTTGCAAGTTGTGGCTGGCTCCGAGAGGTTTTCACTACTTGATGGCTACTCAGGCTACAATCAGATTATGGTGAAGGAAGAGGACCAGTTCAAGAGAGCCTTCATAACCAAATGGGGAACTTTTGCATATAAGAAAATTCCATTTGGGCTATCTAATGCTGGTGCTACCTTCCAAAGGGCAATGGACATGGCATTCAAAGGTTTGATTAACAACGTGGTGTTAATTTACCTTGATGATATCACTATTTTTTCCAAAAATGCAGCAAACCACCTCTCTCATTTGAGGCAAGTCTTCATGAGGTGCAGGAGATTTGGAGTGTCTTTGAATCCTAAGAAGTGCTTCTTTCTTGCACATGAAGGAAATCTCCTTGGCCATATTGTCTCCAAGGAAGGATTAGCAATTGATCCAGAGAGGGTTGAAGCCATAAGAGAACTACCATTACCAAGCCACAAGAAGGCCCTTCAGAGTTTCTTGGGAAGGATAAACTTTGTTCGGAGGTTTGTCCAAGATTTTGCAGCCCTTGTCAAGCCCATCACCAAAATGTTAAAGAAGAGCATGGCTTTCAAGTGGACAACAGAAGGCAAGGAGAGTTTTGAAGCAATCAAAGAAGCCATCTCTCAAGCACCAACTCTCATCAACCCAGACTTCTCCAAGGATTTCATCCTCTATGCATTTGGAGGTAATGACTCTATTTCTGCCATTTTGGTACAGCAGAACAAGGATAATGATGAGCAGCCAATTACCTTCTTCAGCCAGAGCCTAGATGACTATGAGGTGAGATACTCTTTTATTGAGAAGCATGTACTTGTAGTAATCAGAAGCTTGAATAAATTCAAGTATTTAATCTCAAACAACAAGGTCCAGTTTCTGGTCTCACATGCTGGGGTTAAGGACTTCCTTCTCAACAAGGATTTGAATGAGAAAAGGGCAAGTTGGATCGCCCGTGTCATGGAGTATGACATTGAGATCAAGATCACCAAGCTGGTAAGAGGGAAATGATTATGTGAGCAGCTGGTTTTGGGGAAGCAAAAAGAAGTAT
Source organism: Taxus chinensis (assembly GCA_019776745.2). Taxonomy (NCBI): domain Eukaryota; kingdom Viridiplantae; phylum Streptophyta; class Pinopsida; order Cupressales; family Taxaceae; genus Taxus; species Taxus chinensis. The sequence goes on from CM034148.1 coordinate 908,161,938, forward strand.
GCAATGAAGAAGAGGCTATTTTTGATAGTCTAGGACAGCCATGAGCCAAGTGGCAATCAAGAAGAAGACGATGTTGCCCCCACTCCTTGCTGGACCCAAGGTATTATACACTTCCTAGGCACAGGCCTATCCCCTCCGGAGATGAACAAGACCCAAAGGAGACACTTCAGATTGCAGGTTGTTCTGTATGCCATTGTTGATGGAGTTTTGTTCAAGAAAGATGTGAATGGAGTGCTGCTGAGATGCATTAGCACAAATCAGATTCAAAGGGTGCTGGAAGAGTTCCATGGTGGACCAGCTGGTGGTCATTTTGCACTAAGAGTGACAGCTCTAAAAATCATGAAGGCTGGTTATTATTGGCCTAAAATCTTCAGTGATTGCTATGCATGGATCAAGAGGTGTAAGAATTGTGCATTCTTCACAGGAAAAGAGAGACTTGCTGCCTTTCCATTACATCCAATCTCAGTTGACCAGCCATTCATGTAATGGGGTTTGGACTTCATTGGAGTCATTAATCCCAATTCAAGCCAAGGGCACAAATGGATTTTGATAGCCACAGACTACTTCACCAGATGGATAGAAGCAGTAACACTCAAAGAGGCAAATGAGCCTAGCATCTTAGACCTTTATGAGGGGATAACAACCAGATTTGGTGTACCTGCTACAATAATATCAGATAATGCATTGGCATTCATTGGATCCAAGGTGACTGAGTGGGCTGTCAAGAACAAGATCTACCTAAGCACTTCATCGAACTATTACCCTCAAGGTAATGGCAAGGCCGAGTCTACAAACAAGAACTTGTTGAGGATCATTAGGAGGACTCTTGACGAGAGTCAGACGTCTTGGCATACCAAACTGAAATCAGCCTTATGGGCTGATAGGATAACTCCCAAGAGATCCATAGGTAACTCTCCATTCAGGCTTGTCTATGGAAGAGAAGCAATCTTGCCCATGTCACTTGAGTTGCCAACATTGGAACTCATGAAGTAGTTAGAGTTGCTAGAGTTTGAGCCCATGGAGGTGAGGTATGTAGAGTTGATGGAGCTGCAAGAGATCGGAAATCAGGCATCCCAAGAAATGGAAAAGGATCAAGCTTTGATAAAGAAGACCTTTGATAGGAAGGCCAAGGATAGATCTTTTCAGGTTGGAGATCTAGTGTTGAAATGGGATGTGGATAGAGCAAAACTGGGGAGGCATTCAAAATTTGATACCATTTGGAGTGGCCCATACATGGTCACCGAAGTGCAAGAAAAACAATGCTTTCTAATTGGCCCCATTGGATGGTGAAGAACTACAGATTCCAGTAAATGGAATCTATCTCAAGCATTGCTTCTAGAGGGAAATTCACTACCTTGTAAATATCAGATTAAATTTTCATTCCTCCAAGTGCTTGTGCACATTGTTTTGTTGTAGGTTAGTTTTGTTTTTCTTAAGTGCTTTGGCACAGCTTGCTGTCCATCGGAGATGTTTTACAGTCCTTGCTTCCATCAGGTGATATTCCATCTTCCTCCTTGCACATTTTTATTCAGTTAGGGGTTCTAAATAGAATATTTGATGACTCCATGCCCAATGGACTGCTTCAGGCTACTGGTCTTTTCATCTAGCAGGCAGATGACCCCACTGAGTCACCAAATTGTTATCCAAAATTCACCCCATCAGGGTAATTTTGATAACATGCATCAGATCTTGGGGGGCCAGAAAAAATCATGAAAATCAGCTAAGTCCTAGTCTAGGCAGTCTGGGACAGTTGGGACATCAGGGCGCGAACCAGCCAAAAAGCTGCCAAGCGGTCCACGCAGCAGTTGGGACGTCGAGACGTGCAGGGACGCAAAAGGGAGAACCGGTCGAAAGTGGAAAAAATCACCAAGTTTTCTTCGGGATAGTTGGGACAAGAGTACGTGGTGGATGCGAACCGTCCGAATCCTGCGAATCAGAAGAATTTGTCCCAGACAGTCTGGGACAGTTGGGACAAAGGGACGCATGGGACGCAAAAAGCTGAAGGAGTCGAGAGCCAATGAAATCTTGCCACGTCTTTTCCGTAAATAGGAACAAGGAAGCCCGAATCAGGTGGTTTGGAAGTTTTTGTCCCAAATAGTTTGGGACATCCGGGACAAAAGGACGCGGATGACACGAAAAGCCAGGAGGCCCGTAGACGAATCAGAACACGACACGTGTCCTAAGGCGGGGGGAGTTCGGAGCCAGGGAAAGACTTAGAAAAATTTGACAAAGTCTTGGGCCAAAAAATTAAAAGACAAGGATGACCCCACGCCCCTGTCCTCCAACCAGATCATGCCATGTGTCCCAAGTGGCGGGAGCGCAGGGAAGAAATGGAAAATTTTCCAAAGAGTTAAAAAGGTCAAAATTTCAAGGGAAAGCCCGCAGAAAGGTGGAGGAGAGAGAATTGCTTAGTGAACTAGCAACTGACACGTGGCATCTGACCGACAGAGTGCAGAAAATTTTCAAAAAAATTTCCAAAATGCAAAGGGTCAAAATTTAAAATTTTTTGCCCGACATCCATTTTTTGGGGCCGTTTTTCCCTAAACCTTCAGACCTTCATATCTTTTGATCCAGAGCTCTGATTTGCACGTTCTTCATATCATTGGAAAGATTATGAAATTATCTAGAGGATTTCATGGTCAATTTTGAATTTTAGTTTTGTTTGAAGAGTGAAAATTAAAAAAATGGCTCTGGTACGTATCCATGGGCAGAAATGAACTTTCAGTGACCAAATTTAATGCAGGATGGGTCGCATTCTCCTCCAATTTGGTCAAAAATGACAGGGTATGGGTTTATAAATTCCCCATGTCGATTTAATGCATTTACAGTTAATGAGGAATGGGCTCCCACATTTTGTACGTTTTCTCTGTCCTGGGCTCGACCCATGTAACATAAAAAGTCAGATTTGGCTCATTTCAAAGGGGTGGAACACTTTTTGACATAGAAAACTTCTTCTTTCACCTCCAGCAAGTGATTGTTGTAAGAATCAGACCTCTTCAAATATTGTGACAGGTTTTCTACCTCTCTGAGGTTGTAATGCAGTGGTTTTGACATTAGAGATGATAATGCAAGCTTTGTGAATGGGTTTCAGTCCTTTGTTTGTATTATTTGCTTCATTTCAGATCCTAAATTATATCTTATCAGCCTGTGTATGTTTTATGTTGCAATCTTTGGTTTGTGTCTATTTTCATGACAAAAATATTCACCACTCCTTTTGGTGCATCACCATCTTTAGTTAGTTTCAATTTTTGCATTTCTATCCCTGTCTCCTTGCAATTTAGAGTAGGATTAAGATCTGAACCTCTGTAGTTGTGCAAATATAGATCTAAATCAAAGGAGTTTGAGGAACCAGCCTCTAATCTAGAGATTCCTCTCTTATTTTTACAAGTCCCACACTTGGAGAGAGGTTTCCATGTTGTGCAATCACACTGGATGCCTAAGACATCATCTAGAACCTTGATTTGCATCCAGGGGTGCTGTGATTTTGCACTAACAGTATATCTAGTAGGTACTGACAAAATTTATGCAATGTATAGATCATTAAAAAATATTCGTGCTCTATAGTTGTGTAATTATGTTCTGTAGGAGTCAGCTTTCTACTAGTAAAAGATATATGATGATCTACAATACCTTCTCTAGGTTGAGCCAACACCACACCAATGGCCATGAAAAAGGTGTCAACATGTACATAAAATGGTTTTTCCCATGAAGAAAAATACAGAATAGGTGCATTAGTAAGTTTCTCCTTTAATAGTTTGAATGTGCATTGCTACTATTCTTCCCAGTAGAATATACCTTTCACTTTCAGTAACTCTTCTAAGGGGTGCGAAAACTTTGGAATATCCTTTTATAAACTTTTTGTAATATCCTATATGACCCAAAAATCCATGCACCTGACTTTGACTGGTAGGCTCCCTTAGACCTATAATGACTGCAACATTTTCTAGATCAACCGACAGACCCTTCTTGTAGATTATGTCCTAAAAGTATCCCAAATGGTGTAGTAAATATACACTTCTTGATGTTCAAGGAGATACACATCTACCTACATCATTCAAACATTAAAAAAAGATTGTCATAGTGTTCCTTAACTAATCCATACACCATCTAATCATCTAAATATAACTGTAAGAAGTTGTGAATAAATTCCTTGAACACTTGGATAACTATGTGCAAAAATATAGCATGAGTATTTTTCAGACCAAAGGGCATTATAGTATAGGCAAATATACCCCATTCAGTAGTAAATGTAGTCTTCTCTTGATCCTCTTGGGCAATCCTATCTTGATGATACCCAAAGAACCCATTTGTAAACGAATAGATTTCATGCCCTGCGACTCCTAATATTTCATCAGTGAATGACGTAGGGAATGGATCTCTTACACATGCAACATTCAACTCCCTGTATTCCAAACATATTCTAATCCATCCATCCTTCTTGATATTGATCACCATTGGAATAATCCATTATGACTCATCAAGAGGATTGATAATTCCAGACTTCAACATGTTATCAATCTCTTCTTTGACCTTTTCGTGTAAATTGGGGTTCATTTTGTAAGGCCTCTTTCTAACTGGGTGCACACCCCCTTTAATCATTATCTTCATCTCCCCTTACAATTCATGCATGCCTTTAAGTTCATGGTACCCCCTAGGAAATAGGTTCTAGTAGTCCCTTAGTAACTCTATGATTTTTCTACTTCAGAGTCTAACCAATAGTATTTAATTATGGCTTCCTTAGGCTCAGTATTTGTTCCAATATTTACCTGCTTTGTCTTCATAGGTTCGTGATAGGTGTATGTGGTCCTATCTACACTGTCCAATACCTCACACCTTCTTATTAAATGGTTTACATCTAGATTATCTACTTCTTCATCATCTACTAGGTAGACCATTTTTCCTTTCTCTTTCTCAAGGAAAGGGCATTGAATTAATGTTGCATCGACCTCTGGTTCATTATAAAGACACGCTCCTCAGTATTCTTTATCTAATAAATCTTAAAGGAGTTCTTTAGCCTTAACACTATCCCCCATAGTTAAGTACTTGATAACTTTCAATGCTTTTTCTACTAGAGGTTTTGTAGAGAAGAAGTCAAATGTTTTCGTCATTCCTATAATTGAAGTCTTCCAATTTCCATTTTCTTTATGGAGTTCTACATATACATACCAAGCACGCATGTAACCTTGTAAAGTGGAATAAAACTGTTGCACCCATAGTGAAGGTGGTAAATCTTCTTTCCCTTTTTTCCACAGTCTCTCACACTTCTAAATGTGGTGCTACACAAGTTTATTACCGTGATAAATACATATTTGAGTAGGTACATTTCTCCTAAAGAACCTAATAGTAAGAGCAATCCCAATTTCATCCCATCCGACAAGATTATCCCTGTGGACAACCCACTACTGTGATGTTGTCCCACATAGTGCATATGCTAGTATATTTCTCCTCTTAAGCGGGTCTATCCATTTTTCTTGCATGGTGTGCATGAATACCATGGGATCCCCTTCTCCTATGTAACAAGGTATCGAGTTGTTACCTATCCTCTTGACATAATGTAGTTTTGTTCCTTGAGGGAATATGCTCTTTACTTCATGCCCTACCAACTCATAAGTGTTATGAGTCCAATTATTACAAGAAACACTTGTAGTATCACTAATAGACTATGCATCCTTCCACTGAATTAGTCCTTCTTTGGTTGGTCCAATCATCTCTGGATCTTGGATGGCAGATACATAAATATTATTTATATACTTTTCACTTAAGGGCTCAACATAGGGGGTGTAATTTCCATCTGTTAAAGTTATAATGACCCTTTCCTCTTTATTTTCAAAACTGATATAACGTTTCTTGAACCAAAGATCAGCATTATTTACATAGCACCAAGGACACCCTAATAGAGTTGGGAAGCTATCTGATTCTACCAACGCTAAAACTTCAAAGTCTCTAGTGAACTTTTCTCCTTGTATGGCAATGGATGCATCTTTTAAAAATCCTATGGGAGTGGCCTTAGTCTAATTAGCCATGAACAATACATTAAAGGATGGCTGTAATGGGGGTCTCCCCATTTGTACCCATGCATCAAAGGTAAGAACATTGACTTCCGTGTCTGTATCAATCAATATATTACTTAATAGCCACCCATCTAAAACAACATTTAGAGTGATTTCCTTGTCATAATCTAGGCTACGAGGAGGGATATTTGCATGCAAGATCTATCGTCCAGTCTCAGTGCTTGTGTGTGGAGTGTTCCCTTTTAACCAACTCCCCAACAGTGGAATGATGTTCTCCTGGCGCAACATTTTGCACACTTATCTCAAGTCATATATATCAGTTTGGAATGTCTCTAATGCTTTCTTCTACTCCTTTAAATATTGTATCTCACCCTAAAGATTCCTTAGAACTTCCATGGTATCGTGATAAACCTCCTTTTGATAGGCAGGATCTGGGTGCCGTGCATGAATAAATTCATCTTTAGTGATGGTAGGTTTCTCCTATAATGCCTCCATAGTATGTGCTCCCTCAACACGGGTCATGATCCTCACTTTTAGTACCTTGTAAGATACTTCTATTTTGGGCATCCATTGATTGTCCATAGCATGTTGTATCTTAACCATCGGTGTGCCCTTGTTTTCTTGTTTATGTTGCCGACTTAGATGCTCATATAAGTCTAGGCACTCTTCATAGCTATGGTTCTTTCCATAAAAATAACATGTAATATTTTAAGGACATTCATTCCTATAGTGGTTAGGAGATCCACATGTATAACATGTTCCACGAGGAAACTCACTTCTTCCATAACCATGGCCTTGTCCTTTAAATTCACTATGGTATCCTTGACCTCTGCCATGGTTTTCTTCAAAACACCTCTCATTATTATCATAGTGCATGTAATTGTGCTCCCATTCGTAATGCTCATTCTTTCCTTTAGATTGATCTAAAAATCCTATCTGCGTACACCAATATCTATAGCATCATGGATCTTTCCAATCAGTTGAAAGTCCTCTGTGTGATGAGTCATGGACCTGCAAATTTTACAGTAGCTTGAAACATTCTTCCTTATCATGCATTGTAATAATAGACAGTTTCTAGCATCATGATTTAAGTGGTATATCTCATAATACATCAACATTGAGCATATGGTTCTACGAGGAAAACTATCCTTTATGTGACCCTCTAATTCATAATTTATGCACCAAATCCCTATGTGTGTCTCATGAGATGAATTTATTGATAGTTTCTCCAACTGTTTCACCATTACTACTATTTTTACTTCTAAAAATGGGCTCACCCCTGTATCTATGCTTCCAACTGCATCATCACACAAGGTTACTTCAAATGCTTTGTGCAGATCAATGTACATCTTATGTGATAATGCCCTCCTAAAATGGGTAATCAATCCCCCAATGAACCATTGTGCATGTTAGATTGCATGTATGTCATAAAAAATCTTTGATAACAACATTTTAAACCATGCATTATACTCTCTAACACTTTCAGTAGTGCCTTGCCTAATATCCTTGAGGGTAGTTATACTCTTTTAAGAATGCATCCTTCAATGTTACATAATCCACGCAAATCTGTTCAGGGTAAAAATTTCTCTACCACCTATGTGCACACCCTTATAACATAGTAGTAAATTAGATTTCCTTATGCTCATAAGTTATGATTCCTTTTACGTGCCACAATATTTTACACATATGCACATGTTCAATAACATATTCTATGCCCCTTTATTCTGGAAGATGAAGAGACATTTCCATATAAATATTTTGGGGTTGATGTAGACCTTGACCAACTAATCTAGAACCTCTAGTGTTCCCCCTACCTCCAAAACCTCTAGATCCACCTGAACTAGAACTTCCCATGCCTCATGATACCGAACCTTTAGCTAGAATAGGTCCTGTAGATGTAATCCCCTATGCTATGATAGTAGTAATATACTAAACCCCTACCATCTATGAAGTAGTTCCACTTCCAGAAGTGAATCCAACATTCGGCGTGCTCATATTATGTGTGGACAATGCACTTAAAAACACACCTCTAAATAATAATGAAGTCATAAGCCCTGTCATTGATGTGCTTTGTCTCTTACTTCCCACACTTCTTTATTGATTACTTTTCGTACTAGATACTGGAAAACCAAGTGCAAGGGATAGGCTACTAGGTGGATTCAGATGCACACCCATGGCCCAGGTAGTCTCTATTAGCATGCTTCATTTTGAGGCCAAGGGGGATCCCTGTCATGATTTCCATGATGGGGGAGTTCCTGATGCTCTGTCTCTACATCTTCTACATGAGCTTTAAATCCTTCACGATCCACTCTCTCCTCAATTCCATAATTTTTGCAATGGTATGGTACTTCTCTATCTCCCTCTCGCATGCCTCATTATACTTAAGCCAACTTTCATCTCTTTGCCTTTCTACCACTAGGTATGCCATCTTTCACGAATCTTATTCCTTCCCCCATGTGTGGTGGGGTTTAGTGAGCTATCAATTTACTCTCCGTATTCAAAGTTACCATCAGGATCTTGATCACCAGTGGAATTCCTTGTAGGTAACCTCCCTGTGGATTTCGTAAGAACTAAAACTCAGCTACCTCTAGACATAAATAAGTGGAAATTGAGTATTCCAAGATATAACTGTTCAAGAAACCATGAAACCATGTATCCACAACTTGAGTCCAAATCATATCAGCATCATAAGGGGCCTAGAATCAGCCACTTATACAATTCTACTGGAAAGATAGCAAAAAATATCGCATATAAACTTTCATACAGATTATGTTCCACCCAAGGGTGTGTGTTAAACTTATATCTAGAGTTGAACCATCATGTGTATTCTTCTTCTATATCAGTTATCCATTCTTCAATACTTTCTAAGGTCAACCAGTATGTCTTCATCACGAACCATCCTGAAAACAACTGAAAAAGAGGTCCCAACAATGGAACCAATGATGAAGCCTAGAATTTAGTGATACAAACCCAATGAAAGCTATGTGCACTAGAACATTACTCAACCTAGAATGAGTGTTCACCCGAAGCACCTAAAGGTACCATGTCCCTCTTTAGGGTTTCTATTGTAGGTGGTTAGCATGATGAAAACTTAGCACATGCAGTTCTATTACTAGCTCATCATTTTAAAGAGCATACCAAATCTATATCTTTGGAAAATAAAAATTAAGTACTAACCTTGATGAGATCAAAAACATACTACATTCAGATACCCACAAAAACTAACACTTAGATTCAGCCAATATCCTCCATTATATTCAATGTAGTAAGTATACAAAAGCTTCGTTACAATAACAGTAGCATGTGTGAATTAACTTAACTCTGTATATACCTCCTCTCTATATGTCTCTATATATTTATTACATAATTTACTACATATTTATAAGGGTGGGGACTTTCCCTTCACTTCTTATCCATTCTAAAAATAGGTCGCATGATATTATTAGCCACACATGCTAGTGCACTAACAATAGACTACTACTAGCTAACTAACAGTAGAAGATATATTTCTAGCCTGTCTCCATGAAAATTTATTCATATCTGATTCTCCAAGAATAGCTAATGCATGGCATGCACGTCCCTGCCTCATTTGTGTGCTCTACATGCCATCTCTAAAAATAGACCTTCATGAGCGAAAATGGCTAAGTCTTGAAAATTTCAGCTTCTATTCCATGTGCATGTTCTCCATATCTATTTGAACCTTTGAATATGACTCACTTTCCAACACTTAGTTTTATCACCAAATCATAGCACCCCTGGATGTTGATCAGATTTCTAGGTTGATCATACTAGCATCCAGTGTGATTGCATAACATTGAATCCTTTCTCCAAGTGTGGGACTTGTAAAAATGAGAAAGGAATCTCCAGAGAAGGTTGGTTCCTATTCCTCTGTTCAGATGCACACGAAAAATGTAGAGGGTTTACTCAAAGTCTAATCTAACTTGCCAGGGAGACAGGGTAAGAAGATGCATAAAAATAAACCTAAGCTAACAGAGGTGATGCACTGAGGAATGAAGAACACCTATCTTGCCAATAAACACAGACCATCCAAATGTGATGCAAGATCATGCATAGATAACAAAATTTGCAGTGAAAGACCAGGAGGATGCAAATGAACACAGAGAGGGTTGAGAATCATCCATAGACATGCATTACTTGCTCCAAAGATTGATACAATACACTATAAAATTCTAAGAGGTAGATTCGAATTACAGTTTCAAATGGGAGGTTCGAACTCCACAAATTTGCCTAATAAAGAGAAGAAGGGAGGAGCAAAACAGGAATGTTCGACCCTTAAAAAGAAGCCCCTCTTTACAATATATATGAAGAAAGAGAGAGGGAAGAGAGAGGAAAGGCAGATCTACCCCAACCACTTCTAGGTTTCATTTATTTTATCTCATTATGGTGGTGGGTGAGAACCCTGGAAAGAGCGGTGGACTGTATTTTGCAATAAAGTTGGTTGTTGAGACGTCAGTTCTAGCCATTACTACGTGCCAGAGACATTTCTTGATTTTATTTCTCCAAACTGAATGAAAATGCAATATTGACCCCGGAATCATGTAGAGAATTTCACCAGCTTTCCATTGATATAAAGAACATGAAAATCCGAGCTCTGGATTGAAAGTTATGGCGATCTAAAGATTTAGGGAAAAAAATAGGCCAAAACAGATCGGCGAGAAAATACTTGAATTTTTTATGCGCTCTGCCACTTGGATGACACGTGTCAGGGACTGATTGGATGAGAAATTCTCTCTTCTTCCCTTTCCGTGTGTTTTCCTTTGAAAATTTTGAATTTTTATAACTTTGGAAAGTTTTCCATTTTTTCCCCACACCCCCGCCTCTTGGGACACGTGGTGTGATCTGGTTGGAGGACAGGGGCACGGGGTCATCCTTGTCTTTTAATTTTTTGGCCCAAGACTCTTGTCAAATTTTCCTAAGTCTTTCCCTCGCTCCAAACTCCCCTGCCTTAGGACACGTTTCCTGTGTCTATTAGCTCGGGCCCGACCCTTCAAACCTTGCCCTTTGAAATTTTTTGGCCAAAAAACACTTAGCCAATTTCCATTACGCTTCCCCTTGTGACACATGTCACACTGGGATTCATCCGTGGGCCTCCTTGTCTCTTTCTGGCCACTTTTCCTTTTTGCATCCCATGCATACTTTTGGCCCAGATGTCCCAAACTATCTAGAACAAATTTCTCCGAACCACCCGATTCGGGCTTCCTTGTTCCCGTTTCCAGCGAAGACATGTGTTAAGATTCCATTCGCTCTTGGCTCTTTCATCTTTTCACGTCCCGTGCATAATTTTGGCCCGGATGTCCCAAATGAAAGTTCTCTGTTTCAGCTGAATCTACCAGTTTGCATCCCCCGTGTACTTTTGGCCCAACTGTCCCGGACTGCCTGGGACAAATATTTCCGAACCACCCAAAATCGACTGACTTGCACCAAACCAGCCGATCCACGTCCTTGCGTACTTTTGTCCCGGATGTCCCAACTTCGTGAAATAAAGACTTAGGTAATTTTTCTTGCTTTCCAGCCGATTCGCGCCTTTTGCGTCTCTTACGTCCTGATGTCCCAACTGTCCCAGATGCTGCGCAGACCGCCTGGTGGCCTTTCGAACCGATTCATGCCCCAACGTCCCAACTATCCCAAGGACCACCTAGACTAGGACTTAGCTGATTTTCTCTGTATTTTGGCACCAAGCTTGGGTTTTTGCAATTTTTTCACATTTTTAGAACTTGCTGGGTTTTCTTCTTGGATAGGAGAGTTAGAAAGAAGCCGAGGGGACCCCAGAAACATGATTTTTACCTTAAATCAATATACTTGCTCGTGACTGAATAATCTGATGCATGTTATCAAAATTTACCCCGAGGGGTGAATTTTGGATAACAGTTTTGGTGACTCAGCGAGGTTATCTACCTGTCAGATGAAGAATGACTAGCTGCTCATAGCAATCCATTGGGCATGGATTCTGTTTGATAACCTCTCAGCTGATCTGAAATTTGAAAACCTATGTCCTTGAGTTATTGAAACATTTGTTGAGCTGGTTCTCCTATGGCTGCAAATTCTCTTCCAAAGGCTTGATGAACTACAAACATGCACATACTAGAAGCAAAAGGACATGTGCACAAGCACTTAGGGAAATAAAACTATTCTAACAGTAGTACAATGTGCATAAGCACTTAGGGGAATGGAAATTCTAAATTAATTTTTACAAGGGTGAAAAGCTTTCTTTCTAGTAGCAACGTTTGAGATAGATACCATTGACTAGAACCTGCAATTCTTCACCATCCAACTTAGCCAGTCGGAAAGCATTGCTACCTTTGCATTCAATGATCATGTAAGGGCCACTCCAGATGGCATCAAAATTGGAATGCTTTCCTGGTTTTGCACGATCTGCATCCCATTTCAACACTAGATCTCCAATCCGGAAGGTTCTAGCCTTGGTTTTCTTATAAAAAGTCTTCTTGATCAAGGCTTGATCCTTCTCTATTGCTTGGGCTGCATACTCGCTAACTTCTTGGAGCTCCATTAATTCTGCATATCTAATCTCCATGGGTTCAAACTCAGCTAGTTCCAACTGTTTCATGAGCTCCAATGCTAGAAACTCAAGTGATATAGGTAGAACTGCTTCTTTCTTGTACACAAGCTTGTATGGAGAGCTTCATGTAGACCTTTTGGGTGTGATCCTATCAGCCCATAGGGCTGATTTGAGCTTTGCATGCCAAGTCCTTTGGTTTTCATCCAAAGTCCTTCTGATGATTCTTAGTAGGTTCTTATTTGTAGACTCAGTTTGACTATTACCTTGAGGGTAGTAGTTTGATGAAGTGCTGAGATACACACAATTCTTGACAGCCCATTCAGTGATCTTTGTGCCAAGGAATGCCAATGCATTGTCTGATATGATAGTGGTAGGGGAACCAAACCTCGTGACTATCCCTTCATAGAAATCTAAGATATTAGATTCATTTGCCTCCTTGAGTGCCACTGCCTTGGTCCATTTGGTGAAATAATCCGCTGCTGTAAGTATCCACTTGTGGCCTTGACTTGAATTGGGATTGATAAACTTAATGAAGTCCAATCCCCATTGCATGAATGGCTGATTTACTGAAATTGAATGAAAGGGCAGCACTGCTAACCTCTCCTTCCCTGTGAAGAATGCACATCTCTTGCATTTTTTGACCCATGAGTAGCAATCATTGAACACATTAGGCCAATAGTAACCAGCTTTCATGATTTTGAGAGCTGTCACTCGTGGAGAAAAGTGGCCTCCTGCTTCCCCATCATGGAACTCATGTATGATCTTCTCGACTTGACATATTCCAATGCATCTTAATAGAACACCATTGATGTCTTTCTTGAACAAGATACCGTCAATGAGTACATATGGGATAGCTTGTAGTCTGAAGTATCTCCTCTTTTCCTTGCTCACTTCTAGAGGGAACAAGCCTATTTGGAGGTAATGCACAAGGTCTTGAGTCCAACATGGAATGGGTGCATCATCAGCTGGTTGTTCTTGATCATCCTGTAGTAGTAGGACAGCATCCTCTTCACTTTCTGAGCCATCTGGTTGTTTGGAAGTAAGTTGCTCACACAAATATTTGCCACAAACCAGTTTGGTTACTCTGATTTTAATATCATATTCCATCACCCAAGTGATCCAACCTGCTCTCTTCTCATTTAAATCCTTATTTAGGAGAAAGTCCTTGACACCAGCATGAGACACTAGTAGCTGAATCTTATTGTTTGAGACCAAATGTCTGAACTTCTTCAAGCTCCTGATGACAGCAAGGACGTGCTTTTCGATGAAAGAATACTTTATTTCATAATCTTCCAAGGTTTGACTGAAGAATGCTATGGGCTGTTCTGAACCTTCTCTATTCAGCCATGTCAAGATAGCTGAGATTGTATCTGATCCTCCAAACACATACAACATGAAGTCCTTTGAGAAGTCTGGGTTAATAAGAGTTGGAGCTTTTGATATTGCATGCTTGATGTTTTCAAAACTCTTTTTACCTTCTGCTATCCATTTGAATGCCAGATTCTTCTTCAACATCATGGTTAAAGGCTTCACAAGAGTGGAAAAATTAGGCACAAATCTGTGGACAAAGTTTATCCTTCCCAAGAAGCTTTGAAGAGATTTCTTGTGGTGTGGCAATGGAAGCGTTCGGATGGCTTCAACCCTTTTAGGATCAATTGTTAGCCCTTCCCTAGAGACAATGTGGCCCAACAATTTTCCCTCGTGTGCCAAGAACATACATTTCTTTGGATTCAATGACACTCTGAACCTTCTACACCTCTGAAACACTTGCCTGAGGTGAAAGAGATGGTCTGTTGTATTCTTTGAGAAGACAGTGATATCATCTAGGTATACCAGCACTATATTGTTGATTAAGCCTTTGAATGCCATATCCATAGCTCATTGAAATGTTGCTCCCTCATTTGACAGTCCAAATGGCATCTTCTTGTAAGCATACGTGCCCCATTTTATAGTGAAGGACGTCTTGAATTGATCTTCTTCCTTCACCATTATCTGATTATAGCCTGAATATCCATCTAGCAATGAAAACCTTTCTGAACCAGCTACAACCTGCAATATTTGTTCCATTGATGGAAGCGGATAATGATCCTTGAGAGAGGATCTATTCAAGTCTCTAAAGTCAACACACAATCTAATCTCTCCACTCTTCTTTCTGACTAGAACTAATTTGGCAACCCAACTAGAATGCTTGATTGGGAATATGATTCTTGACTCAATCAGCTTGTCCAATTCTTTCCTCATGAGAGGCTCCATGTGTGGATTGACTGGTCTTTGTTTCTACCTGACAGGCTTAGTATTTGGATCCAATTCAATGGTATGCTGAGCTAAGTTTGGATTGAAACCTTTCAAGTCTTCATAGCTCCAAGAAAACACGTCAGGGAACTCTCAACACAGCTGTATGAACTCATACCTTTCTTGTTTAGTTGTCATCCTTCTAATTTGCAATGGTTTGTTCTCTTCTACCAAGATGGATACTGAATCCTCTCTCTTGACTTGAATGTTTTCTTTATCCTTTCTAAACTAATCATTGGGATTAAAAATGGAATCCAAAGTGATAAGTCCCTTGGGCAGCTTGTTAGTTCTCAGCTGTACCACTTGGTCACCATACTATTGTTCAAATTTTTCTTGATTCTTAGCTGAGAACTTAGCTTCTTCTTGCAAGAAATGGATGATTTACTGGTCATTTTCAAACACTTGCCAATTGAAATTGTTATCTGGCACTAAAGACCTCACAATCACATGGATGTTTGGCTATACCTTGTCTTTTTGAATGCTTTCCACAATGTCAAAGGCTGCCCCTACTGCTGCAAGCCTGTCAGCAGCTTGATTCTCTTTCCTAGGAATGGATTTGATGCCAAAACCCTCAAAATCCTCCATGAGGTCCCACACCCTGTTCTTGTAGCACTTGAGTAGATCATTCTTGGTAGCATGCTATCCCCTGACCTGATTTACAATCAATTCACTATCCCTAAAGACTTGCACGTTCTTTATTTTCTTCTTGATTGCCCAATGCATCCCTTGCACCAAGGCTTCATATTTAGCAATGTTATTGGAGCATGTAAACTGAAATTTAAAAGCTGAATAGTACTTTACTCCTCGAGGTGAAACAAGCAAGGTTCCACCTCCTACACCTTGTCTACTCCTTGATCCATCAAAAAATAGCTGCCATACCTCATTGTCATCCTTGTGGTTTGGCTTGGTGATGCTAGGAATAGGTTGATTTTCTTCGTGTATACAATAGACCTGTAGCTTAGATTCTTCTACTTCTTGATAAGGATCAAAAGCATGTATCTTGTTTGCCCATTCATCAAGAGTTAGATCCAGGATGCTTCCAACCTTAGTGTCAGCTTCATCAGAGCTTGGGTGATCTTCTTGATTGAATGCTGAGAAATTGGCATTAATCTAACTTGGAGTATAAGGTTCAATATGGAAGTTTGCAATAGGTTCTGACCTGATTGTGGCTTTGGTTCCATACCTCATTCTGAACATCATATGTGACCAATCAGTAGACAAATATCCTCCAATCCTAGCTATGAAGTCCCTTAACAAGCAAAGAGAAAAGAGTGGTGGAAGGTCTATGACTGATACATCTTGTAAAACAACAACATTTGGACATGCATGTAAGGTAAGACTCAAGTTTTTAATCACTCCAACTGTTGCTACTGCTGTCCCATCTAGCTGCACTACCCCTTTGGATATTGTTTCATACTGGAGCCCTAGCTGATCAGCTATTTGTTTAGGCATTACTGAGCTACTTGCCCTGGAGTCTATCATGCAATTGTGCACTAGCTGATTTCCAATGATCAATGAAACATAGAAAGGAGGGGGTTTCAACATTTTACCTTGCTATCCTCCATGATTTCCCTCAGGCTGGGCAGCATTTGTAAGCACTTTGTCTTGCATTTGCTGATTCGAAGTTGGCCAGTCCTTCATGGCATTTTGTAGCAGATCTCTTTGGCCTGGGATGGATAGGGATTCCCACATTGATATATTGACATTTGTCTTCTTCATCTGATCAATGATACTGAATGATGATGAAGGATCTCTTTATTTTCCCTTGGTTTGGACATTCACTCCTTGCACGTGGGCAACAACAACTAGTATTTGAGTTGGCCTAGGGGTTGTTCTTGGCTGCCCTTGTGCATTTGAAATTGGACTTTGCTTGCCAACCATTTGTGGAACCATGGAAGGTTGTGGATTGGTTGGGGCTAATGGCTATTCTTCACCCAAATTCCTCCTTTTTGACCTTGTGTTGGCTACAACACCTTGAGAAATTATCTAGTTCATGCCACAAAAATCCTCTACTTGCCAATTTACCAATGTGGTGTCATTTGGGGCTAATTGCTGTTGGAATGTTTCTTGTTGTTGGTTGTTTCCTTGACTGCCCTCACCCTCCACACCAGTAGTTATCACCATTAATACTTGATTGAAAGCACCATTGAAGCACATGGATTGGTTATGAGGCTCATTGCATGGAAAACACCAATCGTACTCCTGGGTAATGTTGTTTTGTGTTGGCACCAGTGCCTTAGAGGTAGATATGGCATTTGGATTATAGGGCTGGAATGGTCTATTGGCAGGAGGCCTTGTTTGATTCATATTTGCAACTGGATTAGGTGGCCTTTGTGGTTGGTATGGCTGCCTGTTAGGATGACTTTAGGTCTGATAAGAAGGTCTAAAACCTTGGGCTTGTTGTCTCTTGAGAGTAACCAGCTCATTGCCTAGGTTTTGTAGTTTCTTCATGACTTCTTGAAGCTCATTTGGGGCACTTGGAGATGAAGTGGAAGCTTCATTTGAACTCTGATTTCTAGGATTGGGAGAAGGAGCCAAATTAGGTGTTTGATTGGTGTTTGGACTCTCTAAACTTGGAAACAGTGGCATGGGAGGTCTAGGGGCAAGTTTTCCAGCTTGGATCAAGAAAATTTCAGCCCTAATGGCAATGCTATAAGCCATAGGGATAGTTATGCCTCCCATGGACTGAATCAACATAGAAATATCAGAATTTAGAGCTTTGAGATAGTAAAGAAAATCACCTTCTGCTATTGGCTTGCTTGCCACTGGAATTCTCTCCCAAGTCTTTTGAAATTTGAATGAAATCAGTCAGCTACTCATTGGGAGCTCTCTTGATGGTTATCAGCTGCTCCAAAAGAGACAAGTTGTCTCCCTTTTCTCCAAATTGCTCATAAAGTGCTATACATAGTTGATTCCAATTTGTGATAGAACCGGCTCCAAGGCTTCTAAACCATTGCAATGCTTTCCCTTTGAATGAGGATGCCAGCAACTTGATAGACACTTGCATCTCATTGATTTCATGGATTACACAAAGGTTAGCAATATCTTTAACATGATCACCTAGAGTAGTCTAATTTTCTCCAGTGAAGTATGGAATGTTCTTCAAGGCTTCAATAGGAATTGGATGTTATGCATTGAGGGCAAGTGGGCTGCTACCTGTGAAGTTGACATAGGGGTTGTTTTGTGCCATTCTAATTGGTCTTAAAACCCTTGTTGACTGAATGAAAGGCCTACTAGGTGGAGGAGTTGAGAGAGTTATATTTGGTGGAGATGGAGACCTTTGAATCCTTCTTCCTCTTTGCCTTCTTCTTGGAGATAATTACAGGTATTCAAACAACACTTCTTCTTCTCCAACTCTTAACCTTGTGGTGACTCTTCTCATGAGTTTTCAGGCCTGCACTACTGAAACCAGTTGATTCTTTCCCTTGGAGTCGCTAGATATGCAAATAATAGCTCTTTTCAAGAAAGAAAATTGCAGTAGATGCACATCAACTTTGCTGCAATAAAAATGAGACCTCTAGGGTCCCACCAAGCGTGCCAAAACTGTTATCACCAAATCACAGCACCCCTGGATGTTGATCAAATTTCTAGGTTGATCATACTAGCATCCAGTGTGATTGCATAACATTGAATCCTTTCTCCAAGTGTGGTACTTGCAAAAATGAGAAAGGAATCTCCAGAGAAGGCTGTGTAGACACCAAATTTGTGTCTTACGACCCCTTGTGACCCGCATCTCATCTTGCAATATAACCTCATCACCTAAACCTTACACAATTATTTATTAATTACCTTGTAATTGATAAATCCACATCACCTTACCTACCACCTCATTTTGCCACTTCATCATGACCTAGCCCTAACCCTAAACTAACCTAATTAAGACCGATAACTTGGTCCACACCTACACCCATAACTAATGACCCCTTTCTCACACCCAAAACCGACCTTCTAGTCATTTGACCAAGCCCGCAACTGATCTCTCGGGAGAAAAGTAGGGAAGGTGGGCTATTATACTAAAAATAGCCTACTTTTTCCTTACCGATGCCGGTTCCTACTCGACCGCCGTCAGTTACGTAACCACCATCGGCTCCCTGTAAATGGACTCCCCGAACCAAAATCAAAGGTGGAAGGATTTTTGAATCAACAAAGATCATTGGGAGCGAGGAACAGAGTCCAGATCTTCACTTAACCGAGCAGAGACGAGTGGAGATACCATAAGTGTTTACAACAAAGGAGATCAGCTTGCATCTTCGTCAAAACCAGTAAGTCACATTTTGCATGTCCTCTGTTATAACATTTCTTATGCCTTTTGAATCACAGTCCTCATAAATCCATCCCTGAATCCACTACCCAACGTGCATATTACATCTAACTATCATTAATCTAACTCTCATCACCTTATTTCCTAATATCACCCATATACAGCCTTACAAATAACACAGCTACCAAATAACACAAACGCCCTACAAAACAACCAACCTACAGATCCTAAACCCTACCGACATCGGTTACCAGTAACTGGTATCGGTTACCCAGACTACAAACCAGAAATCAACCTTTCCCCTATCTGTTCTAAACGAAGTAATTTGATTGATATTTTACAGTCTTTTGTGTTAATTCATATTAGCAGGGAAACTGACCACCTTCGAAAGGAAGTTTTATATTTCCTGGGCCCAAGGCAGTTTCCTCATTTATTGTCTAATAAAAATCTTGTGGTCTTGTGTTCTTATTTGCAGGTAGTCCTTCCAAGACAAAAAGGAGTTCTTCGCAGTCAGCTTGATCTTCCTCTATGGTACGCGCACACCATCTCGACATTCCACAGGTATTCCTCCTAGCCCTAACCCTTATCTGTTTCTAAAAGGAATGAAAGGATAGAAGCAACTCTATTCCCAGAAGTCGAAACATTCCGATCGAAACATTTTGGAACGCCCGGTGGGACCCATTTTGGGTTTCTTTATTTCTTGCTTGCTTTCATATAGGGAGCATACTTGTTGTTTTCTTCTTCTAAAGATATTCACAAGGTATTTTATTATTTTGGTAAAAGAACTTGATTTGTTTTTTTGCATCTTGCATTAGTGAAAGTCATCTCTTTTGCTTCATCGAATATCATTTTCGATTTGGGTTTAAAACACGTGCATTGGCATCCTTGCTTGCTGTTTTCAATTCTAGTAAACATAGATTAAGTAACATGTCGTACACATGGGGGTGATATCCATGGTATTGACAAGAAATTAATCTTACATTCACTGCAAAACACATACCGAATCACTTCACAATTAACACAACAGCTCAAACATCCCCCCTTTTTCTGCGGTATTCCTCCGCCCGATTGAGGTAACCTTATAAGCCAAAACAAACTTGACATTTCCCCTAAGTCTTTTGTTTAGGATTCTGACATCATTATACGTCTAAAGGAATAAGCCCACAATAATTAAAATTAACCCTAGGGTTAATCTCTGGATTTGCATGTACATCTTGCTTGTTTTTAGTTCTGTTTTCTTTCTCATACTCTGTCTTCTGTGATCAATAATTGGACAAGTATACTAAATGTTGTTAAAAATCAAATTAGTAGCCTTTTATATCTTGTTAGCACAGACTTCTTACACCGACATCGGTTACCTGACCGATGTCGGCTATAGTATAACTGAGATCGGTTACTAGACCGATATTGGTTACTGTCTTTCCCAATTCCTGACAAACCAGCAACCTACCAATTTCACCAGTCTGAGTTTGTTTCTGTTCCTGACAGATTAAAACCCTACTATGAACACCTGTCCATGGTTGTTATCACTCGAAAGCAAGCCGCCGCTATGGTTTCACATGCTTGCTCTGTTTCTTTACCTGAATCACCCCCTTCACATTCTGTGGGGCATCCTACGGATACCAGCGAGGTTCCTAAAATTCATGTGGGAGATAAGGACTTTGCCAAGTTTCTAGATGCTAATCCTAGTGTTGTACAATACTATTTGTCTCATGCCCCTGACCGTATGCCTAATGGTCAGCTCCTTGTTGGCATGCCTATTAGTATAGCTGCTCATTTAGTGCCCACTCCGCCTGATAACACCGCCTTGCTTCCTACACCTTTAGCCCCATCTCCCAATCCGACAACTTCAGAGATTCATATGAATCAGATTGGCTTTCCTTTGGCTAATCTGGGACCCCACATATCATTGCCACTGACTACCCCTACCTCATCTCTCTTGCAGACCACTCCATTCATGACTTACTCTCTGCCACCTATCCAAACGAGCTTTCCTTCTCAAGCTCCGCCTACCTTTTCATTCCCATACACGTATCCAGTAACCTCAACATCTTATATGGGACATCCCTATTCGGTCACCTCAACATATTCATCCTCCATACCTTATCAACACTTAACCCCACCATTGTCCAGCGGAGGCCCTTGGCCCAATTTGCCTCCATTTACCACAACCGCACCATCATCTCATCCAACCACAGATTTCATCAAACAAATGATGGACAAAATGCAAAATCTAGAGGCTTCTGTTTCGGGAAGTCGTAGTGCCTTGACATACGAGCAAGTTTGTCAGGAGCCTATTCACCCTTCTGTCCCCCTTCACTCATATCCTCCTCAATGGGAATTGCCGAAATTTACTCGTTTTAATAGTAAAGAGGATCCTCAACAACACTTGTAATCATTTAGACATGCTTGTTATTTGATTTCCCATGATGATGCCTTGTTACTCCGCACATTTCCCATGTCCTTATCAGGACCTGCCTTGGAGTGGTACAGTGCTTTAACCCAGCACTCAATCTTCTCTTTTAACCAACTAGCCCAATATTTCTTGGATCACTTCTCCATTAACATTGCTAAGAAAGTATCCATCACCGACCTTTATGCCATTCGACAATTGGAAGATGAATCTATCGCAGATTTCGTCAGACGATGGCGTGGCCTTATCAACCAACTTACATATGCCTTGCCTCAGGCTGAACTTATCGAACTTTTCATGCGGGCATGTGCTAAGCACATTTCTCCTACTCTTCAAATTTAAACTTTCCGCACATTTGATGAGGCCTTTACCATGGCTCGGAAACTAGAAATTCGAGCCTTAGAAGAAGAGAAATTGCGGTTGCGCAACAAAAACCCCAATTTCTGAACTCCTGATTCTACCAATAAACCAAATACCACCACTCCTCACACATCCACTTCTTCTAAATCAAAAGGAGATGTCCATGCGGTAATGGTTAAATCTCAAACAGCATCTAATACCCCACCAAAAACCACCTATAAGTATAAAGCAGAGCCCATCAATTACACTCCCTTGGGAGAAACCTATGGTGTCATCTTGGAAAAATTGCTCAAGGCCGGAGCTATCACCTTGCCACCTGTCAAACCTCACTCCAGGTTTGACTCCACTCGCGCTATACCTTCCTGGTACAAAGAAAATGACTTCTGTAACTTTTACCGTGTAAAAGGACATAGTCATGAAAATTACAAGATGTTGAAAAACATAATGCAGGAAATGGTTGACGCAGGGGATATAACCCTCGATAATCCTAATGCCCCTACCAACCGAAATTTGAAAATCTTCAACAAACCATTCCCGAATCACTCTCCCAATAGTAACACAAACCAGTATATCTTAGCTGAGGAGAGTGTTCATGAGATCCATGCAGTCTTCGATACCCAGCCAAAAGCCTCTATCGAGAAAATTTTGAATCAAGCCTCTTCACTAACACAAGAGCCCGAACCTCCTTTACCACCATCAAGCCAAAGTGAAATAATTCCTTTACCCATAAAGGAGTTAACTGCCCAGACTTCTCTTCCCATCGATGAGTCTTCTTATACCACATCCCTACAAGACTGCAAACGGATGTTATCTAATCTATCTATTTCCCAGACTTCCCCTTCTACCGCTCTTGTTGTACAAGAGGAAGGTACGCCACTCCTTTTGACATCCTTAGATGAGAAATCTCTTGCACCGACATCACCAAATTCTTTAACCATGACGGATCCTCTCGAACATGCCCTCTTACCTATTAGTTCTTCATTGCCTAAATCTTTTCAATGACCGGTTGACCTCGTAACATCTATTGATACAGTGCCTCATCTACTCCCTATATCACACCCACAGTGGACTGGAATCACAACCCACCTTTCTTCCGTACCAAATTTACAATTCAAACCTGAAGACTGTCATTCTCCAGAAGATAGACGAATCCTATGGGAACGTTTGAGTACCCCTTATTCTACTCAAATGCAGATGACCGATCCCGACACCTCTACCATATATCCTAAGTGTTTACTGAAACTCAAAATGCCTATGTCCTCATTCTCACCCCCTGTATCTATATCAAGTATCCAATCCACCTCTATTAACCTAACCAAACCTTCCCCTACACTTGGGACCTCACCCATACCCAGTTTAACACACCCGCCTAAGCGACTAGATTTATCCAAGAATAAAGCAGCCCCGCCACCTAGAAGACAAGCTCAATCCGTGCCTCTATCACAATCAAAACCATCATCGTCACACCTACCTTCCATATTGGGACCTCATCCTTCCACCTTGCATCAATATATCATACCTCCTGCATTTTCTTCAAAACGACCTACGCCTTCTGCACCTATACAGAGATCTAAGGGTATATCAACATTATCACCCCACGTATCCTGTCCACCCATCAACCCTAAACAAACTCCATCATCAAAAGATTTATTTTCTGTCACTCCCCTTTCTCCATGGTTGTTTCCCACTACCACGTCATCTGTAGCCTCATCATCTAACCAGCCGAATGTAGCTCCTACACCAAAGAAACCACGTTTGGTGAAAACCACGTGTCAACACCCCTTGGCTAAACCACCACCCGTACAAACCAACCACGCCCAAACATTACCAAAACCCACACAACCAATGCCCTCATCCTCCTCCGATTTTGACCCACTCAAAGGATCTTACGCCAAAATCCTTGCTATGTTGGTGGAGAATGCGACCATTTCTCTACCCCCACTTAGACCTTATGACCCTTCTAAACCTCACCCTATAGGTTACGATGAGTCTAAAATATGTGCTTATCACCACACACCAGAACATGATGTGGAGGGATGCAAAGCTTTAAAAACCATCCTTCGTCAGTCACCTCTCCCAGATAGAAAGGTTAAGAAAGACAACTTACGAAGGGAGAGACCTTTAGCTTCCATTCCCTCTCCTCTACCATCTGTCCCCGCCTCACCAAGATCTATCATTATTACAACCCCACCTCTTGAAAACCATGATTTATCCCAACCATCTTCCTCATCTCAGGTTTACAAGATTAATATGATTAGTGTTGCTACTCAAACGCAGAAAAACAATGAGAAAGCGAAAGAAAGAACACCTGCGTCCTCTCCTTCTCCGTCCAGCATCCCGATTGCATCACCACCCAAAGTGGTTATTCGTGGACCCGCTTACCCCATCTCTAATGGAGCTTCCCATCGAGCCATGATCAAACAGCTTCACCAATCACCCGTAAAAATGACACTATATGATCTCATTCAGATTTCTGAATCTCATCGACAAGCTCTCGTTGAAATTATTCAGGGGATCGAGGTCTTACCTAATGAAACCCTGCCTATTGCCTCCATTCTGACACTCAATCACGTTGACTCTCTCACCAAACAACCCACTGCCCCAACCACTTCTGTCTCTGTACCACAAGCTGCTGCAGTCAGTTTCTCTGAAGATGAAATTGTTGACTTTGGTACAGAAGACCCTGACCCTTCCCTTTTCATCTCCGCTTACGTCCAGGACATTCGGGTACATCGTGTTATGATTGATGGGGGCGCTAGCCTAAACATCATCTCTTCAAAAGCCTTCCAACAAATGAATATCCCTTCTAGCTACATGTGTGCCAACCCCATCATGTTGCAGTCATTTAATGACGTTATTACCTCTACCTTAGGCACCGTGATCCTCAACATTCGGGTAGGACCACGTACTTCACCCGAACTCTTCTATGTCCTTGAGGGAGAGTTCCAATATAATATATTGCTGGGTCATCCTTGGATCTGGGCCATGGGATGCGTTCCCTCAACATTACATAGATGCATAAAATTTGAGTACGAGGGGAAATCCTACACCGTAAAATCTGATCCCCCCCTTTAAAACCTGCAATATGTTATACTGCCCAAATGATGTGCTTGCACCAATCAAGACACCCGTTCACTCAACCCAACCATCCTCTTCAACTGTGCCTCAACCACCCACCTCAACCACACCTACGCCTTCAACTGATGAAACTACCGTCGCAAAAACCACTTCCCTTCCCGCAGCTAACATCCCAACCGTTGATCCCTTAGTAGATGTTTTTCAACGCCTTACGCTGGGGGAGTATCACCTATATAATGTTAGTTCTTTCCATACCCCACAGGAGTACGGATAGGTACATGCACATCCTACTTATGACCGTCGTGTGGGAGAAGTAATCTCCTACGGACCACCGTACTACCGTACTAACCTAACATATGGGGGTGTCAACGCATCTTTCGTTGCCCCTGAGCCTCCTCTTGGTGTGGTTCCTTTCCAATCTGATTTTCAATACCTGACAAATCGTCGCTTCGCCCTCACCTTCTTGACTCGTTGTGCTTGGAAAGGCTTTCATTTTGGCCTTTATGAACAAGGCCGACATAGGCTCATCCCCATCACGACACGTAAACATAATGATCGTAGTTGTCTCAGATTTCTGGGAACACTTACATCGATGGAACCTCATGTCATTTGTCTTCTAGAAGATGATGACATCACCCCTACTGAACCATCATCACCCATTTTTCCTTCGTCTCCCGACCGAGTCGATAAATCCTGAATCTATCCCTCCTAACTTTTTTTTTTCATAAATGCTATCTTCCTAGGTCCTCTCACTTATCAACGTGATAATGCGGACCCCTCTTCTATTCCCCTTCTATATCCATACATGATTGAAGAGGACTCCCCTTCAATTAACGTTATTGAGTGCCAGGATGATGACTCCATCTTCACTTACCTTGGCGCGGATGACTCTTATATTCAACGAGCCTTACCATCTGAAACCCAAACCATGCTGAACGAATCTACTATAGAAATCAACATCCACACGGAGGAGGATCCTCACATTGTGAAGATCGGACAATCCCTTAACGCATCAGAACAAGTCGCCTTTACTACTTTCTTCCGTGCTCGCAACCAAGCTTTCACTTGGTCCTACACTGACATGTCAGGAATTGATCCTGACATTGCCGTCCATAACATTACCCTGAAACTCGATTCCAAGCCAATTAAACAGAAATTGAGAAAAATGCATCCACGCATTGCCCTCTTGGTCAAAGAGGAGCTCCAACGACTCCTTTCTGTTTCCTTCATTCTGCCTATTGACTATCCTCAATGGATTTCTAACATCGTACCTATCACTAAAGCGACGGGGGGACTTCAGATATGCATGGATTTCTGGGATCTTAACCTCGCTTGCCCTAAGGATGACTTCCCCCTACCTAGTATTGACCAACTTGTTGATCTCACTGCAGGCCATGAGATGCTCTCTCTCATGGATGGCTTTTCAGGATACAACCAAATTTTGGTTGCCCGTGCCAATCAACACAAAACTGCCTTCATAACTCCTTAGGGAACCTTCTGTTACCGTGTAATGCCATTTGGCCTTAAGAATGCTGGTGCAACCTATCAGTGGGTTATGACCTACATTTTTCATGACATTATGCACACTATCCTTGAAGATTATGTCGACGATCTTCTTGGCAAGTCTAAACGTCCCAGTGAACATCTCGATGTTTTAACCATTATTTTTGATCGCCTGTTACAATATTCTGTCCATCTTCAACCAAAAAAATGTGTCTTTGGTGTCCTTTCGGGAAAACTTCTTGGCTTTATCGTCTCTTTGCCTGGCATTGAGGTCGACCCATCTAAAGTCAAAGCTATCCTAGAAATGCCCCCACCTACCAATCTCAAACAATTACGTAGTTTACAAGGTAAGCTCCAATCTATCCGACGTTTCATCTCCCAACTCTCGGATCGATGTCAACCTTTTCATCACCTTCTTAAAAAGGACATTGATTTTCAATGGAGCGAAGAGTGCCACAAAGCCTTTGAAGCTCTCAAAACTTATCTCTTACAGCCACCTGTGCTTATCCCACCTCAAGACGACCGCCCTTTCTACCTTTACCTTTCCGCCACTGACCACGCTGTAGGGGCCATGCTTGCACATCGTGACTCTGAAAATAGAGAACAAGCCGTTTATTATATAAGTTGTACTTTGGTGGACTATGAGACTAGGTATACACATGTAGAAAGGTTGTGCCTTGCTCTATCATTTGTGGCTACCAAACTCCGACACTACCTTCTGAATCACAAAACTTTCATCATCACCAGCACGGACCCCATCCATTACATGTATGCCAAACCTCATCTAAACCAACGCATCGCCCGATGGCTCATGCTCCTCGCCGACCTCGACCTTGAGTTTTTCCACCAAAAATCAGTCAAAGGACAAACCATCGCAGACCAACTTGCGGAAGCCCCTTTACCTGGGGAACAATTTACCAATTTTACATTCCCCGATGAACTCATTACCACTCTTTCACTCCAGGAGGAGTCGTATTCAATGACTCTCTTCTTCGATGGATCCAAATGCCAACGCGGTGGAGGAGCTGGTGTTGTTCTTATTCCTCTCGATGCCGAGCCTATGCCTCTTTCATTCCGACTCGATTTCCCTTGCACTAATAATACAGCGGAATACGAGGCCCTTGTTCTGGGTCTCCAGGTTACGCTGCACTTAGGTATCAATGTAGACACTTAAAATTGGTTATCCAATTTAGTGTCCCTCACATTCGTTTTTCCTACTTAGGTAACCTGGGGCACGTTTACGTCACCAACTATCCCCTTGGGATAGTTTTCCAATTTGTGATTTAATCACTTACTCTAAATTTAATTCATCACATCACATCTTACCCATGAGTAATTAAATATTAAATATTTAATTACGCTTCTTCCCATGCATCTTAATCACTTATCTACCCCAAATTTATTCTATCTATGCATCACATCCATTTTTAATCTTCCCTAAGCGGGATATTTCCCGTGGTCGGGATAAGTCTTGTCTTTCTCGAATCGATCAATTTGGCCATCTCGGGAGTCTTCTCCGCGATCGGCGCCGACCCATATGGTCGGCGCTGATTTTATAGGAGCGGCGCCGATTATAAAAGCAGGTCCATAGCTCAGTTCGAAGGACCGAAAAAGAGACTAACGAGCGAAAGAAAGCACTTACGCACGAACAGAGAGCGAGAAAGATACAGGTTGCAAGAAGGAGAGATCTTTTTAGCATCATTTGTCTCAGTTAGGGCAGATCCTGTCCTAATCAATCCCTGAGAGGAGCACCGTTACTCTGCCCGTATCATATCAACATCACACACCACCGTCTATCATCTGGTGACTCTGTTCCAGTGTCTCTCCATCTTCGGCACATCCTGCAGACTACATTCACCTTCCAATCCCCGAATCTCATCGCACAGTCCCTGATTGGTCAGTCTACCTTCAGTTGACACTGATCTTATCCAGTCGACGCCGATCAGTCCCAGTCGACGCCGATCACATCAGTCGCCGCCGATTATACCCAGTCGACGCCGATTTCACTGCAGACAGGTAAAAGGTCACAGGTAACACAAATCCAGCATTATTTCGCAGTTCCCTGTTTTCTGTACTTTCTGTCTGCTGTTCAGTTTCTGTTTTATTACTGCAATCAGAAAATCTAGTCTTTATTTACATCTTTTATCATGTATGCTTCTTTTCTTTATTGAAAACGTGGACTGACATCCGCCAAGGAAGCTTATCGCTTCCCGGACCCGCTTCTCGGGCAGTCCACCCAAATATCTTCTAACGCCATCTTTTTCTGTCAAGCACCGGTGTTTTGCAGGTTACTCGGATCTATTGTGCAAATTGCTCGTGTGCGCCCATCTTGTCTACATCGGCTTCCTCATCCGTCTACATCTTCATCAGGTATCGATTTCATTGGAGTTTTTCAGGGTTTTTGTGTTTAGTTTGGTGCATTAACTTGGACAGGTAACAAGCGCAAAATTCTTGATCTACATTCTGGCACGCCCGGTGGGACATGAACCAAAGTCCCTTATTGGTAAGTTCATTTCTTCTTTAGTTTTGAACTTTATTCCTTTTCTTCACTGATTTCTATCAGTCCTATTTGAACATTTCTGTTCATCATATCAATCTTGCTTTTTTTTAGGCGAAATCATTATCTTGAAATTTTTCTATTTCCTTAAAATAGAAATTTTTCGTTTCCCCATTATCTGGATATATCTTTCCGGATCTTGTTTGCTGTTTGCTTGATCTTTTCTTGCGGAGCACTTTTGCTTGTTCGTGGGATTGTTCGAGGGGAAGAGCTCAACAACGCGCTTTTTGAAGTCCACACACCTTGGAGAGCTAAATCTACAGGTATTCCTCTTTTACGGTGTTTTCTCCTTTTTTAGGATTTCTTTGTTGGTTGTCTATCACATCCAAACACTTCAATTTTTGGTGCTTAAAAGGAACTTAATCGCATTTGGGAAAGAATCTGTTTGACTTGTCTTCATCGAAATCAAACATTTCGTTTTAAGTGCTTAAAAAGAACTTTTTCTTTGTCATTGCTGCATGCTTTTTCATCTAGTTTTAATTAGGCTGGAAAATTGATCAAAATCGGTAGTGACACTATTCGATTTTTATTTTTCACCCTTGCACACAAAGCCAAAATCACTAGGTATAAAGCATCTAAACAAAACTCCTTCCCTGGCCTCGCCTACTTGGAAGTGATATCCAAGAGGAAGAGCCTACGCGGTACTCGGGCCGCGCTATAAATTCACGGAAGATTTTGGTATATATTGGCAAAGCACCCGACTCCCTTATCGCAGCGGTGTGTGAAGTGCGGGGGTAGGCCCCTATATCAAGCCACGTACCGGTCTTTTACTGAAGTGCCTTCGGGACTCCTCACCAAACATTACCCAAACCATCCTTAGTTTGGCTATCTGAGTAGTTCCTGTTCTAAAAAGCCTTCCCTAACATTTTTCTTTTCTTAAAAGCATCAAAATTTAAAGGAGATAATCACTTGCTTTGCTTGAATTGTTTGTGCATTAGCTAGGACAATCTTCTTTCTTGCTTGCTTATGACGGTTATCACCCGGTCACAATCTAGGAAAATGGCCCAACAGGTTCCTTCTTCCTCCGAAATCACCACCAGCGTGGATGTTTCGGCACCCCTCCAATCTTCCTCGGGACCGCTGTTAGTTGGTTCCCCCTCATGGTCGTATAATCCTTTCCATCAAGCCAAAACAATCCCATCACGTCTAGCTTCTCCTAGTCCATCAGAAATATCTTCTGACTCGGAGTCTATTCCTCGCGGGGATCCTGAATTTCAGGCTCTCCTTGATCGCAATCCGGTAGCCCTCATGGACTACCTAGTACACAAGTCCATTCGAATATCTGATCAAGGACCACCAATCCAACAAGTGTACGATTATCCTCGTGGTCCATCCCAGGCCTATGTAGAACAGTTTTCATCCTCTCTCCCGCCTCGAGCCACGGAAAAGGGGGAGGCTCTTGTGCCTCCTTTTTCTCTTCCACCAACCATGTTGACTAGTTCTCAAATTGCCTTACCTATTCCTAATACTGCAGTTACCTCAACTATTCCTCAACCTACCTTTGAGAGGTCTTCTGCCTTGGCGATAACGAGTGCGTCTGTGCACCCGCATATCGCTGTTAATTCATCTATGCCCTCTATTGTGTCTCAAGGTCAGTACCTCTTCATGAGCCAACCCCCTCCGGCTAGTCAGTTGGTTCCTACTTCTCGTCCTCCGGTCAATCTTTCTTCCAATATTCCAGCAACTGTGACCTTCGCCCATCCCCTAGTATCGGCACCCCTGGTACCAAATCCGGCGGTAGAAGGCCCCTTTCAGGTCTTGTTCCCCAACATGACCAATCAAGTCGGTACTCACGTTCCTCAATCTGTCCCTATCCAATCAACAAACATGGGAGTCCATCAATCACAGGCTCCATCCGTCTTCCAACCCTCATTTTCCCAATCCCTTATTATCTCACAGCCTGCCTATACGCAAGCTACCTCACAACAAATACCTCACCAGGCGTCACCCAAAACACCTGGTTATTCCTCTTACCATCCCACCAATCAACAGATCAATCCCCCATTGACACCTCAACAACATCCATCACTTGCTCCTTATGTAGGACATACCAATGTGCCTACTCCTCAATCTGATGTGGTTCAACTTCTCTTCAAGAAAATTGCAGACTTGGAAGCCTCCACCAAAGGAGCTCGTCCTTCATATTCCTTTGAAGAGGTGTGTAATGAACCCATTCACCCTTCAGTGGCTTTTAAGCCTTATCCTCCCCAATGGGAACTTCCAAAATTCTCAAAATTTCATAGTCGGGAAGACCCTCAACAACATCTGCGAGCATTCAAACATGCTTGCTACCTTATCGTCCAGGACCAGGAACTCATGCTCCGTACCTTTCCTATGTCTCTAGCGGGTCCCGCTTTGGACTGGTACAATAACATCCCTCAACATTCCTTATTTTCTTTCTCTCAATTGGCTCAGATGTTTGTCGAAAACTTTTCAATAAATATTGCCCATAAGATCTCAATTACAGATCTTTACAACATTCGCCAATTCGACGATGAGTCTATAGCAGACTTTGTCGCTCGTTGGAGAGGGATAATCAACCAATTGTCTTTCTCCCTTCCTCAATCCCAACAGATCGAGTTGTTCACCCGATCTTGTGCTAATCACATTTCTTCCACTCTAAGGATCCAAACTTTTCATACCTTTGAAGAGGCCTTTACGATGGCACGCAAACTTGAATCTCGCGCCATTGAACAAGGGAAGCTAAAACTTCGCTCCAAATCTAAACCAGATTTCTCTCGCTTCACCAAACCAAATTCTTCCCCCTCTAAAGATAAGAATCAAGGGTCCACAAATGCTATCGTGTTAAAAACATCAAGAACCAATAGTACTCCTAATCAACCACCACGAAGAGATTCCTCATCTTCTCGGAAAGGGGCTTCATCATCACGATCCTTCGCTCCCTTGGGGGAATCATATGCCTCTATCTTAGAAAAAATGTTGGAAGTTCGCATGATCGAACTTCCACCCATTAGGGATATTGATGAAAGTCGAGAACGTCCTTTCTGGTATAGGGAAAATGATTTCTGTCATTATCACAGAACCAAAGGTCATGACATCGAACGATGTCAGACTTTCAAAAATCTTGTCCAAAAATTCATTGACAAAGGCGAGCTCATCCTGGATAACCCAAATGCTCCCCCAAATCAAGCACTGGACGTTTTTAAACAACCTTTCCCCAATCATGCCCCAAATCATAATTCTTCGGAATCTCAACAACCAAACACCCACACTATCAATTTCATCTCTACCGAGGACTCTTCTTCTGAAACCAATCCGTCTGCAAACACATCAATCGAATCAGATCCTCCTTCCTCTTCATCAATCACGGGAGTTCCAATATCTTCAGATAGTCTATCTTTGAATATCCCTACATTACCAAGCACGGAGTTATCTCTCTCCGCTCCTTTGTCTGACCTTCCATCTATACCCGAGACAGTGTCATCCTCATCTGTCTCATCATCAGACATTCTTTCAATGCTCGAGGCAATCACATCCCTCCGAGTTTCCACTACGGACACATCTACTTCCGTTGCTCCCATTCCCGCCGCAACTATGCCTTTGGTGAATGTACCCATAATTGTGCCAACTTCGACGGAAGTGTCTTCGATCTTGACCCTTCCTATCTCTTTTCCTACTACATCAGAAGTTTTCCCTCCGCAAGGCACTCCTTCTTCATCACTCCCTTCTTCCATCACCAATGTTACTTCACCTATTCAGGAAAAATCAAAAGAAGTAGCACCAACACCTGCACACTCGATTCCTCAACCTAAACCGCGACAACCAAAATCTAACACTACACCATCAGTACCATCCCACTTGCTTCCTCCGAAAAGGTTACAGTCACCTTATGCCGTGGAAGTTGTCACCATCCCTGAAAAAGGAAAGCCCATATTTCGGACCATCAAAACTCTTGGTGCTCTTCCACAAAAATCTCTCTCCACGCCTCATAAACGATTGGATTTGTCCACTGAAAAGGCGTCTTCTTCTACACATCCATCAAAGCCATCATCTTCTTCCACAACACATTCTTTATCAATACCCCTAAAAGTAGACTTACCTACTAAACAGACGGCACCTCTTCTATCAGGATCATCATCTTCATTACCAAAAACCAAAGCACCCTATATTCCTCCTATTACACCTACCTTGAGGACTTCTTCCTCATCTAAATCAATATTATCTAAATCATCCGTAAATCCGACTAAGCAATCCCCTTTGTCTCCAAAGACCGCAAAATCTGTCACATCTCCATCCTCCTCAAAATCTATCTTAGGGGCTCCCCCTCCACCAAAGTCAATCATGTCTCATTTACTCCCATCCCAAGCACCCAAGACTGCTCCTCCAAATGTCCAAACAAATAAGAGGATCCCTAATAAAACTGTTAAACCTAACATGCAAGTTCTTTTACCTAGGCAGTCGGTTAATGTAAAAGAACCATCCTCATCATCTCCATCCTCATCTTCGTCTACCGGATTTTACACCGAAATCCTTCATCAACTTATCCAATCTTCATCTATAACCCTTCCTCCGATTAAACCATATAACCCGAAAGGAGTGAAACCTGCTTGGTTTAACTCTGATTTGATTTGTGCCTACCACCGTACTCCGGGTCATGATACTGAGGGATGTAAAGCTCTCCAAGCCGTTATCAAGAACCTTCTGGAAGAAAGTGACCTTTTGCTGGAGGAGGAGGAACAAGTACCTCCTGTCACCTTAGCCCCATCCAAACCTCAACCATCCACTCAGACCTCTAGTGGTTCCACGCCGCCTGATCTTCCACCTTCTCAAATTGACACAATTCATATCGCCACTAGAACCAAACATTATGATAACCCATCTTCATCTTCAGCATCTAGACCACGGGTTGTCATTTCTGCAGCCCCTGAAGGCGTGTCTCCTTCCTCATTGGCCCCACGACCTAGGGTCTCTATTCATGCTGCACCTCGGGCTCAAGTTCCCGTATCTGTTGAGGAGAGTGTCATGAAACAACTCACCCAAGCTCCGGTCAAAATGTCTCTTTTTGACCTCATCCAATCCTCTCCGCAACATCGCCAGGCTCTAATCGATAATCTGCGTCGCATCGCAGTAAATTCCGATGAGCCCCAGCCCTTCGAGTTGGTTGTTGGGCTGAATGGTCCATCGACCGCCATTTCTTTTGAGGATTCAGAAATTCCTCATCTTCCTTCAGAGGATTTGGAGGCTCCCCTCTTCATCACAGTCCAAATCAATAACACTACCTTAAAACGTGTTATGATCGATAGTGGAGCTGCTCTCAACGTCATCTCCTCCCACACATTCGAACAACTTAAGTTACCTAAGAATGTGGTGTCACCTCCGCCTTTCGCCCTTCGATCATTTAACGATCAGCTAGCAGTCACTCTGGGAACTGTGGTCTTACCCATCCGAGTAGGTAAGAAGCTGCTCCATGAACTCTTCTATATTGTCGAAGGGCAATTCCACTATAACATGATCCTCGGACGCTCCTGGATTCGCGCAATGCATTGTGTCCCATCCACCCTCCATCGATGCCTAAAATATCAATATGAGGGCAAAATATACACCCATCCAGGAGATCCTTTTCCTTCTGCACAATGCGACATGACCACAAGGTCTGCCCCTTTAAAAGAAAATACATCTTCTCCAGATGGGGCCTCATCTTCTTCCATACCTGCAACCAAACTACCGGATTTACAAAATCTGGAAGAGACATTGCAGCGTTTCTCACTAGGGAGAGCTTCCTCTCTTTTCTTTCGATGCCCATCTCAAACCTAATGAGTATGGTAGACCAGACAAGCAACCTGAATATCAACCAGGTCTCGGTCGCATCGTCACCATTGGTCTGCCCAATCAACAGACCAATTTCATCTACGGTGGTCTTGATACGCCTCATCATCGCCCGGATTCTCCTCCTAGAGCCAAACCTTACCTAACAGGGTTTGATCACCTACAGAATCCCACGTTTGCAAAGACTTATCTACATCGATGCGCGTGGAAAGGTTTTGGCCTTGGAAAATATGAACAAGGGTATACATGACCTCAAATCCATTCCTACTCTCATGCCACATCAGAAATTTGGTTTGGGATTTAAACCTCTTTCAAAGGCCACTGTCACTATTCTTGATGAGTCTCTTCCTACTGAAGAACCATCTTCCCCCACCAAGTCAGAAGCATCACTTGATGTGGACGATGACATTTCCATCCCACCTAACTTTTTTTTTTTGATCAATACCATTTCCTTAGGGCCGTTGGTCTATGAGACTAACAATCGGTCCGCTTCTATACCATTAATCTTCCCTGAAATAGTTGGAGACGACTCTCCTACTATCAACACTATCCACTGTGTGGATGATGATTCTGTCCTCACCTATCTAGGGGCAGAGGATTCTTATCTTCCCAAGACTATTCCTTCTGACACGTCTACCCTTCTTAACGAAGCCACTATCGACCTTAATATAGGGACTTCTGAAGACCCTCGCATCATTAAGGTTGGCCAATCCCTTAATCCACAGGAATTAGGGGACTTTACCGCTTTTCTTTCCAAACATCGTCAAGCCTTTGCTTGGTCATATGAGGATATGCCAGGGCTCGATCCCGATATTGTGGTCCACAATATCGTTACCCTTCCCAACATCAAACCAGTCAAGCAAAAATTGCGTTAAAATGCACCCTAGAGTAGCCCTTCTTGTTAAAGAAGAACTACAACGCTTGCTCTCGGCTAGCTTCATCCAACCCATCGATTATCCGCAATGGGTGTCTAATGTAGTACCAGTAACTAAGGCTACTGGGAAGATTCGAATTTGTACCGACTTCCGGGATCTTAATCTTGCCTGTCCAAAGGATGATTTTCCTCTTCCTAATATCGACCAACTCGTAGATTTAACTGCGGGTCATGAGATGCTTTCTCTTATGGATGGTTTCTCTGGATATAATCAAATCCTCATCGCACCAGAAGACCAACATAAGACCTCCTTCATAACCCCTTGGGGGACCTTTTGCTATCGTGTCATGCCTTTTGGCCTTAAGAACGCAGGGGCAACCTATCAACGAGCAATGACATACATCTTCCATGACCTCTTACACAAAACTGTAGAGGATTATGTTGACAACCTCCTCGGCAAGTCCAAACGCCGTCAGGATCATCTTTTCATCCTTGCACCTCTCTTTGAGAGGCTTATCCGCTTTTGTCTTCGTCTAAATCCAGCTAAGTGCGTGTTTGGCGTTCTCACTGGTAAACTTTTAGGTTTTATCATTTCCATCAGGGGCATTGAAGTCGACCCCGCAAAAATAAAAGCTATCCTTGAGATGCCTCCCCCCTTCTAACTTAAAGCAACTCCGCAGTCTCCAAGGACGTCTTCAGTCAGTGCGTCGTTTTATCTCCCAATTGTCGGACCGTTGTCAACCTTTTCACCATCTTCTCCGTAAGAATGTTCATTTCGAATGGGATGAGCATTGCCAAAAGGCCTTTGATGATCTCAAAGCTTATCTTCTTTCTCCACCTGTGCTTACACCTCCACGCGAGGGGGAGCCTTTCTATCTTTATATCTCTGTGACTGACCATGCTCTGGGAGCCATGATCTCGCATCGGGACACTTGTGGTAAAGAACAAGCTGTCTATTACATCAGTCGCACCCTCCATGAGTATGAGACACGTTACTCCGAAGCTGAAAAACTATGTTGCGCTCTCTTCTTTGCAACTTCTAAGCTTCGTCATTATCTCCTTAATCATAAAACTTACATTGTCACAAGTGTCAATCCACTTAAGACAATCCATGCAAAGCCTTATCACAATGATCGTATCACTCGTTGGCTTATGCTCATGACCGAGTTTGACCTCGAGTTTATCCCGCAAAAGGCTATCAAGGGTCAGGTTATTGCAGATCAATTAGCTGATGCTCCTCTTCCGGACACTCGTGACCCCCTTGCTCAATTCCCCGATGAATACATCCAACAAATTGATTTTGGTCTATCTCCATTTAAAGTAAAACTCTTCTTTGATGGATCCAAATGCCAGCAAGGGGGAGGTGCGGGTTTCGTGATGATTCCTCCTTGGGGTACGCCTATCCCAGTCGCACACAAATTAAACTTTGAGTGCACCAATAATATGGCTGAGTACGAAGCTCTTGTCTTAGGTCTTCAAAATGCCATTAATCTCGGTGCTCGTCATATTGACATCTTTGGTGATTCTGAACTCATCGTTAACCAAGTCACGGGTGTCTATCAATGCAAGAATGATATCCTTCAGAAATATCGCGACATCGTTCTTGCCCAACTCCAATCTTTCGATAACTTCACTATCCAAGCCATTCCTCGTACTGCAAATCGATTCGCGGATACCATGGCTTCTTTAGCCTCCCTTATCCCGCCTTTTACCGAAGACTCGCGTCTTTATGTGGCTGTGCAACGATTGGATCAACCATCTCATCTTGGGCAACTAACGTCAATCAATGCTGTCACAACCCATACTCAGGATGAGTGGTATCAACAGATAGTTGATTATCTATCTCATTCGGTCCTTCCTCCAGATTTGTCTCCCAATGGTAGAAGGTCTTTTGTCCAACGCGCCAACCGCTATACTATTCTAGGCGGCCTTCTTTACAAACGCGGCTTTGATGGTATTTTGCTTCGATGCCTCAAAACCCATGAATCATCTAAAGCTATTCAGGAGGTCCATGACGGTATTTGTGGTGGACATTTTAGTGGTTTAGCTGTAGCCAAGCGCATCTTACGTTTGGGATATTATTGGCCTTCTCTTAATCGAGATTGTTGTGAATACACCAAGAAGTGCGTCAAGTGTCAGCAACATTCCAATCTCACGCACGTCCCTAGTCAGGCTTTGCAACCTGCGGCGGATTTGTGGCCTTTTTCGCAGTGGGGTCTTGATCTTATTGGTCTCATCAATCCCCGTTCTTCACAACGTCATCATTCTATCATTACCGCCACTGAGTACTTTACTAAGTGGGTAGAAGCTATCCCCCTTTCTTCAACAAAGGCTAAACCCATAGTTGATTTTGTCTATCAACACATCATTTGTCGCTTTGGCGTTCCACACAAGCTAATCACAGATAATGGTAAGTCTTTCAAAAACGCTGATTTGCAGAATCTCTGCAATGCTTTCAATATCAAGCTCAGTTTTTCTTCTCCATACTACCCTCAAGCTAATGGTCAAGCCGAAGCTTCCAATAAAACTTTGCGTAATATCCTCGCAAAGGTAACTAGTCGAGCTGGTAGGGATTGGCATCTACATATCCCTTTTGCTCTCTGGGCTTATCGGACTAGCATTCGTACTCCTACTGGTGCTACTCCCTTCTCTCTCGTCTATGGGTCTGAGGCTGTCCTTCCTTTGGAAGTCCAAATCCCATCTCTCCGTGTTTCTCTCAGAGAATTTGTCTCCGATGAGGATTATCGTCAAAATCGTCTAGCACAACTTGAACTATTAGATGAGCGGCGTCTTAACGCTCTTGATCATCATCAGGTCTATCTCGAGCGTGTCAAACGTGCTTATAACAAGCACTTGCAACATCGTGACTTCAAAATTGGTGATCTTGTTCTTAAGGAAAATCAAAATGTCACTACACTCGAAAGAAGTCAACGTGGTAAGTTTGCTCCCAACTGGATGGGCCCCTACATTATCACTCATAAATATGGGTCTGGGGCTTATCGTTTATCTTCCATGGATGGTATCCCTGAAGCGGAACCTCTTAATGCCTTGCATTTACGGCCCTTCTACTGTTAAAATCTATCTTATACAAATCTAGTCGCAACTCAGATCTTCCATCCGTCCTAATAACCAGTCATCTACTTTCGTGGTGATTTGAAATTGTGTGGTTCTCCGCCTATTGCCTCGTCTACCTTAAATATGAGTATCGCGGCTCTACTCATTGCACGTTTCTTTTGGATATGTTCCTCCTCATGGTAGGAATACCTTAATCACCACTTCATCTGTCCCAAGTACTTATCTTCATCGGATCTACTCGGGTCATGAGTGCATGTTCTTCTATGTTCTCTTCCCCTCCATCTGATCTATCTAGGTCTAAACTCAGCTTCTTCCAAAAAGTTTCCAAAAAAAAAAAAAAAAAAAAAGAGAAGATGCTATCCAAAAGATAGACTGATCCCTTGAAGGACAGCTATCCATACATTATCAAGTGAATCAAAAAGAAAATAGACCATACCCTCGAAGGATGGCTATCATTAAAATTCACAATACAGACCGCTCCCTTGAAGGACGGCTGTTTCTCAAAGAAAAATTCAAGGCTTCTTGTAATTAATCGGCCTTCCAGTCAGTTTATAGCATCACTGAAAGACTTCCCGCATCGATCAGTCTTTCCATATCAAGCAAACTTCCCGCATTGATCAGTTTGCCTATCTGTCAAAGTCATGAAGCTGAGATTTAGGACCTTTTGTCGATCATATGGAGAATCCTATTTCCCCACTATGGACATGTATTCTGTCCCTTGTAGGTTCCGACAAGATACTTACTTACTTTTCTTTCCGTTTCTATCCTAGATCTGGTTTGCGACTAGTTAGTGTCAGATTTATTTTAATCTTATATAGGGCCTTGTATGCTTGGTCTTTTGGTTCCCTTTCTGGATTTTATCTATGGTCGGTTGGAAGTCCAACTTATCATTTTTCTTCTTCTCCGAGTATCTTCTCTTCTAAGTCACGGTTGTTTCCGCTTTCATCTTTGGCTCTTGTAAGGAGTATTCCCCATTTCTTTGTCTTGCATCCTGTTAAATTGGCATTTCACATGTTAATTCAATCAAAATTTATCTTCTATCAAAATTCATCTTATCTATCAAAACTCCTATCTGTATTCATTTCTCCTTATAATTACATCCATATATCCAACACATTTATCTATCTATCCATCAAAATATCAAAAAATACGTACATCTCAGGTACATGACATCTATTTATATCTAATCCATACATCAAGTACATCTGTATATCTATCCATCAAAATATTTAAAAGCTATGTCCATCCAAGATACATCACATCTATCTATCAAAATTAAATCAATCTATCTAATCACATCCATCTATCATCTATCCGTCTATATCTATCCAATCACATCTATTTTATCCACATTTCAATCTATCTAATCACATCTATTTCCATCATCCATCAGTCTATATCTCTCTAATCACATCTATTTTTCTATATCTATCTATCCATGTATATCAAAATCAAAAAGGCATGAAGTACAATCATATGACCAATAACATGATGAATCTATATATATACATGTGTGTTTTTACAAAAAAATGGGTGGCTTCCAATCGAGCCATCTATACAATGCCTTCCAATCGAGGCTACATCACTATACAAATACACAATCTACCAAGTCTCTATATGGTGAAATCAGAAGCGTGGAGGACACTGTCCCCTCCACCCTCCTCTGCACCCGGCTGTCCCTCCTGACCGCCGCCTATCGAGCTCGAAGCACCTGCTGCTGGAGGTCTCGGCCCACCTCGGTCCCTCCCAGTGCTCCCTCCGCCTGAGGCTCCGCTCGCTGTAGCTGTCGCTCCTCTCCTCCTCGCCCCGTACCGAGGCACATCTGGGGCATGCTGCGCTAGAGCATCCTCATAATATCTCACCTCAGCAAGGAGAGACTGGTATGTGCTCAGGCTCACCATACCCGGTGCTCGTAAAGGTGCTGCTGCTGGCGCTGCTGGTGGTGCCCCACCTAGAGCCGTGCCCTGTGTCCCAGACTCTGATGTGGCACTAGTCTCTCCGTATTTGGCCCTAAGGGCCTCCCTGTGCCGAAGGTAGCGATCCCTCTGCTGGATCGCTGTATCACGCTCCTGACGGGCGGTGTCTCTCTCCACAATCAGGGAATCTCTCTCCTCTGTCAAGGCCCTGATCTCCTCCAGAGCTACCTGATGCGTCTGTACCAGTGTGGCATGCTCTCCCTCTAATCTGTCTAGTGTCGCAGCTATGTCCTCCTCATCAGCATCTATCGAGGGCGGGAGATGTCGTGGAAGCTCTGTGTCATACCACGCTGCATAGCCCTCATCCACCCCCGCGTCATCATCACTGTCCGTGGAGGGTGGAGCCTCTCTCAATGGGTCTGCCGGGATCAAAATCGGCAAATCTGTCTCTCTGCTATCCCGCCTATATGGCGTGTATGTGGCCGGTACTGTCTGTACTAGACCAAACTGCCTCAGTATCCGCATGAATGGGACTCGCTCCCACATATCTGGTCTGTGACCTCTGACCACTCGGCTCCGTCTCAATGCTACCAAGTGGGCATCCTGACCAACCCATATCGGAAATGCCCGATATGGTCTCCAGATAACCTGATCTGGTGTAAGCGTCCTGAAACGCTCCGAGTACCACTCAGCTGATCTACCTGTGTCTCCTGCGGCCATGTCAGCCCGCCATCTCCGAAATCCATAGTCCACACCCCCCACTGCTGCTGGCATCCACGGAAGCCCGGATGGCCTAATCACTGCTATGTGCTCATACGCCCAGCAATGGAGCACAAAGCTAACGTCAATCCCTGTCCTCCGACCAGTGGTGTACATCCATAGCTCATAGTAAATCTGAGCTATCAGGGCATCAGCGAAGGTAAAAACCTGTCTGTACTGCAAGATGTCGCACACGCAGTCTAGCAGTAGCAATGGGAATCTCCCACCTCCTGAGTCTGGCAAGGCAAAATAAGATATAGCCATCTGAATCAGGGCTATCCGCCTGCTCCGAGGGCTATCCTGTCTGTACTGTGAGGCTATCCTCACTGCCCCAGATACTATCTCCGAGTCATCTGATCTGTCTCTGTACAATCGCACCAGGGCCCTCTGCTGCTGCTCTCGGGGTGTGATCTCAATCGGGTCCCCCGTAATCGGTAATCGGAGGATCCTGTATACATCCTCATGGGTGATAGTCATCTCACCCGTCCTAAACCAAAATGTGCACGTGTGGCTGTCCCACCGTCGCACTAATGCCCGCATGAGCTCCACATCCCGTGGCACTCGTCTGTAATATCTAAAACCCCCGAGCCCGGCTAGCTCTAAATGCTGCCAGTCTGCATCGGTCACGTCAGGAAGGATCGTCTCCAATAACTCAGGGATGGCATCCCTCATATGAAGAACCTCTCGTGCCTGCATCCACGACATCAAAAGCATAATCAGTCTCTCTGTTCCATAAATCACATCTTCCAAAACCATAACATCCAAAACTAGAAGGAAATGCTAAACATCTTTCAATCGGCGTCGATTTGGTCAAATCGGCGTCGTTCATTATAGTCGGCGCCGATTACTACCAATCGACGCCGATCCAAAACAATCGACGCCGATTCTACCAATCGGCGCCGACTGCCAGGCTAGGCGTAAACCAGACCCTGGCCTCCCATACGCATGAAAACTCAAACAAAAAAAAAATAAATAACGACAAATGGGTTCACCAGTGACTACTTACCCCAGGTCGTGTCCTCCTGCGCTTCTGTCCGCTCCTGGAGGCTTCCATTGTGTTCAAATCACAAATTCTGGCTCTGTCTGAATCAATCGTCACGTTGCAAATAAATCGTTTACGTTTTCCGTTCGCATATTTATATGCGTCTGGATTGGTCGGCGCCGATTTTTTGGGTCGACGCCGATTGTCTTGGTCGGCGCCGATTAGTTTGATCGCCGCCGATTTTTCATGTCTGTTTGCCATAGTGTTGATACTTGGCTTTCTCATCTATCTGATCATTGTTGTGTGCTGAATCTTGCCTTTTGGCACATCTTTTAGATGTCATTGATGTGTTTGTGACTATCTGAAGATATCCTTGTCTATTTCGGGTTTGTTCCCTTTTGCGTGGGACACTCGTACCTTTTTGGCAGCTTAGAGTTACGCGGGTCTGTAGGCACTAACGTCGTCTGATTTATAGGTCATCTAGTTGTCCCTACCAAAGTGTCTCTCTTTAGATGCTGGTTTTTTTTGCAGTTCTCCTTGCACTCATGGGTCTGTAGGCACTAACGTCGTCTCACGAGGAGACCGGCTAGTTTTCCCTACCAATGTGAGTTCCTTAGGTTGCTGCCCTTGTGTTTATTTTTATGCGTCCTCAATGATCAGTTCTACTCCAGCTATCCGACTGGGGCATCCTGCATTTTTCATCTACCTCTTTCAAACTTAGGATCGTTTGTTCTATCATCCATCCCATCCCTAGTTTTAGGGGGATCGCATCATCACTCATTCTTCCCTTCTTCCATCTCCTTGTTTTTGTCTCATAACCTTGCTTATCGCAAGTTACTTGACAAAAAGGGGCAAAATGTAGACACTTAAAATTGGTTATCCAATTTAGTGTCCCTCACATTCGTTTTTCCTACTTAGGTAACCTGGGGCACGTTTACGTCACCAACTATCCCCTTGGGATAGTTTTCCAATTTGTGATTTAATCACTTACTCTAAATTTAATTCATCACATCACATCTTACCCATGAGTAATTAAATATTAAATATTTAATTACGCTTCTTCCCATGCATCTTAATCACTTATCTACCCCAAATTTATTCTATCTATGCA
This sequence comes from Taxus chinensis, assembly GCA_019776745.2. NCBI lineage: Eukaryota > Viridiplantae > Streptophyta > Pinopsida > Cupressales > Taxaceae > Taxus > Taxus chinensis. Next base: position 908,205,455 of record CM034148.1, read on the forward strand.
TCACATCCATTTTTAATCTTCCCTAAGTGGGATATTTCCCGTGGTCGGGATAAGTCTTGTCTTTCTCGAATCGATCAATTTGGCCATCTCGGGAGTCTTCTCTGCGATCGGCGCCGACCCATATGGTCGGCGCCGATTTTATAGGAGCGGCGCCGATTATAAAAGCAAGTCCATAGCTCAGTTCGAAGGACCGAAAAAGAGACTAACGAGTGAAAGAAAGCACTTACGCACGAACAGAGAGCGAGAAAGATATAGGTTGCAAGAAGGAGAGATCTTTTTAGCATCATTTATCTCAGTTAGGGCAGATCCTATCCTAATCAATCCCTGAGAGGAGCACCGTTACTCTGCCCGTATCATATCAACATCACACACCACCGTCTATCATCTGGTGACTCTGTTCCAGTGTCTCTCCATCTTCGGCACATCCTGTAGACTACATTCACCTTCCAATCCCCGAATCTCATCGCACAGTCCCTGATTGGTCAGTCTGCCTTCAGTTGACACTGATCTTATCCAGTCGACGCCGATCAGTCCCAGTCGACGCCGATCACATCAGTCACCGCCGATTATACCCAGTCGACGCCAATTTCACTGCAGACAGGTAAAAGGTCACAGTTAACACAAATCTAGCATTATTTCGCAGTTCCCTGTTTTCTGTACTTTCTGTCTGCTGTTCAGTTTCTGTTTTATTACTGCAATCAGAAAATCTAGTCTTTATTTACATCTTTTATCATGTATGCTTCTTTTCTTTATTGAAAACGTGGACTGACATCCGCCAAGGAAGCTTATCGCTTCCCGGACCCGCTTCTTGGGCAGTCCACCCAAATATCTTCTAACGCCATCTTTTTCTGTCAAGCACCGGTGTTTTGCAGGTTACTCGGATCTATTGTGCAAATTGCTCATGTGCGCCCGTCTTGTCTACATCGGCTTCCTCATCTGTCTACATCTTCATCAGGTATCGATTTCATTGGAGTTTTTCAGGGTTTTGTGTTTAGTTTGGTGCATTAACTTGGATAGGTAACAAGCGCAAAATTCTTGATCTACAATCAAATCTATCAATATTTTTGGTGACTCTCAATTGGTAGTCAATCAAGTTATGGGCATCTACCAATGTAAAAATGAGGAACTTCAAAAATACAAACACTATGTGGATTCACTTCTAGCCTTATTTACTCACTATTCTATCCAAACCATTCCCCGCTCCACTAACAAATTTGCGGATACTATGGCTTGCTTAGCCTCACAAATTCCAGCCTCATCAACTGACTCTGACATTTTCATCTTGGTCCAACAACTCTTTGCCCCATCTTATTCACCCCCGGTTGTTTGTACGATAAATATTGTGTCTGGTAACTCACAGGGTACTTGGTATCACCAATTCCATGACTACCTTACAACCTCTGTTCTCCCTTCTGACCTTACTAGTACTAGTAAACGCACTTTTCTTAAATGCATTTCTCGTTATGTAGTTATGGGGGGACTCCTTTATAAACGTGGCTTTGATGGCATCCTCCTTCGATGTCTCACCAGCGCGGAGGTCACCCATACCATCCAACAGGTCCATGACGGTATTTGTGGTGGACATTTTAGTGGCCTTGCCATGGCCAAACAAATCCTTCGCCTTGGTTATTATTGGCCTACTCTCAATAACGATTGCTACGAATATGTTAAGCATTGTGTTATGTGTCAGCAACATGCCAACCTTTAACATACTCCTAGCCACCCGCTCCAGGTCGCTCGAGATCTTTGGCCCTTCTCATAATGGGGTTTAGACCTTATTGGTGAGATTCATCCGTCCTCTTCGCAACGTCACCGATGGATTATCAAAGCAACCGAATATTACACAAAATGGGTGGAGGCTATTCCATTCATTTCAACTAAAAAAGAAAAAATTGTAGAGTTCATTAACCACCACATTATCTGTCATTTTGGTGTTCCTCATCGCCTGATTACAGATAATGGCAAATCTTTTAAAAATAAGTTGTTGCAAGACCTTTATGACAACTTTGGTATCAAACTCAGCTTCTCATCACCATACTATCCACAAGAAAATGGACAAGCCGAATCCTCTAATAAAACCCTAACCAAAATCCTCATGAAAGTTGTCAATGAGTCCCGACGAAATTGGCACGATCACATCCCCTTTGCCCTTTGGGCTTATCGTACTAGCATCCGTACCTCTACTAATGCCACACCTTTTTCTTTGGTATATGGTACCAAGGCTGTCTTACCTCTCGAAATACAAATACCCTCCCTCAGAATATCCCTTCAGGATATTCTCACCAACGATGATTTCCGCCAAGAGCGGTTAGCCCAATTAGAGCTTCTTGATGAACTTCATCTTACAGCTCTCGATCACCTTCAAATCTATCAAAAACACATCAAGCGTGCTTATGATAAGCAACTTCATGAGCATACCTTTAAGGTTGGTGATCTTGTCCTCAAAGAGAATCAACATGTAACCAAACTAGAAAAGAGCAAACGTGGAAAATTTGCTCCTAATTGGATTGGGCCTTATATAATCACTCACACTTATGGATCAGGCACTTATCGTTTAGCTTCACTTAATGGTAAACATGAGCCTGAGCCCCTTAATGCCTTGCATCTTCGACCATTCTACTGTTGAATTTAGTGTTATATCACTTCTTATCTACCTACTTCTCGTCCCTTGAGCTCATTTACCGCTACATACACTTTGTTTTCTACATCTCAAAATAAAATCAAGATCACTTCTCACCTCCCCTTGACGATGCCTTCCCCTTTTTAGTCTAGTCCATGACTTCAAAGTATTAAAATAAGCCGTATTCTTATGGGATTTTCTTGAGTCAAACTTCCTACTAAACTAGATGCTTCATGCCAAAAGAACATCTAGTCATCTAAATTAAATATAGACTACTCCCTCGAAGGACAGCTATATGCCGAACTATTGCTGTTATTATAAATAGACTGCTCCCCCGAAGGACAGCTATGCATTAAAATCATATCTGCTATTATAAATAGATTGCTCCCTCGAAGGACAGCTATACACAGTCAGCCTTTATCAGAAGCTTCTCGCATTGATCAGCTTCGTGAAGACCTCAAGAATAAAACAATCAATATCCCTGGTAGACTTCCCGCATTGATCAGTCTATATTTAATAAAATAAAAGCCTTATTCAAAAGAACTTTTGAGTCATGGACTTGTCTATTTAGGGTAGGTTCTCTTTCGTCTGAACACTCACTTTGTAATAAGTTTTCCATACCTCAACTATACCATTCACCTCACCTCACCATTTGTTTCAACTCAAGGGACGTGACGTACACCTAATAGGATGTGATCATACAACTCTTTTCACCTATTGACTTCTCGTCTATGCACCGGTACCTAGGGCTTCACGCTCATTCTATGTTGTGTGGTTCATTTTGCTCTTTTCACCTATGGAGCAATCTTTCCTTTTTGCCTCGCATCTAGGACTATGTGTTGATCTTAAGCAGGACATGGTTCCCTACCACTTGGGTAGGCTAACTTTCGCTTCTCTTATACCTTTTACAAACCTCACCAATTCGTTACCAACACCATCAACCTTTCCTTACCAATATTACTATCAATACCTTTACCAACCAACCAATCGCCTAACCATACCTAAATTGCCTGAATTCACCTCAGATGTTTGGCCCTAACGCTTAGCGACTGACATCGGTCACTGTCATTTCCCGGAGCCGAACCCCCGCGCGGCCCCCCCCACCTACATTTTTTCCTTTTTCTACCTACATACCCACCCAAACACCCTAAAAATCTACCCACCTAGCCGCCTTAGCTTATTTTACCTATCTACCCTCTCCCTTTTTCAAATCATTTCCATTTTCTCATTATTTCCTAAAAAATGTACATTCTTACCCAAACCCCAAATCTAGCTTAATACCATTCAAATGCACAAATTAAAGAGTTTCGAACCTACCCGTACGACGACACGTCATCGTGGTGGGATGGGTGGTGGTGGTCTAGCTGGTCCAGCCCCTCCTGCTCCTCCTGCCTGTGCCATGGGTAAAACTTTGCTTTGCTGGGTCCTCTACCAATCAAATGTTGCCTGCTACTCACTCAGGCCCACCAATCAACTCACTTCTCCACTAAACTAGTGCCACCTCAGCCAACAAATGCACCGCTATCCAAAATCCACCTCAGACAACTTAATTGGTTTCCAAATTGCAAAAGTGACAATGATAGGCCGTATTTTTCTTTTTATAGGTTTTTCACATAGAACCGATACCAGTCAAATCGTGCCCTAAGAAACTGGTGTCGGTTATCTAACCGGTACCGGTCATAGATAACCGATATCGGTTTTATCTTTTTTTTTTTACCCAACATTTTGTCCTTATTTACTATTTTCCCTTTTCCACCAACATCGCCTATATCCACCTTTGATGCAAACATTTTCACCATTTGGCCCGACCCAAGGCCTCACCCTACCCTACTGCCCCAACCCAAGGCCTCACCCTAACCATTTGGCCTGACCCAAGGCCTCACCCTACCCTACTGGCCCGACCCAAGGCCTTACCCTAACCATTTGGCCCGACCCAAGGCCTCACCCTACCCTACTGGCCCAACCCAAGGCCTCGCCCTAACCATTTGGCCCGACCCAAGGCCTCACCCTACCCTACTGGCCCGACCCAAGGCCTCACCCTTACCATTTGGCCCGACCCAAGGCCTCACCCTACCCTACTGGCCCGACCCAAGGCCTCGCCCTAACCATTTGGCCAGACCCAAGGCCTCACCCTACCCTACTAGCCCGACCCAAGGCCTCGCCCTAACCATTTGGCCCGACCCAAGGCCTCACCCTAACCATGTGGCCTGACCCAAGGCCTCGTCCTATCCAACCGGCCCGACCCAAGGCCTCACTCTACCCTTCTGGCCCGACCCAAGGCTGCAATCCAACAACTCGTCCTGACCCACGGCCATACCACTTCAATACTTTACCCAAAATCAACACCATACACTTTTATCCACCCATCCTGTAGTTTTTTGTTCAATCGAGCTCACCTGTTCGTGTTTTCGCATGATTAGGGTTCTTGCCTTGATCTGTCGACCAACTTTGCCCAGACCTAGACCGTGACGTTTATCTCAACAAAACCAACCATTTGGTGCTACCGGACATGCCTAAACGTTCCTGTACCTTACCTGTTATATACCCTGGAGCTACTTCCTATGCCTTGGATACCAGGATTATACCACCCTTGTTTGGATAAACTATCGACCTTTGCCTCTCCACTGCTAGTTTTCTCGTCAAATCATGTCCCCTAGTCATACTATGGCATTTCAACATGCGTCTGCTTCCTTGAACCTACCCCACCATCTTACCATCCTCTCTACACCATTTACCCTTTATCAACCCCATCCCTGATTTCCCGTTCACTCAATCTGTGATAGATTTGAGGGGGATTACCTATACCCTTAACAGGGAAAACCACTTCATATTATTGTCCGCGTAGCTTTATAAAACAAGCTACATGACAATAAGGGGCTAATGTAGACACCAAATTTGTGTCTTACGACCCCTTGTGACCCGCATCTCATCTCGCAATATAACCTCATCACCTAAACCTTACACAATTATTTATTAATTACCTTGTAATTGATAAATCCACATCACCTTACCTACCACCTCATTTTGCCACTTCATCATGACCTAGCCCTAACCCTAAACTAACCTAATTAAGACCCATAACTTGGTCCACACCTACACCCATAACTAATGACCCCTTTCTCACACCCAAAACCGACCTTCTAGTCATTTGACCAAGCCCGCAGGGAAGGTGGGCTTTTTTACTAAAAATAGCCTACTTTTTCCTTACTGATGCTGGTTCCTACTTGACCTCCGTCGGTTACGTAACCGCCATCGGCTCCCTGTAAATGGGCTCCCCAAACCAAAATCAAAGGTGGAAGGATTTTTGAATCAACAGAGAGTCCAGATCTTCACTTGACCGAGCATAGACGAGTGGAGATACCAGAAGTGTTTATAGCAAAGGAGATCAGCTTGCATCTTCGTCAAAACCAGTAAGTCACATCTTGCATGTCCTTTGTTATAACATTTCTTATGCCTTTTGAATCACATTCCTCATAAATCCATCCCTGAATCCACTACCCAGCGTGCATATTACATCTAACTATCATTCATCTACCTCTCATCACCTTATTTCCTAATATCACCCATATACAGCCTTACAAATAACACAGCTACCAAATAACACAAATGCCCCACAAAACAACCAACCTACAGATCCTAAACCCTACCGACATCGGTTACCAGTAACCGGTATCGGTTACCCAGACTACAAACCAGAAATCAGCCTTTCCCCTATCTGTTCCAAACGAAGTAATTTGATTGATATTTTACAGTCTTTTGTGTTAATTCATATTAGCAGGGAAACTGACCACCTTCGAAAGGAAGTTTTATATTTCCTGGGCCCAAGGCAGTTTCCTCATTTATTGTCTAATCAAAATCTTGTGGTCTTGTGTTCTTATTTGCAGGTAGTCCTTCCAAGACAAAAAGGAGTTCTTTGCAGTCAGCCTGATCTTCCTCTACGGTACGCGCACACCATCTCGACATTCCAGAGGTATTCCTCCTAGCCCTAACCCTTATCTATTTCTAAAAGGAATGAAAGGATAGAAGCAACACTATTCCCAGAAGTCGAAACATTCCGAGTGAAACAGGCTGGTTCCTATTCCTCTGTTCAGATGCACAAGAAAAATGTAGAGGGTTTACTCAAATTCTAATCTAACTTTCCAAGGAGATAGGGTAAGAAGATGCATAAAAATAAACCTAAGCTAATAGAGGTGATGCACCGAGGAATGAAGAACACCTATCTTGCCTATAAACATAGACCATTCAAATGTGATGTAAGATCATGCACATATAACAAAATTTGTAGCGAAAGACTAGGAGGATGTAAATGAACACAGAGAGGGTTGAGAATCATCCACAGACATGCATTACTTTCTCCAAGGATTGATACAATACACTACAAAATGCCAAGAGGTAGAGTCGCATTATAGTTTCAAATGGGAGGTTCGAACTCCACAAATTCACCTAATAAAGAGACGAAGGGAGGAGCAAAACAGGAATGTTCAACCCTTAGAAAGAAGCCCCTCTTTACAATATATAGGAAGAAAGAGAGAGGGAAGAGAGAGGAAAGGTAGATCTGCCTCAACCACTTCTAGGTTGCATTTTATTTATCTCATTATGGTTGTGGGTGAGAACCCTGGCAAGAGCGGCGGACTGTATTTTGCATTAAAGCTGGTTGTTGAAACGTCAGTTCTGGCCATTACCACATGCTAGAAATGTTTCTTGATTTTCTCTCTCTAAACTGAACCAAAATGAAAGATTGACCCCAGAATCATGTAGAGAATTTCACTAGATTTCCATTGATATAAAGAACATGAAAATCTTAGCTCTGGATCGAAAGTTATGGCGATCTGAAGATTTAGGGCAAAAAACAAGCCAAAACGGATCAGCGGGAAAATACTTGAATTTTTCCCACGCTCTGCCACTTGGATGACACGTGTCAGGTGCTGATTGGATGATAAATTCTCTCTCCTTCCCTTTCCATGGATTTTCCTTTGAAAATTTTGACTTTTTATAACTTTGGAAAATTTTCCATTTTTCCCTGCGCCCCCACCTCTTGGGACACGTGGCGTGATCTGGTTGGAGGACAGGCGTGCAGGGTCATCCTTGTCTTTTGATTTTTTTGCCCAAGACTCTTGTCAAAGTTTCCTAAGTCTTTCCCTGACTCCAAACTCCCCTACCTTAAGACACGTGTCCTGTGTCTATTAGCTCGGGTTAACCCTTTAAACCTTGCCCTTTGAATTTTTTTTGCCAAAAAACACTTAGCCAATTTCCATTGCGCTTCCCCTTGTGACACGTGTCACACTGTGATTCATCTACGGGCCTCCTTGTCTCTTTCTAGCCACTTCACCTTTTCGCATCCAACGCGTACTTTTGGCCCGGATGTCCCAAACTGTCTGGAACATATTTCTCTGAACCGCTCGATTCATTCTTCCTTATTCCCGTTTGTGGTGAAGACATGTGGCAAGATTCCATTCGCTCTCGGATCTTTCGGCTTTTCACGTCCCACGCATAATTTTGGCCCTGATGTCCCAAATGAAAGTCCTCTGTTTCGTCCGAACCGGCCGATTCGCGTCCCCCGCGTACTTTTGGCCCAACTATCCCGGACTGCCTAGGATAAATCTTTCTGAACCGCCTGAAATGGACTGACTTGCGCCAAACCGGCTGATCCGCGTCCTTCACGTACTTTTGTCCCAGATGTCCCAACTGCATGAAATAAAGACTTAGGTAATTTTTCTTGCTTTCAGCCGGTTCGGGCCTTTCGCGTCTCTCACGTCCCGACATCCCAAATGTCCTAGATGCTAAACAGACCACCTAGCAGCCTTTCGGCCGATTCGCACCCCGACATCCCAACTGTCCCAAGGACCGCTTGGACTAGGACTTAGCTGATTTTCTCTGTATTTCGGCACCAAGCTTGGTTTTTGTAATTTTTTCACATTTTTAGAACTTGCTGGGTTTTTCTTCTTGGACAGGAGAGTTAGAAAGAAGCCAAGGGGACCCCAGAAACATGATTTTTGCCTTGAATCAATATATTTGCTCGGGAATGAATAATTTGATGCATGTTATCAAAATTTACCCTGGGGGGTGAATTTTGGATAACACTTACTTCTTGTTTTATTTCTACCAAGTTTTCTCTGATCAATAGCTAACATACCCATAGCTAGAAGATGATGGGCTACTAGGATGTGGCTTAAGAATAGAAGATGATGGAATACCTAGGGGTGACCTATAGATGGAAGACAAGGGGTTAGTTGGGCATGCCCCAATAATAGAATGTAGTGGACTACTCAAAAATGTCTCACAAATAACAGAGGGAGGGCTACTATAAGGTGACCTAGACCTAGAGGAAGATAAATGGCTACTTGGCATTGACCCCTTAAGAGATTATGATTAAGGAATTGTGATAGAAAAAGAGTGATTGGGTGATGAGAAGATAGGCCACGGATCAATGCAAGACCTAGGATTTTCCTCACATAATGAAGAAAGTGAAGATCAAAGAATAAGAGGAGGATCAAGTTCCATGATCTGAGCCTCTTCCTCTATTTCTTGATAAAAGGAATCAACCTTTTCCTCACAATAGTTGGATGCATCAAAGTCTAAAGAGAATTCTTGCTTGTAATTTGTTAGATGGATATCTTCATGTGCCCCTCTAAAGGCCATAATCACTCCTTTTTTCTGAAAGAAATTAATTGGTATAGGTTGTTGATCGACAACGAAGGTTTGATTGGCCAAAAAGGACCAACGCATGTGAAATACTTAGAAGATGTTTGATGATTATTGATAGAAGAAGATGACTCGAGAGAATAATTAGACTTAGGGTTAGATGTCTCATGAGTATAAGAAGATTTGGATTTAGAATTGGTTGGTTTAGGTTTCCCTATAAGACAATGCCATTGAGGAAGAATAAGAGGATTTCATATCCAAAATTCCATAGATTGTGACATAGGAGTCAACTTAGATGATTAAATAGAAGTATTTTGAGTCACATGAATTTTCAAATGAGTAAGGGTTCATTGAGGTGACTGATAAAAGAGGTTTTGTGAAGAAGGGGAGGACCACAATTGAATAATCAAAATATATGTTTTATAAAGAATGTCCTGCGAAGAAGGGGAGGACTGCAAATGAAGAGTTGAATTGGATTAATGATAAAGGAGGTCCCACAAAGAAGTGGGGGACTCAAGAATCACAATAGAAGTTTGATTAAGTAGTTCCTATGAAGAAGGAAAATACCGTGACTTAGGAGTTGAATTATATGAATCTGAATAGTAATTTAGATTCGAATCATCAAAAGAATTAGAGGAAATATTTGGATTAGAATCCTTAGAAGAAGAGGAAATGTTCGTATTAGAATCAGAAGAAAAGTGGGGGGAACCCAAATAATAATTTGGATCAGAAGTGTCCAAACCATACCATCGACTATGAGATGAAGGTGGGGAATGGGTTACCCAAATGGGTTCTCTAGTGTAAATAACCAAACTAGGTTTTGTCATGATGGGTGTCTTTTGATGTGAATGTTGAAACTTTGATTCCTTATTTTCATATGTATAAGGCACCTTGTGATAATAAATCATTTTTGACATGTGTTGCATTCAAAGGTCTAGAAATACATTTTATTATCAAACTTCTTCAAAGTGAAGAAGGTTTCATATTGATTTGGGGAGCATAATGACAACAAAATAGACATTTCATAAAGATGGGGATGTTTGTGTGATTTTCCAAAAGTGAAGCTAATGAGAACATACATCATGATGACTCAATATTGATAATCTAATAAGGTTTAGAGGCATAAATGTCAAAGGATTGATCAAAATTTTAGCAACATAAAGGATATAAAAAGAATATTTCCTATGTTTGATTGATGTAAAAGTTGGTTGATAGGAAATATTTTTGCCAAGGTTTGAAATATGTGTTCCAAAATGATCATGAACTTAGGCAAAGAAAATAAGATCAAGAGAATTAAAGACCCAAAGTATTGTCCTAGAAATGAGATTATAAGGTAGATAAACACAAGGAACAAATCCAAATTAATGACCAACAAATAATGAATGATAAATAACCAATGGATAAATCAATGTGAAAAATGAGGCACAATCACACAATTTTCTTGGTAAACCAATCAATCATATGGATTATTCCTAAGTTTTCGATCAATCAATAGTTTGACATGTAAGATGACCAATAAAATGTCACTACTTATTCCAAGTTCAAAATGAACAAGATGTAATTAATAACAAAAGGTTGATATGATTTCCAAACAATGTATAATAAACGTGAGTTTAGATCTAATCAAGACCTAATTCTCAAAAATTATATTTGACAAACATGAATGATGTAACAATACCACTAAGATACATTAACCAAAATTTATGGAAAAGTAAGGCATTAGTATCGAAATAATATTATTACGATGCACATAAAGGTAACAACAACACTTTTAAAAATCAAGGTAATATTTGAAGGAAAACTAAGGATAGAGTATACCAATGAATTTTTATGATGAGTGTAGCCTAACATTACAATCTAGATACGTAGGCCAAGTTTACAAGAATCAAAATGTAAGTATCAAAAATTATTGTGATACTATACAAGTAAGATAACACCTCAAAACAAAATCAAGTGATGAATCAATCTTAAATATGATGATGATCTTGACTTAGGTATCAAGATCAAATATTTACTGATGATATGAGTATGTTCCCACACACTTTAGATGTTTAACAACCCAACCTTAAACATGGATGAGTGTAAATAAACATAAAAGTGGTGACACGTTCAATTGGCAACACACTTGTCGTCACTCCTCTTTTGATCAACAAACTGTCAAAAGAAAGTGAAGGAAGTAGTACAAGTGGGGATAAAAAATGTTGGCCTCACTTTGGAAGAGTTTTTCCTCACCTTAGGGCAAGTGAAAAACTAAGAAAAAGTAATGCTTCACATGTTTCATGATGAATGTTGGCTTTTACAACAATGATTTGGTCAAGTTGGCTCCAAAGATTGAATGGCTTTCCTAGGTGATTCACACAACTAGGTGTCAAAATATATCTAAGAGAGATCTTGGTTTTCCAAGGTTTCCCAAGGATTATCCTAGATTTACTTTACCCCCTTCAAGAAAAGTGGGAAATGAATGTGTCCATCGTGTACTCTCATTGGGGTCATCATACAGATAACTTTGATGCTAAATATCATGTGTAAACTAGTCAAGTAGGTTTATGGGAACTTCCAATTTCATCCACAAGGTTCCCTCTTGTGTGCACTACTTTGGGCTTCCTAGTACCACCCCCATTATTGTAGCTTAAAGCTTATGCGAAAGGGTTTATGTCCTTGTTTTAAGTGGATGTGGTGTACCCTTATCTGAACTTGAAAATCAAGTGTTTTGAATGTGGTGTGTTTTTTTATATTTTAGACTTAATTTTTTTAGTCATTTTCCATTTGGAAACATGTAACATACATGTAGTTAGTAAAGTTTGTTTTGAACTCCTTTCTTTAACAACTGTTGTTAGGTCCTGCACTCAAGTGTTAGTAGTTCTCCAAGGAAATCACATTATTTAAAAGAGGATTAAGAGTTTCTTTTGATTCTCAAGATCATCCAAATATGCAAGAGAATAGCATGAATAAAAAATAATCCAACTAAAAAGTAAAAGAAAGATTTACAGTTAATGAACCATATAAAAATATTGATAAATGTTCATTCCCTTAAACCAAAAATGAAAGATGAAATTTCAAATTAACCAAATGTTAGAAAATGAATACTAAATTTTCTTTTGATTCTCAAGATCACCCTAAGGTGCAAGAGAAGAGCATACACAAAATTTATCCCAACTAGATAGAAATGGAAAACCTCAAATCAAAGGACCATAAAAAAATGCTTTGTAAAAGGTTCATTCCCTTAAGCAAAATGAATAATGAAATTTCGAAGTTAATCCAAATGTTAAAAAGATAGAGATAAAAATTGTTTTTGATTCTCAAGATCACCAAAAGGTGCAATATAATAACATACACAAGCTTTGGTCTAAATCAAGCAATGCATGGAAATACAACATTCATCAAAAGATTAGACATGTTAGAAAATAACCAATTTTACAATAAAAGGAAAACATGTAGATTATGTAAGTATAAATCCTGAATTTATGTTTTCATTACATTGCTCACTTCAATAAATTCCAACACAAAAAAAAGAGTCATTATGAGTTCAGGAGGAAAATTTATGGCCTCCAGAAGATGGGTTACACATGCTCTTATGCTCACGGGTATGCACTTAACATGTACCCAAATAAATGTAAAAAAAAAAGTCCCTTAATTTGTAAAATGGTCAAATTTTTCCAACCAAGATTCAATTTTGACAACCCATCACATTAATATATTAATAGAAGACTCAAAACTATCAAGCATTAACATTAATGATCAAAAACTTAACATTTTCAAGAAATCGAAAAAACTAACATGTAGAATGTTGAAAAATTAAGCTCTAAAAATGAAAACATGATGAAATGTTGAAATTTTCTCACCAAGGTTCAATTTTAACAGAAAAATACCATATTAATATGTAAATAAAACACTCAACACTATCAAACACTAACCTACATGCTCAAGAATTTAATATTTTCATGAAATTGACAAAACTAACATGTAGAATGTTGAAAAAGTAAGCTCTAAAAATGAAAACATGGAGAAATTTTAAAATTTTCCCATAAATTTCAATTTTGACAACACTTCACCTCCTTTATACTGACAAGGAAGAATAAACACATGAAAAATCAACAAAACAAGTTAATAAAAACAAGTTATGTCAATATATGCAAAAGGAGGGTTAGTAGCCAAAATTGAAACTTAACTACAAAAACTTGAAATTAAGTGCAAAGGACAATGGAGTAAGTCCCACTGGGTGTGCCAAATGTATCAATGTATTAGTTAGCTATGTAAAGGGAATTGAAACTAACACCTCAATAGTTTCAAAACATGAACTAAATACTCAAATATCATCACGTTAAGAGCTAAACATGACTAAATACAAACATCGTGAATTCAAAATTAAAATAGAAATAAAACTAATATGATAAGCATTATAATCTCTAGTCTTTAAATCACCAAAAACACTATGAAACTAGATAGATCCATGGAAATAAAATTTTATTGTTTGATATTTAAGGGTTTGGGAATGGAATCTCATCAAAGTATGGCTACAAGACCATTTTTATTCTCTCCATATAACCCAAAAACATGGATGGATGAAAAGCAAGAATGAGGCTATTAGCTCAAATGAGAGATGTTATAATATAAAATTCCTATAGCTTATCTGTAAACATGAAAGGTGTAATAAGAAAGGTAGGAGGAGGGCTCTTTATATAGCCCAATGGATAAAATAATATATACATCCCTTTACACGTGAGATAATAGAGAGGTTGGGTTAGTTGTGGATAAGGGAGGTTTAGAAATGGTTGAGTAAACCTTAGGAGAGTTTATTTTGTCCTCTACTGACTCATGGGGATTGAGGGAGGTTTTTAATTAACCAAGGTGATTAAATAATAGGTGTGTAAGCTTATAAAATATTTTTAGAGGCATATTAGCATGATTTAGACTATGGGAGGAATTTAATCAAGTAAATGATAATCTATTGATTTAGTGGAAGAGAAAGCTAATTAATTAATAATAATTAATTAGTATAGATAGAAAGGAGGGTTAATTAATTGAAGGTCATTAATTGGTTTATTTTTTGGATAGAAGGGTTAATTAACTAGCGTAATGAAGATAATTAATGGTGATATAAGAGAAAGTGAGCATTATTGACGATATGTTGTCGATTTGCGGGAAAGGGGATAATTAACACAATTTAAGTATTTAAATTGCTCGAGCTAAATTTTAGGTGTCTACACCCCTTTCTAAAGATGTATTTTTTATCTCCTCTCTCTAGAACTCTCGGGATCACTTCCTGAATTTTGGTATCTCTTTTGGCCTTATACACTGCTTAGGCCTATGAACCCGGTTTTTGATGAAACATCTCCAACTCCTCCATATATTTCTTAAATCTTCCAAAATAAATTCCATGATGTTTTAAGACCTTAATTTCATATCCATGGTGGATTTGGATCCTTCTTATACTCCATGGTGTTACACTAGTCTTGGGAAATACTACCCAAAAATAGTATTTTCCAGTAACTCCTAAAATTACCTAGGGGGTTGACTTGAATTTCCTAATTCACATAGGGGATTGAGTTAACATCCACTAAGAGGAAACTAGAATGACTAGGTAGACATGGGGTGCCTCAGAATTGTAAATCTTGAAGGTTTTGACACAGAGGTATCGTGGTAATGCTAGAAAATAGTCAATTTTCTTGTTGCACATTTGCATGAGAATAATTTTCTCTAGCTTGTGAACATGCTATGGACTGAGCACAATGAAAACATAACATGAAGAATCTTAGAATCTCAAATTTACAATCAACTAACAAGTTTCATATCCATTGGGCCCTACAGAGTCATGTATAAATTACAAAAGAGAGAGATAACAAGAAGAACACACAAAAAAATATGACAAAAAGAAAAAAAATACAAATAGAAAGGGAAACACACCTAACAATCACCTATGGTACAAGGTAGGGGAAATCCCACTTTCATTGATGATACTGCTTCAGATATTTCCCACTACAAGGAAATTCCAATGGTGTTCCATATAAATATGAGGGTAGGAATAGGTTTTTTCCACAAGCTTTATGAATCTGGAATGAACCGAGCCATAATGAATCAAACTTTCCATGTCTTCCTTTTGGTTCTCTCCTTTTTTACCATATTAGGACAAGGTCCTTGAATTTGAATTCCCTTGCCTTAGCCTTTTTGTCGAAGATCTTCTCCACTTTTAGTTGATGCTCTCTGATACGTTTAACCACTTAGAGTTTATTCTCTTCTAGCTTCTTGAGAAATAGGATCCTTCTGTCAAAAGAATCCTTATATTATTCATCTTCTATTCCTTGGAGCAATTTGAGAGATGAAATTTTGAATATAATGGTAATTTATGCTTCAACTCTTTATAATAGTTAGAATGGCAACATACCTATCACCATCTTTAGATTGATCCTATCCACCCATAGTTCATCATAAAAATTCTTGTGCCAATTCCTTTGGTTTTCATCTACAAGTTTGTAGACAATGGTCATGATGTTCTTGTTTGTAGATTTGGCCTGACCATTTCCCTATGGATATTAGTTTAATGATTAGGACAAGGAGATTCCATATCCATTACAAAAATTAGTCAAATCCCTTGAAGAAAAATAGGTACCATTATCTGCTACAATATTTTACGACACTTCAAAATGTACTATTATATTCTATTTAATGAAGTTGCATACCATTTCAGTGTTAGTTTGCTTAACCGGGATTGCCTCCACCTACTAGGTGAAATAATCTCTCGCTATGAGCACATAGGTATTCCCCATGCTTGAGTGAGGATTTAGAATACCGATGATGTCTAGCCCCCACTGCTAAAATGGTTCTTCAATGATGATTGGCTTGAGTGATAGTGCTACAAGATGTGATCTCCCAATGAATTGTTGACATGCTTAAAACTTGGAAAACTATTCTTGAGTATTTGTAAAGAGGGTTGGCTAATAATATCTACCTCATAGGATCTTATGTGTAGTGAGCATGGTGGAAAAATTCCCAGCACATGTTTGGTCATGGTATGCTTTTAGTATTTTTTTCTTATTTTTCTTTTTCTATGCACTTGAGAAAGCATCCATAAATACCTCTTTTATAAAAAACATGGTTCTAGATCAAAACATTGTTTGCCTTCAGCTTGAGTGTTCTCATTTTCTTATAATCAAGATGAGGAGTGAATTATCTTAGGGTTAGGTAATAGGAAATGTCCCTGTATAACTCTTCAGTAGTAGTTATGAAGAGGACCTGTGGGCTATCTTCAAATCAATTTGAGAAAGCAAAATTATCTTCACCATGTTGAGCTTTGAGAGATTCATCTTCAATGATTAATCTACATAGATTATCTCCTCAAACCAAATTGGAGGGCCACATCTCCAAGTCACACTCTTGAGTCTTTACAACCCATTTTCCTCTTTTAGCTCCAGGATATTTTTGTGTCAAGATGGACTTGATTGCACTGTCAGGGACCATCACCACCGTCTGAGAGTTAAGTATGTAAAAATTGAAAAAAATTATAGACTTGACTACCATATAGGCATGTTTCTTCAATTGGATGTATTTTAGTCCATGCTTCTTCAATGGGCAGCTCATGAAAGAAATGGGTGATTTCACACATTCATCATTATTTTGGACATTAACAATAGAGAGCATATGTTTCGATGCATAGAAATACATGATGAATTGTTTATTAAAATCTAGAAACACAAGAGTTAGATCTTTGGCAATGGATTTCTTGATTTCTTCAAAATCTACTTTTCCCTTATCATTCCACTTAAATATTTCTTGAGGTTTCATTATGGAGGTTATATGTTTCTTCAATTATGCTAACTCCATAATGAAGTGATGTAAGAAGTTTACCCATCCAAAAAGGAATGAACTAATTTCTTTCTGAAAATACTATATCAGAATTGCATAAATTAAATTCAAAATATTACTCTTCATTCTTGCTATTACAAAGGAAGTATTACACCCATGTATATAAGAGAGGTAGTTCCTATATTTAAGGAGACATAATCTCCATAAATATCTCCACACAACTCCTAAAACAACTCCATGTTGTTTTACGTGAGATTTTTTTTTCTCACCAAACTAATATTGTTAATGAGTTGTTTACTCAAAAACTCATAACAATATTTACTCACCCACTCATAATTATATTTACAATAATGTAATTAATTATTACAACACATATTATATTATCCTAGATAATATAATCACTCACATAATATTCTATGATCACACTACAACATAGATATTCCTAACATTTTCCTCCTTGGTGTGAACATGGGGTAAGAACACCTAGAAACATGAGTATGCTAGAGTTCCATAGTTGTTACTGGATCTTTTTATCTTGATCTTACTACACATGATCACCTCTCTGGCTCACTAGCTGATCATGATCACCTCTTCGTGTTAATCTATTCATTGGTTGATCATCTTCTAATGAAGTACAACAGTCAGAGGATCATATGATAGTCAGAGGATCATACATAGAATCTTCCCTCATGTAAACAAATGTTCTTATCATCCAAAATGCACATCCTCATCTTTTCAATATTTTACAAGGAACATTTTTTATTTCTACACACTCCACTCAAAGCAAACAATTGAAAATTTTTATTAAAATGTGCCACTAGTGCTATATGCGACCTAGTCGTTGGTGACTGACGAGAGGCCCTAAAATTCTTCCTTGCTCTTGTTCCTACTTCCTCCAAAAATTGAACTATTTACCATAATAATTCCTCATCACTAGGACAAGAAAGTTCCTCATCTTTAGAGTATTCATACCAATCAGTTTCTTCTTCAACCAAAAGAGCTTTTTGATCTATTTTGTCATCAATTAGATCTTTTGCCCTATTTTTATAGTTCAAGGCTACATGTCCCAATTCATTACAGTAATAGCATTTCATTTTACCTTTAAAATGGAAAGTTTTTGGTTTGAAATTTCCTTTCTTAGATGAAGTACTTGCTTTATTCTGTACATACATTACTTCTTCTTATTCTTCATAATTACTCTGATCAAGTAATGTGGAGATTAATCCTTCTAATATGTAGAACAAAACATTGAATTAGGTACTTTAAAAATTTATATAGAATACATTTGAACCTCCAAGAAAGCCAAGAATTTGTATTAGCAATTCAACATTATTGGAAATTGGAGAAAACTTTAAGTAGAAGAATTGATATGCTGAATTTTATAGCTGCATAGTGAAATATGTATTTCTTCAAAAATACAAAATAGGTTTTGCTGAAATTTCTATTTTCGTTTCCTAAAAAATACTTGGTTCTGTGTACAAAATTATAGAAAAACCCAGATCTAGAAACAAAATATAGAAGCTATTATTTGAGACAGATTTGATCAAGAAAACACTAAAAATTCCCACATCAAACCTGCGCTAGTACCAAATGAAAATACTATATCAGAATTCTATAAATTAAATTTAAAATCTTACTCTTCATTCTTGATATTACAAGGGAAGTATTACACCACATATATAGGATAGGTAGTTCCTATATTTAAGGAGAGATAATCTCCATAAATATCTCCACACACAATTTCTAAAACAACTCCATGTTATTTTACGTGATATTTTGTTTTCTCACAACACTAGTATAGTTAATGAGTTGTTTACTCAAAAAATCATAACAATATTTACTCATTCACTCATAATTATATTTACAATAATGTAATTAATTATTACGACACATTATATTATCGTAGATAATATAATCACTCACATAATATTCTATGTTCACACTATAACATAGATATTCCTAACACTTTCTTGTGCAAAGGGATAGTGCTTGAATGTATTTCACCCTTTTAGGTTCATTGTGTGCTCCATGATTATTCACAATGTGACCCAACAACTTGCCTTCCATAACTCCAAAAAGGAACTTTTTTTGGTTCAAGGATATGCCATGCTTTCTACACTTTACGGGTACCTTTTCCAAATGGTGAATATGGTATCTTCTCTATTTTGAGAAAACTATGAGTTCGTTCAGGTATATGATTATACAATTCTTAAAATATTTGAACGCTAGATCCATATCCCTTTGAGACGTAGCTCCTGCATTTATCAAAACCAAAAGGAATTCCATTGTATGAAAAAGTGCCCCCAGGTGTTGTGAAAACTATCTTGGTACGATCCTCCTTTTCTATGTTGATTTGATTATACCTTGATAATCCATCGAGAAATTAGAGAATTCCAAATCTAGTGACCATCTGCAAAATGTGATCCATGACCATGAGGGGGTCATTATCTTTCAACGATGTCTAGTTCAAGTTGTAGAAATCCACACATATTCTTATTTCACCATTCTTCTTCCACACTGGCACAATGTTTTCCACCCAATGGAATGATGTATGGGAAATATGATCTTGACATTGAGCATTTTGATCACCTCCTCTTTGATGGTGTACATGGTACAAAATTTTGATGATCCAAGGGTGAAACATTCTATTTCAATATAGTGGGATGTGCATGGGTGAAAACCCAACATGAGAAGCTTAGGGATTATTCATCATTGTCATATTCATCTCCATCAATGTACTCAATTAAGCCATTGTGCGTATCTCTATCAACTTCTTCAACATCAATATAGTTATCATCATCTCCTATATATTCTTCTTTAGGTTCTTCTATCTCTACTTATTACTCTAATTCCTCAGTGTCACAAGTGGCATTAACTTGTGGTGCTTTGAGAGTGAGCCAGAAAGGAGGTTGATAAATTTTCAGTCTACTGGGAGGATTTGGCTTCCTTCGAGTATTCCACATTGTGACCTGAGACAATTTTTTCTTCATGACAATTAAGTCATTGGCCATTTTATGGAATATTGGATCGGTGGTAGCTAAGCCCGAACTCTAACCTTTTTTCTTTCCATTCAGAAATTTCAATTTTCCAAAAAAAAAATCAAATCATCCTCTATCTCAATTATGAATTCATTTGCTTCCCTCAAATTTCAAGGTTGGGCTCTTCTGAGGAAGAAACCAACTTCCGATGGCAATGTACTGATGAAATAATCTTTTCAAATTATTTTCAGGAGACAAGACATCTTCAGGAATTCTCCTTATCATCTTTTTATATTTAGCGATGAAGTCTCGCATTGATGAAAAATCATATTTCTTCATTTATACCAACTAGACCAAAATATCTTGACAATATTTCATAGATTCCAACCTATGATCAAATAAAATTTTTAATATCTTCCCAGTGGGTGACAGACCTTGGGGGAAACATGTAGAGCCATTTGGGAAACTTTTTCTTGAAGTGATTCCACAAAGATCTGGACTGATACATCTTTCTGATCCATGCCCAACACACTACAAGAGGTGATGAATGCTGCTACATGTTCATCGGGGAGTTGAGAACTATCCTCTCTAAATTTTGGGAAGTTTTTCCTTAAGCCTTTTGGTAGTGCATGGAGTAATTGTGCAAGGGCAAGTGGACTTGTGTTGGCACCCCATGGCACATTTGGCATGTGTTCTTCATGATCAAAATATACCATTCTATTTAATATTCTAACTTCCAACCTCTCTAAGGTTATGGCTTTCAGACGTTGATTTTGTATCTGCTTCGTCTTGAGCTCTTTCAATCTCTTCAATTTGAGCTCTTATTTCAGCTTCATCCCTTTCTTCTCTTTTTCTAGCTTCTTCTTCAGTCTCTACGTCAATGAAATATTCAAGATTATTGTTGATGTATGAAAAATAAACGTCCAATGGAATAAAAAATTCGTGGAATCCCAATGTGATTAATTATGTGATGAAGGGGAGACCTTTGAATTTTGAGTAGCTCTTGTCTTCTTTTAAGCTCTTCAAAAGTGGGATCCATTTTTCCTCCTTGTCTCTGTTACTAGGTATATCTTCTATCCACCAAATTTGATATTTAGTGGTTCTTGAATTTTTCTTTGCCTTTCTAATTCAACAACACATTCTTCTTCGAGGTCAATTATTCTTGTTACAATGAAGTAGAGGTTGACACTTTTCATGTTATGCCAAATAACCTCTCCAAAATATGAATTAATGTCCTCTTTAATGTGGAAGAGTAACTTAGGGATTTCAATAGGGTGGTTTCCCAAAATAGCCATGCTTTGAAGACATAAGGCTTGGATAGCTATTCAAATTCTAGAAATTTTCTTTTTTAATTTTCAATTTTTTTGTATTTTTCAAGGTCATTTTTTGGGTGTAGATATTGTTATATTTTCCCCACAATGGGCATCATAAAATTTTGGCAAGAAAATTTGTCAGTGGAAAAATTTATGGGTTTCTTGCTAACTCTCTTGGAAGCTAAGTCCCTCTACTTAAATAGTGTAGTTTCCGTATATGCATACATGAGTAAGGTTAGTTTTATCCAGGTTGGCCTTGTAATTGGGGATCCCATAGGGGAACTCCACAAACCCTATGGAAAAGGCTTGAATATATCTGCAAGGGAGGAATTTTCTAGGAGAGTGAGAAAGGGAGTGAGAATGTTAAATAGGAGAAAGTCATGCTACAAGTAGAAAATTAGATTCTTGCATACATCACTTAGAAGTTTCATCACATACATCAAAATTGGGAAGAAATAATAATGTAAATAGCAACAAGACCAATTAAAATTTAATGAACATAGAGTATCAGTAAATCCTTTGGTCAAAATAGGATAGAAACTTATTCGTTTTGTATTGATGCTCAAGAATAAATTATACATAGTATGAGAATGGAATAAATTTGAGAATAGGGGAAGAAATTTTTGAACTCTTTAATTCTTCACAGGGATCTCTCTCTAATGAATTCAAAAAAAAAATCTAAGAATTCTGAGAAGAACCTCAAATGAGGAGCTTGTTACAATTTATATAAGAGAAGAAACACTTCATCTTCCTAGTGACTTTTTAAATACCATATTTTGGTTTTAGAATATTCATATTCCTATTAAATATTAAGTCCCTTTTTATAAAAACTAGGTGACTTAAGTTTACATTATTTTTCTAAAGTCATTTAAAGATATATCAAAAAGTGCAAACCCCAACACAAAACTTCTAACATTGAAGAGAGAGAGTGTGTGTGTGTGTGTGTTGGGGGAGAAGAGAAGAGAGATAAAGAGGAAGAAAAAGGAAGAAGAATTATGAAGAAGAAAGAGCCAATAGAGTGGATTTGATCTCACTCCTTTACTAGTCTCCATCTCATGTTGTTGAGAAGATATTTGTCCCTCAAAATTCCTTACTGAAATGAGATGCTACATATTCCACTTTATCAGCATGAGGAATGCAAACATATATCAGGGTCTCTGTCCATCCATCAAACACACTATTGATATCCTTGCACTTTATAAACTGGAATGGATGTTTCTCTACGATAAGTGCAATTGCAGCCCGAATCTCAGAGAGGAAATACAAGGTATCCTTAGTGAAGGAGAATGGATGGCCTATCTCTTTCTTGACATATTCATCAAATGAACCAATCTATTCGGTAGTCGTGTCTTCTCCCATTATAGGTACTTAAATTTTATTTATTTGATGATTAATACTATCCTACAATTTGTATACTTTTTCATCTTTTTAATCCAACTCGGTGATGGCCTAATTGACTAATTCAAACCTGATTATCAAGGCTCTTGCCCATATGTGTGATAAGTCTTTGGAATAATTTCTAAAAAAATTCTTGTCAATCAATCACTACTAGATGCAGAGGTTCCAAGTAATACCTTTCTTTCTCTAAATATTCTTTAAGTGCCCACGTCCTATTTGTAGTTGTACACATGTAGGAAAAAATTTTGGCTGCCTCTTTGAACACTACTTCCCATTTTCCAAAATTGAATTGATCCATTCATTATTAGCTTTCCCCTACATTTTGAACTCGTGTGTCCTCTTGATGGATTCTAGGTTTAAGTTGTTGATGGGTGTAAATTCTTCAATGGGAACTATTATGGTAATTAGATCCACTAAATGTTGCACATGTAGACTCCTCATTCAGGTAATCTTCCATTTGTTTGTATGCAAAGAAGAGAACATTGCTCATGATGAATGATCTATGCAACACAAAAAAAACAAATGAGATGTTTAAGGGATTTTTACAATGATGATGTGGGTTAGCTAGTTGCTTTCCTTGTGCCTTGCCAGAAAAATAGTTAGTCAGCATATTCGTTCCTAACTTGAACCCAAAAATACCCTTCACTTACAAATGCATTGTGGCTCAAAATTTGAAGAATTCATAGAGAAAGGTATTCAAATTGAAAAAGCACTCATTGCCAAAGGAATGCTTAAAACCTGTCACCTAAAATAAAACATGAATCCAAATCTACAGACAAACCTAAATTCTTCAATAAGAATAAACATGTTGTTGGTGATGACATTACAAACTCCAAGAGAGTCTAAGCTGTACAGATAGGCCCACTCTTAAAGCTTTAACAAGTACCTCGTCCCAAAGAGCCTACAAAACGTACATCCACATCTTTGACAGAATCCTTATCTACCATCCTAAAACAATTAGATGGTGCAAAGATGGTAGAATATCCAACTGCAACAATGCCATATTCGGAAGACGCTCCACAACTGGTTTGGTTCAAAGACAATGAATATTGCGACTTCCCACCATGTTAAAGGACACAAAATGGAAGATGTTTGAGATTATGCCATTATATCCAAGACCTCATAGAAGAAGGGAATATTTCTGTAGAGTCTCTCCCCGAGACTGGTAAAATTTCAAATGAAAAACTGGTTATTTACAACGAACCTTTTCCTGACCATGCGGATAAGAAAAAAAAAATTGATCAAGGGAAAACTTCCAACGACTATAGGACTATTTCCTATGTGTACCCTACAAATGATAGTCCTTATGACTCCCTCATTAGATGCATTATCACATATAATGAATAGATCAACACCATTTGGATTTTAATAAAGAGCTATGTAGTTGGGACAAGACGCTCCCGCTTAATCATACCAGATCTTGTGCCTACCCATTAGGAAAGTTAGTATAACTTGATAGAGCAATTAGAAAAATGTCTACTTAGATATGTGTCCTTGATCTCCTCAAGATATCTAATGCCCATAGAAACATATTGTATAAAACTTTGCAAAATTTATGGGTTTCCATAGAAATAGATCCCACGAACCTACAAGCCATGATTACACACTTAGACACCAATGATCATATTACTTTTGATCATACTACAATCCCGCATAACAACCCAGAGCATAACTTGCCATTATATCTTGAAGTAGTGGTTACCCGTCACAAAATCAAAAGAGTACTTGTAAATGGGGGATCTGGTCTAAATATTTACACCTTGAAGTTGGTAAAGCATCTAGGCCATTCAGAAATAGAGCTAGGTGCAAATACTATCAAGATAACATCATATGACAATGAAGAAAGAGAGTCAGGTAGGGACTATAGTGGTTCCCATGGAGGTAGGACCAACATGTCATGACACAACATTTTATGTCCTTGACTTGGACCTTCTATATAACATGCTCTTTGGGAACACCCATGGATCCATGCCATGCAAGCTATTCCATCAAATTTTTCATCAGTGCATCAAGTTATATCATGAAGGGTAGGTGGTTACCATTTTGGGTGACCTGGAACCTTTCACGTATTGTAAGGCTTTGCATAGTTTTTCTCATGTA
The DNA here is from genome assembly GCA_019776745.2 of Taxus chinensis. Taxonomy (NCBI): domain Eukaryota; kingdom Viridiplantae; phylum Streptophyta; class Pinopsida; order Cupressales; family Taxaceae; genus Taxus; species Taxus chinensis. The sequence goes on from CM034148.1 coordinate 908,230,306, forward strand.
GCTTATGAATGTCCTGGAAATGTTGTTGTCCCTCTACAAATGGAGGTCATGAAAAAATGAGTAGATTCAGAGTCTCTCATGCCTTTCAATCAAGAGTTTCCCTCATTGGTCAATCCATTTGCTTCATGGGAAGCAACATCAGCCAAATATGGCCCAGGTAGGCCATTCACTCTTAAGCAAGCTCTGTTGATATCAGACTTATCAATATCCCCCAGGACAAGGGGTAAACATTATTTTTAGTTTCAAGAGCACCACAAAAAATGTTCTAAACCATTGGAAAAAATTGTCCATATTGGCCTCCTATCTAAGGAGAAAATGTTAGAAGACACAACCAGTAGAGTGCCAGAAGGTACCATGGCTTCATGCAATCAAGCACCTCAATACATCAAAGGTCCTCGCATGATGTTTGTCATGGGCTATAGTAAGTTTGGATGTGGCGTTAATGCACAAGGCCAGTTAGAGCCTATCCCTATCCCTCATTTTAAAATTGATAAATATGACCTTGGGATAAGGCCCCATGATGCTTTACCTTTTGAGAATGATGTTACCTCTTCTGAAAGTGAGGATGATTCATCTCATTCTGATAGTGATGAAGATTCCCAATGTATCCTTTACAAGGACCTTACCTCCATGAACCTATTCTCAGACATGTCGGTCCTTACCTTATCCAAATCCATCCCCCTAGATAATTTTCTCATAGCACTTGTATATCTTGAACTTATATATTGGGAAAAACAACTTCACATGCCATTGGATTTCTTTGAAAATTATGAGGCATTCGTAGAGTTCATGGGAGTCAGGGACTTTATTCTGGTTGGAGACCACAAGAAACAATTTAAGATTCAACTAGACACCTACACCTATTTTGGGGAAGAAGCAAAGATGTGTGGATGGTTAAATAAAAATGTTGTAACTAAGAGTATACCGACTTCTGAGAAACCAAAAAAAAAAGCTCAACAGAAATCCCATAGTGACAGACTCTTTGATAAGCTCATAGACAAAAAGAACAAAGAATCTAAAGATGAAGTGATTTATCCATTAAAATATGATCATGACCTACCCATAGAAGGTTGATCTTACTCTTCCCCTTGATCCTACATGGATGGAAGATGGTTCTAAAATGCTTATTGAGGAAAAAATCAACATCAACATTGGCTCAGACGAGCAACCTACAATAGTCAAGTTGGAAGCTTCACTCTCATCTGAGGAACAAAATACCTTTGTAGAGATCTTAGAAGAATACGTGAACATATTTGCATGGAAATATGTAGATATGTCTAGTTTGGACACCGAGCTAGTTGTACACAACCTCGTTGTGCACCCAGATGCCAAGATAATGAAACAAAAGTTGAGAAATATGCATCCTAATGTAACACTCTTGGTCAAAGAAGAATTAGAAAAGATATTAGCTGTGGATTTCATTAAACCTATTGACTATTCAGAATAGATCTCTAACATAGTCCCAGTAGAAAAAAAACCTGTTGGAATAAGGAGCTGCATGGATTTCTGTGACATCATCAAAGCATGTCCAAAGGATGATTTTATCCTACCTAACATCGACATGATAGTTAGTCCAACTGTTGGCTATGAAATGTTATCCTTGATGGATGGTTTTTCAGGTTATAACCAGATACAGATTGTGGAGTAAGATCAGCATAAGAAAACATTCATCACCACCCCCCCTTGGGGAACATTCTACTACAAAGTCATGCCCTTCAGGATTAAAACTGTTGGGGCTACTTATCAACGGGGCCATTGATGGTTATTTTCTATGATATGATAAGTGACATCATGGAGGATTATGTTGATGATATCCTAGAAAAAATCCAAAAAGTAGAATAGAACACCCTAAAGCTTTGAGGCGTATCTTTCAACGTATAAGAGACTATAAGGTTAATTTGAACGCTAAGAAATGTGTCTTTGGTGTTTTATCTGGAAAAATCCTAGGGTTCATTGTCTCACAAAGAGGGATTGGAGTGGATCCTGCAAAGGTTACAACTATCATAGAAATGTCGCCACCTACCACTTTCAAGTAGCTAAGGAGTCTACAAGGAAATATTTAGGCAATCCGTCGCTTTATCTCACAACTTGCAGATAAGTGCCACCCCTTTACTCATTTTCTCAAGAAAGATGTCTTATTAAATTGGGGACCTAACTATCAGAAAGCCTTTGCACTACTCAAATAGTACTTGTCTAGCCTATCTATACTAATGGCACCTACCCCTAGTGAACCTCTCCTCTTATACATTTTCACTATCCAGTTTTCCATTGGTGCAATTACTTGCCCAATATGACTTAGCCCATAAAGAGAGAGCAGTTTACTATCTTAGCCACACCTTGATCTCATATGAGATGAATTATCCCCAAATAGAAAAGGCCTACTTGGCAGTTGTCTTCACATTTCAAAAGCTTTGCCATTATCTCCTGAATAATAAAACCAAGCTCATATGCAAAGTTGACCCTCTCAAGTACCTTTTATCCAAACACTGCCCTCAATGGGCTGAATGGCTAATTGGATCATTCTCCTGAGTGAATTTTATATTGAGTTTGTGAATCAAAAGTCTTTAAAAGGGAAAAGTACTGGCTGATCAGTTGGTAGAAGCTCCTCTCCCAGAAATGGAACCCCTATGCTTAGATTTACCAGATGTTTCTATGATGTACATTAAGGAATCCATAGAATGGTAGGTTCATTTTGATGGATCTTTTACTTTTCATGGATTTGGAGGAGGAGTGGTGCTCATCACTCCAACATTGTGATGTCATACCATGAGCATTTCAGTTGGGATTCCCGTGTATAAATAACATTACAGAGTATGAAGCACTCATTGTTGGCCTCAACCTAGCTATTACATGGAACATTAGACAACTGTGAGTCATTGGGCACTCTCAACTTATCATAAAATAGGTTAGTGATGAGTACAAGGTTAAATATGAGAAGGTTATTTCGTATAAGAAAATGGTTGAAAATTTGAAGCAATATTTCACACATGTCATATTTAAACAAAGACCAAGGTCACATAATAGAGCCACAGATGTTATGGCTACTATTGGGTCTCTCTTATGCATATCACCTGAAGAAAGAAAAATACCTTTCTTCATGGAACATTTACAGGTACCACATATGATATGCCGGAGTCATTTTTGGCATGTGAAGTTGTTGATCCTTTATCCCCTTGGTACGACCCTATCTTCTAATACCTACAAGATGGCACTTTTCCCCCTGACATCACCCATTCTAAAAAGAAACCCCTGATTCACCGCATAGCCCATTATACCCTCCTAGGAGGTACCCTTTATCGTCATGGCTACAATGGGAATATACTTCACCTTTTGGATGTTACTGATTCTATCCATGCAATTAAGGAAGTACATAGTGGTATTTGTGGAGCACATACTAGTGGCATGATCTTAGCTAAAAATTTATTGAGAGTAGTCTATTATTGGCCTACCATGGAATCTTATTGTTGCAAATTCATCAAGAAGTGTGAGTTATTCCATAAATATGGAAATTTGATACATGTGCCAGCACAAGCCTTACAGCCTATTGCAATGCCTTGGCCATTCTCTAAATGGGGCCTGGATCTCATATGGAAGCCGTATCCTTCTTCATCAAATGGTCATAATCACATCATCACTACCACCGAATACTTTACCAAATGGGTAGAGGATGTCCCTCTCACCTACGTCACTAGTGCACAGATTTCAAAATTCATCATGAACCATCTCATATGTCATTACAGGATCCCCTCAACCATTATCATTGATAATGGTAAATCCTTCAAAAATAAAACAGTTAAAACATTGTGTCGACGCTTCCATATCTAACTTAATTGGTCTACCCCTTATTACCCTCAAGGTAATGGACAGGAAGAAGCCACCACTAAGAATATTGTATGGATTATGGAGAAAATGGTTAGTAAAAACTGACCGTAATTGGCATCTGGAGATACGTCCCGCCCTCTAGGTCTATCGTACTTCCATCTACACTCCTACTAGTGTGACCCCTTATTCACTTTTCTATGGCACTGAAGCCATCATACCTTTAGAAGTGGAGCTTCCCTCTCTGAGAATATTTCTCAGAGACTATCTTGATAAAGATGAAGACTACAGAGTTGCTCACCTAGCAGAGTTAGAACTATTAGATGAAAGGTGTATCAGAGTGCTCAATCACCTAAAAGTATATCAGAACAAAGTGTCCAGAGGATATAATAAACGCATCATTCATTGGAAATTTGATGTTGGAGATCTAGTTCTTAAAGAAAACTAAAAGAACACCACAAAATATAAAAAAAAAGAAAGGAAAGGTTGAGGCTAATTGGTTAGGTCCTTATGTTGTAATTGTGAAATATGGATCAGGATCCTATAGACTTGCATATTCAAATGGTGAAGAGCTTCTAGAACCTATGAATGCCATGCACTTAAAGAGGTTCTACGCTTAAGCATGATGGAAATAACAAATAAGAACTAAAAATTAGAAAACAAAGAAAAAACAAGCAAAAAAAATGGAAAAATGAGAAAATAGTAAAGAAAAAACAGGTCGTCCTCATGTGAAAAACATGTAATTATGGCGCAAGCAGCAGGTCCTTGAGAGAAAACCAGTTTTTGGTGCTCAAGGAAGATTCACCGGACATAAGTCACTCTTATGAAAGGATGGGTAGTCATTACCACTTTTTAGTTATGACCCTTTCTGCTAGGTCTAGGAACCCTACTAGGACAACCTTTGCCTTGCCATGATCTAGTTTGTTTGCTCTTATATTTTCATGGAGGACATCACCTTTGTATACTTCGATCTAACGTTGAGCATGTAATTACCGTTACCATCTTCTTGCACATACGCACGTGGCATTCTACCCTTTGTATATTCCCACATCATGTTGGGGGCATCCACGCTTCTTTGTTCTTATACATTACTTTCAAAACATGACCTTGGAAAATACAAAACAAATTGAAAAGTGATACACAAAAAATCTAAACATCTGGAAAATTTCCCTTTTTGGGGATAAAGCTACATTCGTCTCACAACGTTATCTTTGGGGAACCTAGACAAATAGTGAAAAAAGTAGTTGTAAAAACTTATCTTTTTAGATAAACCCAAAAACATTAGAAAATATGTCAATGTTTTCCCACAAAAACATAGTGCTTTAATTACTTTTAGTTGTTTGTTTTTATAGTTTTAATGTACTTAGTTTGTCGATTTGTTGGTTCTTTAGATGGATTGTTTTCTTATCTAATTTTAAATCTTGTTTGATTTAAATTATGTATTGTATTACATACATTTGAGAGGTCTCATGCTTGTAAACAATTTTTGTAGGCTTCTTTGTTTGTTATGTGCATCTTGTTAGAGTTCATTTTTACTTGCTTAGATTAGATCTCATTTTTATCTCTTGTTAAGTTTTGGCATGTGTTTGTTTAGTAGTAGTATGTGTATATTTATTTAGTTTTGTTAACTTTTTCTTGTGTGTTTTTACACATCTATTTGTTATCACATCTATCATCTATCATTTCATCACGTTTCTAACATCATTCGATACATCATATATATACAAAAAAATGCTAAGTATTACATCATGAATGTATGCTAAGCTAATCATCAAATATTGTATCATCAATGGGGCAAAAGGGGTTGTGCATAATCATAAATCTATCCCCCCCCACACTAATATCATCTAGTACAATCCCAAGTGCTAGCATAAAAACTCAGAAATAACTCATGAATCGAAAAACATGTGGTGCCATCTACAGATACATCATCAAGAATGAAATAGGAAATACATACATTTCTAAATATAAGATATGCCACATACATGAAGGAAATGACAAACATACATCATAAATTCATCATACAATGATACATCAAATGTCCATATATACATCTATAATTTTTTAGGTCAATACTCAAAATAATACATCATTGATACAGTGTACCATCAAAAAGGGGCATGCATGAAAAAGAATAGAGCCTTCGTCACGAGGCATCATCAAATTGAAGGTATACACAACTATACATCAAAATCAGCCTTCATAAGAGGCATGTATACAAAATATTTGTACAACAAAAATAGTGTAAAGATCAACCACAGCTCTCACCCTCGCTAGGGCTCCCAGGTCTGTCACCTGGTCGACAAAATAATGGTGGCTGTGATGGACCTGCACTGGGGGCACCACTAAACTATCTAGATGGCCCCTATCCAGCTGACTCCTTTATAATAGGCTACCTAACTAATATCACTGAATGGCCTGATCTCCATGACCTGGAACTTGTCATGGTAGCCTCTGACTACTGAAATGAGACTACTTGACGACCTACTATAACTTCCCTGAAGTAGGTAGTCCTATAGTACATAGCCTTGGCACCAGATCTCATGGCGTCTCGTATCAAGTATGCATATCCAGAAGCGAGAGATTCTTGTAGGGTGGAATCACACTGGCCTATCAAAATGCCAACATTAACCTGGGCTTGTCTCAAGGTAGAATCCTCTCAATCTCTCTCTACAATAATAACCTACACCTGGGCTCATGCCTGATCTCTTTGTGTAAGATAGCCCTATGACTGTGCCTATGAATGGTCCCTCAAAGTAACAAACATATGCACCTGAGTCTGGGACTGGTGTAGGAGGCTTAATATCTGAGCACCCTACACAACCATCTCTTGTATCTGACTTTACCATGTAGCACTATCACTAGCCTTGGAAATTTGTATCCTAGCCTGATCCATCTCTATTATCAACATCTACACCTGGGTGACAGCCTGGTCTCACTTTTTTGTGAGGGCCTATACTTGGGTCCTCACTGTGTCTCTCTCACTAACCACATGTAACTGTATGGAAATGTCTTCCTGTACCTGTTGCTGAAGAGTAGCTCATTGCCCACCAGTACTGCTACTCTTTAGAATATCAGGTGGTGGCCCCTGCTCTGTTAATACCTGCTGAAGAGGGGTATAAATCCCCGCTACAATGCTCACTGGGGGAAACTCTATGTCCATGGCCCTATATATCTATCTCACCTTGGGGCTAGGGCCTTGTCCTTGTGGTTGCTATGGTATGTTACCATGTCGTCTACCTCTAACATGCTGGTGTGCATCGGGCCTACCCTCATCATTATCGTCATCACTATCATCTCCAACCTCACCACCACTAGGAGGCCCCACTAGAGGAGGTCCCACTTTGACATCGTACGTCTCTCTAGGAATGCTCAAATGGAATGAGAGCACACTGTGGTACCATGGTCCATACTCCAGCGTAGTGCCCGAATCTCTAATCTATCTCAGTGGCACCCAAATAGTAGGTGCTACCTGTCAAAAATTGGTTAGTGCTCTGTCATGGGAAATCTATGGACCAATATCAAAATTCTCTCTAGCTCTATGAGCATACCATCTATATGGCCCAGGAACATCTTGGGTAAGGCCAAGCTACCTCTGGCACCGATCTACTCTATATAACTCCCACATATAGCTACAATTATCCAAGATAAAATGCTCAACGATAGAAATGCTGAGCTCTAAACCATCATGTGGTCATTGAAAATGTCTGTAAGGCCTCCATAGCATGGAATCCTACCACAACTCATCTAACTTGCACCTGTAGTGGTATGTAACTCCCATGAAGAGTTGCACATTGTCCCTTGCCGAGACCCAACCTATAGTAGAAGGATCGTCGAGAGCTCAAACTCTCAGAACACCTAAGGGGTGACCAATGGAAATGTGGTCCCATGCCCAAATCTATAACAAACGGGTAGGTCCTTGTTGTTGCAAATCAGCAGCACCCCTAGATGCAAATCAGGTTTCTGAGTTGATGTTTTAGGCATCCAGTGTGATTGCACAACATTGAAACCTCTCTCCAAGTGTGGAACTTGTAAAATGAGAGAGAAATCTGCAGATTAGAGGCTGGTTCCTTAAACTCCTCTGATCAGATCTGTTATTTACACAATTGCAAAGGTTTGAATCCTAATCCTACTCTAAATTCCAAGGAGACAGAGATAGAAAGTACAAAAATTGAAACTAAACCAATAGGTGATACACCAAAGGAGTGGTGAACACTTCTTGTTCATGAAAATTGACACAATTTCATGAAATGAAACATGAAACATCATACACAGGCTAATAAGATGCAATTAGAGGTCTGAAATGAAACAAGACAATACAAACAAAGGACTGAAAATTGATCACAGAGTCTGCACTGTCATTTTCATTGTCAAAATCCTTGCATTTGCAACATCAAAGAGGCATAAACCTATTACAATTATGAAGAAGGTATTATACTTGCAAAAATCACTTGTTAAAGGTGAAATAAGAAGCTTGTTGTCCAAAAAAATGTTCAAACCTCAAACAATGAGACAGATTTGGCTTTTTACACTGCATGGGTCGAGCCCAGGAGAGAGAAAACATGTAAAAAACATGGAATTCATTCCCCATTGAATGAAGACACCTTAAAACAACATGGGCATCCTTACAGACCCATGCCTTGACATTTTTGGCCATGCTGAACAAGAATGTGACCCATTTTACATTAAAATTGGTTGTTGAAACATCATTTCCGGCCATTACGACATGCCAGAGGTGTTTCTTGATTTTATCTCTCCAAACTCCACCAAAATGCAAAATTGACTCCAGAATCTTGTAGATAATTTCACCAGCTTTCCATTGATATAAAGAACATGAAAAACCAAGCTCTGGATCGAAGGATATGGCGATTTGAAGTTTTAGGGAAAAACAGGGCCAAATCGGGTCACTTTGATATTTTTGGCCTGGACATGTGGCGAGTTCTGATTGGCTGTGGGCCTTCTAGGGGAAAATTTTCTCACAAAAACTCCACTGAGCCATAACTTGAAAAATATGAGAAGTTAGGAGGAAAACTTTACCTTTCTGGAAAGCTGAGATAGAGCTCTATCCAATGGTGCCATTTTTAGAAAGATTTGAGTGCCTAAAAATCAAAAATGGAGACTGAGGCACAAGAGAGGGAAGAATGAGAGGAGTTATCCACAAAATGAGCAGGGGCACATTTTGGATAAAAATTTTGGTGACTCAGAGGGGTCATCTGCCTATTGGATGAAGTTACCAGTTGCCTGAAGCATCCATTCGGCATGGAGTCATGAGTTGTAGCCTACAAACTGATATGAACTTTGAAAACCTCCTCTCTGAGCCAATTAGAAACCCACTGAAATGGACTGCGCAGGAACAAAACCAGCACCACAAAAACTATGTACAAAACTAAAATTCATACATGCTCCAAAATGGAAAATGCAGAGTGTGCACAAGCACTTCTTTTACTGAAAGCAAAACTACCTACTCTATTATAAATGGAAGCAAAAGTGGGCTAAACAAACCTTGCAACTGGTTGGGAGAAATAGATTCCCTTTCTCAAAAGTTACAACCCTGCAACTGATTTGGCACTGAACATGGCTGATTGGATGAGTGGAAAATTAATAAGAAGCTGGTCTTCTACCCAAATCATCAAGGTTTCAACTGAAAACAAATCCAATACCTATTTTAGTTGCTCTGCATTTGGATTGAAGAGGTATGACAGCTGATCCTTGGTACTTTGTAGCTCACCCTCATGCTTAGAAGCAAGCATGACTAGTTGTGACTTCTCCTTTGACTCCAATGAATTCAAATACCTTATTGGGCAAGGTATGATCCGTTTGATATGCCCATAGCTTTTATTTTCAACTCCAAAAATGGAGTCTTCTTATAGACCTTCTTGGGTGGGTGATGTGGAAGCAATGGTAGGACTTTTTTTTCCCTTTCTCTTCCTCCAATGAAGAACATGAAAGATTAAAATATTCCAATCTTGGTTCTAAAGAGCTGCTATAAGATGTAGGCTGCTGCAAATGAATGCTCTCCTTCATGACAGCAGGCTCAAGTGTTTGGAACGTGGATGATGAAAGAGAGAATGGTAGGAAATCAACCGGTTCTTCTTCATCAAAACAGTCTTCCAAATCTGATAGTTACACTACCTCATGGTTGTCCTAATGCAAATGCTCAACTTCCACCATAGTATCCTCTTGATTTGTAACTTGATCATCATGGTTTCTTTCATCCTCCAACATTGAGTTTGAAATATCAAACTCTTCTTCAGCACTAGAACACGAGAAGGATGAAGTAGAAAGAAGAACTGAAGGTTCTCCTGTAGCCTGCTTTGTGTTCAAAGCCCTTGGATCTGTAATTTTCTCCTCCACAACTAGAATGTGCTCCTCTTCTTTTAGATTTGGAGCAGCTTCTCCCTCTTATACTACTTGAAGACAATCTTGTTCTTGATAGAACTCTTCCTCTAGCACGAAGTTTGTTAAGTCAAACTCTTCGATCTGCTACTCTAGAGGACAAGTTGGGAATGTAGGATCTTCTTTAGAGCTTTCTTCCTCCATGGCTGATTTTGCAACTTGAATTGAATCAGCATTCTCTTCAAATAGAATGCTAACATGGACACTACTTTCTAAGCAAATTGATTGCTAATCTACTTCTTCTTTTTGCTCTTCTCTTCCTACACCAAATTCAGTCCTAACCACCACTTGTTTTCCAACTCCAACCTTTTCTAAAGGCTTAACCATCAAGGGGATCTTTTTCATCCCAAATTTAAGAGCCCAACTCTTCAGACTTTGAATTTCTTCATCTTTGTTTGGCTTCTCTTTTTGCTGTTGTTTTCCTTAACTGGCATTCTGATTTTTATCCTCCCAACATGGATTTGGGAATGCAAGAGGAGAAGTTGATTGTAACTCAATTGATTTTTGCAATTTTTTGTGGTGGTGGAGGAGGTAGGAACTCTTGTTTCTTTGGAGGAGAGGGTATTTCTGTTAGCTTTTGTGGAGGGGGTGACTGTTTGGAAGGAAAGGGGAAGGAAGAATTGAGATGTGGTGGAAGACAATTAATGGAGAAATGGAATTAACTCTTGGGGCAGAATTGACTGGATTTAGAATTTGAAATTCCAAATGAGATGATGTTGCTTGAGTAATGGCAAGAGAAAAACCAGATGATGGTGTAGAACTTATCCATTGACAAGGTTGTTCAACACCAAGTGTATAGGCCTCTATTTCTACTATCCATTGTGCAAGCTGGGGCAGCATCTTCATCATAAAGTCTAGCTTCTCCTGAGGGCTGAAGTGTCTTGGAAAAGGGCCTCCCCATGGACAAGGAGTCCTGTAACCAATTTTGAAAACTTTCATTTGAGCTGTTGCTCTTGATTGCACCATCTTTTCCTCCATCTTTTGGATTTGTTCCAGCAGATCTATATTTTCTTCTTGACTGCCCTCATAACCAGCATACCCTTGTGCTTGACATGCTTCATATCCAAACTGACTTTGGCACCACTGCTCATATGGGTAGACATGCTGATTTTGAATTTGATCAAAATGCTGATTTGGAGGATTTGTAAAACATGTTGGAGGTGTGATATACTACTATTGTAAATGTGAATTCCATGATGGAAATGAAGTTATGATTGCACAACTTCATGGAATGGGAAAGAATGAAAATGATGGAAAGAAGAATGGATGGAAATGAATGGAAAATAGGTCTGCAACTTAGAGAATGAGTTGTTTACTAGATGGAGTCACCAGATGTGGTTTTGAAAGTGCCTCCAAAAGGCTGAATCTTTAATAGGAACACACCAACCTGTCAAAGATAAAGTGGAAGACCTATAAGGTCCCACCGGGCGTGCCAAAACTGTTGTTGTAAATCAGCAGCACCCCTGGATGCAAATCGGGTTTCTAAGTTGATGTTTCAGGCATCTAGTGTGATTGCACAACATTGAAACCTCTCTCCAAGTGTGAGACTTGTAAAATGAGAGAGAAATCTCCAGATTAAAGGCTGGTTCCTCAAACTCCTCTGATCAGATCTATTATTTGCACAATTACAGAGGTTTGAATCCTAATCCTACTCTAAATTCCAAGGAGACAGAGATAGAAAGTGCAAAAATTGAAACTAAACAAATAGGTGATACACCAAAGGAGTGGCGAACACTTCTTGTTCATGAAAATTGATACAATTTCATGAAATGCAACATGAAACATCATACACAGGCTGATAAGATGTAATTAGAGGTCTGAAATGAAACAAGACAATACAAACAAAGGACTGAAAATTGATCATAGAGTCTGCACTGTCATTTTCACTGTCAAAATCCTTGCATTTGCAAAATCAAAGAGGTAGAAACCTATTACAATCATGAAGAAGGTCTGATACTTGCAAAAATAACTTGTTGAAGGTGAAAGAAGAAGCTGTCCAAAAAAATGGTCAACCCTAAAAAATGAGCCAATTTTGGCTTTTACAATGCATGGGTCAAGCCCAGGAGAGAGAAAACATGTAAAAAATGTGGAATCCATTCCCCATTAAATGAATATGCATTAAAATATCATGAGCATCCTTACAAACCCATGCCCTGAAATTTTTGGCCATGCTAAAGAAGAATACGACCCATTTTGCATTAAAACTGGTTGTTGAAACGTCATTTCTGGCCATTACCACGTGTCAGATGCATTTCTTGATTTTATCTCTCCAAAATCCACCAAAATGCAAAATTGAACCTAGAATCTTGTAGAGAATTTCACCAGCTTTCCATTGATATAAAGAACGTGAAAAACTAAGCTCTTGATTGAATGATATGGTGATTTGAAGTTTTAGGGAAAAACAGGGCCAAATCAGGTCACTTTGATATTTTTTGGCCTAGACACGTGGCGAGTTCTGATTGGCCTCGGGCCTTCGAGGGGAAAATTTCCCATAAAAACTCCACCGAGCCATAACTTGAAAAATATGAGGAGTTAGGAGGAAAACTTTACCTTTCTGGAAAGATGAGAGAGAGCTCTATCCAATGGTGCCATTTTTAGATTTGAGTGCCTAAAACTCAAAATTTTAGACTGAGGCACAAGAGAGGGAAGAATGAGAGGAGTTAGCCAAAAAATGAGCAGGGGCACATTTTGGATAACAGTCCTACCATCTTCTAAATGTAGTAAGTGATCAAATGGAGATCTCAGTATAAGTGTGCTAGAATGCACTAACCCTAGCAATAGGTCTATCCCTCCACCAAACCAAGAATCACTCCCAATAGTCCAAGCATAAATGAATCACTAGCCTTGTCAGGGAGTAGAACTCCACTTACAAGAGCCATCATATAGACCACTACGTGGTCTAACTCTTGATCATCTATACATCGGGATAGTCTGATGGACATCCCGTGCCATAGTATAGTAGGAATATCAAAAAAATGTATGATATTATGATGAATTTCAGTCCAGCGACTCATAGTCTCGATAAGTTGTCCCTGAATCGAGTCCCACATGATGTGCCATACATCCTCCAAAGTAATTGTAGAAACCTAAAATTGGTTACTCAATTTAGTGTCCCTCCCATCCGTTTACTTGCCTAGGTAACCTGGGGCACGTTTACGTCACCAACTATCCCCTTGGGATATTATCCAATTTGCAATTTAATAGCTTACTCCAAATTTAATTCATCCCATCACATCTTATCCATGAGTAATTAAATATTAAATATTTGATTACGCTTCTTCCCATGCATCTTAATCACTTATCCACCCCAAATTTATTCTACCCATGCATTGCATCCATTTTTAATCTTCCCTAAGCGAGATATTTCCCCGTAGTCGGGATAAGTCTTATCTTTCTTGAATCGATCAATTTGGCCATCTCGGGAGCCTTTTCCGCGATCGGCGCCGACCCATATGGTCGGCGCCGATTTTATAGGAGCGGGGCCGATTATAAAAGCAAGCCCAGAACTCAGTTCTAAGCCCCCGAAAAGACTACGGAAGAGAACGGAAGAGATTACGAACGAGCGAAAAAAAAGCGAACAGAAGAGCGAAAGATACAGGTTGAGAGAAAGAGAGATCTTCTTAGCATCAATTGTATCAAATTAGGGCAGATCCTGTCCAAGTCAAATCCCTGAGAGGAGCACCGTTACTCTGTCCCGGTCATATCAGCATCGCATCACCATCTATCATCTGGTGACCCTGTTCCAGTGTCTCGCTAACTTCGGTACATCCAACAAACCACATTCACCTTCCAATCCTCAAATCCTATCGCACAGTCCCCGATTGTTCAGTCTGTCTTCAGTTGGCACAGATCTTGTTCAGTCGACGCCGATCAGTCCCAGTCGACGCCGATCACATCAGTCACCGCCGATTAGACCCAGTCGACGCCGATTTCTCTGCAGACAGGTAAAAGGTCACAAGTAACACAAATCCAGCATTATTTCCCTGTTCCCTGTTTTCTGTACTTTCTGTCTGCTGTTCAGTTTCTGTTTTATCACTGCAATCAGAAAATCTAGTCTTTATTTACATCTTTTATCATGCATGCTTCTTTTCTTTATTGAAAACGTGGACTGACATCCGCCGAGGAAGCTTATCGCTTCTCGGACCCGCTTCTCGGGCAGTCCACCCATATATCTTCTAACGCCATCTTTTTCTGTCAAGCACCGGTGTTTTGCAGGTTATTCGGATCTATTGAGCAAATTGCTTGTGTGCGCCCGTCTTGTCTACATCAACTTCCTCATCCATCTACATCTTCATCAGGTATCAATTTCATTGAGGTTTTTCAGGGTTTTGTGTTTAGTTTGGTACATTAACTTGGACAGGTAACAAACGCGAAATTCTTGATCTACATTCTGGCACGCCCGGTGGGACCTGAACCAAAGTCCCTTATTGGTAAGTTCACTTCTTTCCTAGTTTTGAACTTTGTTCCTTTTCTTCACTGATTTCTATCAGCCCTATTTGAGCATTTCTGTTCATCATTTCAATCTTGCTCTTAGGCAAAATCATTATCTTGAAATTTTTCTATTTTCTTAAAATAGAAGTTTTTCGTTTCGCCATTATCTGGATGTATCTTTCCGGATCTTGTTTGTTGTTTGCTTGATCCTTTCTTGCGGAGCACTTTGCTTGTTCGTGGGATTGTTCGAGGGGAAGAGCTCAACAACGTGCTTTTTGAAGTCCACACACCTTGGAGAGCTAAACCTACAGGTATTCCTCTTTTTCGGTGTTTTCTCCTTTTTAGGATTTCTTGGTTGGTTGTCTATCACATCCAAACACTTCAGTTTTTGGTGCTTAAAAAGAACCTAATCGCATTTGGGAAAGAACTTGTTTGAATTGTCTTCATCGAAATCAAACATTTCATTTTAAGTGCTTAAAAAGAACCTTTTCTTTGTCATTGCTGCATGCTTTTTCATCTAGTTTTAAATAGGCTGGAAAATTGATCAAAATCGGTAGTGACACTATTTAATTTTTATTTTTCACCCTTGCACACAAAGCCAAAATCACTAGGTATAAAGCATCTAAACAAAACTCCTTCCCTGGCCTCGCCTACTTGGAAGTGATATCCAAGAGGAAGAGCCTACGCGGTACTCAGGCCGCGCTATAAATTCACGAAAGATTTTGGTATATATTGGCAAAGCACCCGACTCCCTTATCGCAGCGGTGTGTGAAGTGCGGGGGTAGGCCCCTATATCAAGCCGCGTACCGGTCTTTTACTGAAGTGCCTTCGGGACTCCTCACCAAACATTACCCAAACCATCCTTAGTTTGGCTATCTGAGTAGTTCCTGTTCTGAAAAGCCTTCCCTAACATTTTCTTTTCTTAAAAGCATCAAAATTTAAAGGAGATAATCACTTGCGCTGCTTGAATTGTTTGTGCATTAGTTAGGATAATCTTCTTTCTTGCTTGTTTATGACGGTTATCACCTGGTCGCAATCTAGGAAAATGGCCCAACAGGTTCCTTCTTCCTCTGAAATCACCACCAGCGTGGATGTTTCGGCACCCCTCCAATCTTCCTCAGGACCGCTGTTAGTTGGTTCCCCGTCATGGTCGTATAATCCCTTCTATCAAACCAAAGCGCCTCCATCACGTCCAGCTTCTCCTAGTCCCTCCGAGATATCATCTGGCTCGGAGTATGTTCCTCGCGGGGATCCTGAATTTCAGGCTTTCCTCGATCGCAATCCAATAGCCCTCATGGACTATCTAGTACACAAGTCGATCCAAATATCTGACCAAGACCCACCAATCCGACAAGTGTACAATTATCCTCGTGGATCATCCCAGGCCTCTTTAGAGCAGTTTGCACCATCTCTCTTGCCTCGAGCCACGGAGAAGGGCGAGGCCCCTATGCCCCCCTTTTCTCTTCCACCTACCATGTCGACTAATTCTCAATTAGTCTTACCTATCCCTAACACTGCAGTTACCTCGAATATTCCACAACCCATTTCTGAGAGGTCTTCTACCCTTGCTATAGTAAATGCGTCTGCACACCCGCACATTGCCGTCAATTCGTCTATGCCCTATATCGTTTCTCAAGGTCAATACCTCTTCATGAGCCAACCCCCTCCGAATAGGCAGTTGGCTCCTACTTTTCGTCCTTTAGGGGGTCTTTCTTCCAATATTCCAGCGACTGTGACATTC
>CM034148.1:909645885-909650885 GCA_019776745.2 Taxus chinensis
GAAGGCTCAAATAACTAGATTGTGGTGGATTTTGTAGAGGATCATTATATGGAGCTCTAACGATAGTGGCCTCAAGTTTTCTTGACTTGGATCATATGCATGAATCTTGTGGTGAGGTAAACAACATCAATTTGAAGGGGTGGTTTGTTAGAAGGGTGTATGATCTTGTTGAGATGAAGAAACCTATAGGGGATTCAGATGCGTTGGATTTATAAGCCTCTAGGATCAGAGTTTTGGCTTGATGTTTCATTTTTGCTTTTGGATGAATTGGGTGGAGTGGGATGATCTGAAATATCATCTATTTGTATCCACTTTTGAATTGTGTCTTGAATAGATTTACAATGATTTGTGTAATGTCCTGGTATCCTATGATAAGCACAAATGACATTGTAATTATACTAAGAGGCTTTCATCCATAAGGATTGAAGGGTTTGATAGGTGGTAGTGTTATGGATGAGGATTGAACGAGTTTCTAAAGAATTGCGGTATAGATCCTTCAGGAACTAGCAAGGGTAGGGATACAAGAGGATGAACTTATGTGACTATTTTAAGATGACGAGATACAAAAGACATGCCAAGAGTGATGGATTTAGGTGTAACTTTAGGAGCAGGCTTAGATTTCATGATGATAGCATGATGATAAGGTCCTACTTAGATAAGTGATGAGGTCCTAGAATAGAAGATGAGATGACAAGATTTTTAGGTGGTTCAGTTTAGTAAGTGGAAGCTCAATTTTCTTGTGTGGGTGAAACATAAAATTTTTTATGGGGCTACTAAAGTTTTTGATTGGATGGTGAATGGATTTAACCTTAGTAGGAATAACAATAATCTCTATGGGAGGATCCTCTTTTTCTGAGTCTAACAGAGTAGATTAAGGGATCATGGGAAAGAGGTCTGTTATGGGTGTATTGTTATAGTAGATTACTAAGTCAGGATTTATATCTTAAGGTTGTCATATATGCAGTTTTTGTAGATTTTAGGATGCTCAATTAATTGGTCAGAAGTAGATGTAGAAATTTCAGGAGGTTGGATATGATCAATGACATTGATGACATGGGCTCCGATATTTTGAGATCCAGAAGCTTGGCTCTAAACTGTGTTATTGGTAGGGGTGATTAGGAAATAATTGTTTGAAGATATCTAAGGCTTGATTTGGAGGTGCATTGGGATTATCAAGTTGTAAATCACCTTGATCAATAAGTTTTTGAATAACCTATTTGAAGGTGTGAAACCTTTCGATGTTGTGGCCTTAGACTTGATGGTATTTACAATACTTATATTTTCGATACCATGTAGGCTTGGGGTGAGAATTATCGAGAGGTTGAATAGGAGGGAGTTCTATCATATGGGCAGTCATAAAATTATCAAAGATAGAACTATAGGATTCTCCCAAGGGAGTCTAATTGTGATGGGATCTAGGTGCCCTTTGAGTTTGTTTAGTGTTAGATGTATTACAAGATGAGGTTTTGATGATAACAACATGTTCTGTGTATTTGGATTTGTCATTGCTAGTAGAGGGATTAGAGAGTTCGGGATTGGGATTTTAGAGCATAATTTAACTTTACCATCCTCGAGAGCTCGGTTTTATAACTTACATGACATGGTGAAGGCCTCTTCAAAAGTATAAAAGGATTGGATTTGAAGTGTCGATGAGATCTGTTTAGTATAAGACCGAGAAAACAATTCAATTAAATCAGTTTGGGGGAGAGTAAATTATAATTGATTAATAAATCTGTGCCATCTAGCGACAAAGTCTCTGATAGAATCCTCTTCAAACTATTTAATAATGTAAAGGTCACTGATGGATATATTATGGGATATGTTGATGGAGAAATGTTCTAAGAATAATTGTGTGAGGTGTGTGGAGGTGAAAAGGGAGCGCTGGGGAATGTTCATGTACCATTCGAGAGTAGGTCCTGCTAACGACATCAGGCAGGTACAAAGAATATGAGCATCATCATGAGCTATAAGATAGAAAACATGACAATAAGCTTTTAGGTGCTACTATGAATCTTCCTTGCTATAAAATTTCATGAATTTTGGAAGTTACCAATGAGTAGGATAGAGTTGAATGAGAAAAAATGGGTGAATAGGCTCACTACATGTATGTTCATAAGATAATTAATTTTTAAGCAAAGATGAGGAGGCTTCCAAATTAGCCACCCTATTCATGATTTCTTGTAAGATGTCGGACGAGGGTTGTGTGTTAAATTGAATAGGTTGAGGGGGTATGGGAGCTGGAACATGCTGATAGAGGGGTTGTGAAGAAGGTATGTGTTGGAATCGAGGAACATTCATAGGAATGGGATTAACAATATGAGGTGGAAAAAGAACAAATTAAGGAGGATTATATTGATAATATTGAGGTATCAAGGTAATAACAAAGGGTTGATATGTGGGTTGAGGTGGGATTGAAACTTGAGGATGATGAAGAGGAGAAATGCCAACGTTTTTAATAGATGCAATGGGCAACGTTTGACGATGAGCATGAATAGTTGTAATTGGGTTAGTGTTGATGGGTGGTAAAGAAGGGGGAATATATATGACCAAGTTTTGAAGGAGAATGAGATGTGATTGAGGGGCTGAAGATACATTAGCTTGAGGAGGTATAATATAAGATTGTGGGACAATGGTTGGAGATGGTGTAGGATTAATATTAAGACCACTAGATGGTGGTAGTGGAGGAGGAGAAGATATGAGAGTAGTGGAATAGGGAATTAGTTAACTGACTACAGGTTAATAGCCTAGAGGAAGAAGTTGATCAATATGCAGGTGGTGAACTGGTGATGAAGGATGCACATGAGGATAATCTAGGTGACCTCATATAGAAGGTGTTGTTGGATGTTGGGTGGTAAATGATTGATTAACATTGAAGGGGACCATTTGTGTGTTAAGGTCATATTGAAGGTTTACGACATGAGGAGTTGTTTGAGGAGGGGGAGGAATTGATGGCCCACATGCTACATTGTGATTCAAGGGACATGGAAATCATACAAATATAGTGGCTAGATATTGTTGAAGCATGATGAGATTTTGGTCTAAGAGGTCTTCAAAACTCAAGGGAAAACCTGGATGACTAGAGAGTCTAGAAATAAATGCCCGTACAGAAGGTGATGTACAAGGTGGATTGACTTGTGGTTAATATTGTTGAGAGTGAGGTGAATCTTGGATGTTTACCATTGTATTAGATGGGGGTACTGTCGCAGCAAAGATAAATGTGGATGAGTTAAGATTTTGAGATTGTTGACAAGTTAAAACCATGTAGAAGAAAAAGAAACAACTAAAAAAATGGTTACTTAAGAAAACACACTCAACAATATATTTTAATTATCTTGATTAAGTTTAAGATGTGTCTGAAGGAAAAATTTGGATAATGAAGGTACTTAAAAATTAGTCTAAGGTTGGTTTCAGGTAGTTTTGGATGGAGTCCTCGATATACATGAAGGTACGTGAAGCCTGAATTTGTGATGGCTACCAATACGTAGCATGATATAGGGGCATACCCCCACACTTCATGCTCTCACATCGATAAGGGTGTCATGTGCTTGGCCAATATATCGATAACCAAAAAATTTGCTATACTCGGCCAAAACACCAACTCAGTTTCCTAATTAGGTGGTGAAATCCCAATAATTCCACCTGGGAAGAAGATTTTTAAGATGTATAAATTTTATATGTGGTTTGGTTGTGTGTAAGAAGGAAGCACGAATGCAAAGTATTTAACCACTTAATTATACTAGATTGTCAAGCAAACTATGTAGATTCAATTTTAAACCCAAGAACCAAATGTTTGTTGGATGAAAACAAATAGACAATAATGCAAAACTTGAAAGGAAAAGATGAAAATGAAAAATCACAAGAAGAATACTTGGATTTTTACTTTTTCCAAAAAATATATCTTATTTTTGAATCCACATGCAACAAACCTAGAGCAGAGAGCCTGCGGGGTTAGATGAAACACAATAAAATAAAACAGAAATTTGATAAAAGGAAAATTAATTGAGTAATCAAAAACAATTCACAAAAGTCATTTTTAATTGTAGAAATAACTGGAGATTTACTGAAATCATTAGTGATTATAGAGAAAAGAACCAAATAAATGAAAATTTAAAGAAAACAAAGGGAACTGGTCCCACTGGGTGTGATAGAATGTAATGGTATAGTCTAATTTCAAATCAACTTAATGTAAAAACCACCATACATCATTCAAGATAGGGTTTAAGAAAACTTGTAAAGGACGATTGATGTGATGATCTTTGTTCCACGTACGGGCGCTCCAAACTCCAACGGTAGTCTGGGTCCTGCAAATCAAATACCCTAAAGAAAAATATATTAGGTAGATAAATAGTGAGCTTCCTAACAAAGGCTAGTCCCTAGAGTAAATGGACTTCCTTACGTGGGTGTCAGATCACGTATCAAATAATATTTTGATAAGCGAATGGATACAAAAACATATAATATTTTCAATGTTTTATTACAAAATAATGATATGGTGGTAATAAGAAATTAATGATTAAGACTAATTTCTAGGAGGAAAAGGAACTTCTTGGCCCAAGTAGAAGGCTGCCAAAGTTGGTGTACGACTATGATGATTTCTTCCAAAGGAGCGTTTCCTTCTTCTTCAGTAGGGTCAGCTTCTTCTTGAATTATTTCAAGCTGACCTTCTATGTCATTAGGGTTCGGTGTAAACATGATCACTAAGATGGTGAGCTCGTGTGCAATGTTGTATTGTTCTCTTTGGAATGGATGTTGGACAATCGGTAGATCATAAAATGTAATTATGGGATGATAAATTCAAGGTAGACACATCTACATAATGGACATGCTTAGCAAAGAAGATTAGTAGCAAAGGATTTTAGACATATGATATAAATGTGAAAGGAATATTAAAAAGTGGGAATAGTCGGCGATTGGGGGAATCAATGGCGATTTCTGAAAAATTTAAATGGACATATGATTTGATATATTTAATTGTGAAATAATTAATTGATTTATTTGAT
>CM034148.1:910253385-910410885 GCA_019776745.2 Taxus chinensis
GAACACAATTAAGTCATCCAGATAAACCACAATGACCTTCCCCATCATACCTTTGAATGCAAGGTCCATAGCCCACTGAAAAGTGGCGCTAGCATTGGTCAGGCCAAAAGGCATCTTTCTGTAGGAAAACGTGTCCCAGGGAGTAGTGAATGCTATTTTAAACTGGTCTTCAAGTGAGACTCCAATCTGATTGTAGCCTGAAAAACCATCAAGCATGGACAACATTTATGATCCAGTTACCACTTGTAGAACTTGATCCATTATAGGAAGTGGGTAGTTGTCCTTTAAGGATTCCTGATTCAGGTTTCGAAAATCTACGCATATGCGTATTTCACCGTTTTTCTTGTGCACTGGCACAATGTTTGCCACCCAAGTACTGTGATGGATAGGAAAAATGATCCTCGCATCCAGCATTTTCTGAATTTCATCCTGGATAGTACCTGATATCTTAGGGTTATAATGCCTCTGCTTCTGGCGAAAGGGTTTGACGTCCTCTTTCAACGAGATGTCATGCTAGACGTCATTTGGCTTAAAATACTTTAGATCGGCATAGGACCATGCCAATACATCCATGTATTTCTTCAGCAGTTTGAAAAACTTCTGCTTCTCTTTAGGTGTGTAACATTTTCTGATGTTCACAAACTGTGGATGTTTTACAAAACCTAAATTAGCCGGTTCGGTTTATGGGGAGGAGTTAGTATCATCTCGCCTTTTCTTTTTTACAAAACGATCATGCCTGTCGAACAACCACTCCAAAGAAACCAGACCTTTCGGAATTTTATTTCCTTTGAGTTGACATATGCTGTCATTCCCTTCGGATTCAACCTCTTGATCGGTGACTGATTCACGGTACATGGAAGTGGATCCTTCAAAATGAAGTTCCTTAAAATTTTCTGCCTTTTCTAGAAAGGCAATGAGTTGATTTTCATCGTTAAATACTTGCCAATGTTGAGAATTGTCTGGCACGCTTGGGCAGAAAACCACTTTAATGGTGTATTTTTCTATTTTCAGACTTGGGTGAGGGAGCATGAGGGATGCTGAAATAGCCAATGAATCGGCCATGTCATTTTGAGCTCTTGGAATGGATTCTATTGAAAAAGCATCAAATTCCTCGATGTTGTCCCACACCACATTACGGTAATACCTGAGCCTCTCATTCTTTACTTGATATATCCTTTTAACTTGATTCACGACTAGCTCTACATCACCTTGTACTTTCAGATTTTTGATCCCTCTTTCCTTTGCGGCTTGCATGCCAAGTAGCAGAGATTCATACTCAGCAGTATTATTTGTGTTGAAAAACTACAACTTGAAAGAGAGAGGAATAATCTCCTCTTCGGGAGATATTAGCACGGCTCTGGTGCCACACCCACTGGTTGTGCAGCTGCCATCAAACTACAAAGTACAAATCTTATTAAGATCTTCTTCTTAGATGAGAACAACCATTTTGTCAGACTTGGTAGATAAGAAATAGTTTCCCATTCCTGAAGATTCGAAAAGAATTTGAGCTTTGGGGTCCTCAGAGTTAGTAACCAATACTTCTTTTGTGATTCTGGTTCCAATGTCTGCATTACACCTTTGATGAGGATTCTAGCCTTAGACCAGTCCATATGAATCTCCCCACCAACTTCACTACAAAAACTTCTTCCCAGCAAAATTCCATAGGTTGCTGGAATGTCGGCAACAAGGACAGTCATCTTTACTCTTTTCTCTGGGAACACCGCAAATGTGAACTGCACGTCTTTGATCTGACCAATCAGCGGAACCTACTTGGTTTCCAAGGAATAACATCTGCCAAAAGGCTTGGTAAGGGTGAGGCCCAAAGCATGGGTGACTTTTACCGGCATGACGTTATCAGAAGCTCCAGAATCAATTATGCAGTTACTTAATTTGTGGCCATTGATTAGGAGGGAGAGATAGAAAGGTTCTATCTTACCTGATGTAGATGTTGAGGCAACATTTATGTGGGACGCAGGAGGAGTGGAAAGGATTCCTCTTGAGGGGATCTGGGGAGATATGATAGCTTGGCTTTGAATATACTTGGTCAACCTTAGAAGCTGTTCAGGGTTTGACTGAAGATACTCCGCTTTAGACATTTGGATCTTAGTCTTCTTAGCATGATCTATGATGTCAAACATGGCTAAGGGTTGCACTGGTGAAGGAATGAGTCCCTCACTTCGCGATGGTAGGGTAGGATTACTGGTCTTCATAGAAATAGAAGAAGGCTGATTTGGAGGAGAGATCAGGGGAAAATATTTCTTTGTAAAAGACTTAACAGGGGGTTGAGTAGGAAGAGGATTACCTCTTTTAGCAATGGTTCGAGGTGCATTTGACACGGCCTTCTCTTTCTGCACATCGACAGTGACCTCTGCTTCTTTTCCTTGCGAGCGGGTAAAAACAGCATATGATTGTCCACTTGCATACCCTTGTGTACCCTCTTCTTCATCAGATTCTTCCTCATCAAATTCCATATACCCGATAGTAGAGTCGCCAGTCGGTTCACCGACCTCTTGATCATCTTCTCCTTGAGATGAAGGTTCTTTATAATTTTGTTCCTCTTCTTCGATTTCGACTAAAGTGTTGACCGGAGGAGCCTCAAGCGCCAACCGCGGAGTAGTTGCGGGCAAGCACGGCCTTTGTGGAACATTGTTGGAAATGAAATTCCTTCATGGAATATCCTGGTATGAGGAACTATGGGAAGCTTGGGCTAACTGTTTTTTTAATGCGAGCAAGTCATTCGCCATCTTTTGAAATGCCGGATCAGACGAAGTAGTGGGAGAAGGGCCCAAAGATTTAAGCTTAGATGATTCCCTTTTTAATTCGCCAGATATTAGAAAATTATCTTCAATTCGGATGGTAGCAGCCTGGGCAAGAATCAAGGTAGCTACCTATTCTTGCAGGAGTAAGAAACTTACTTTTGAGCTCATGGCGTTTACGAAGAAACACTTCTGATTTTCCGGTGTTGGAAGCATGGCAACAGGGACACAGTTGATTAATGCATTGAACCTGGCGATAAAATCACGCATGGTCTCATTGGCCTCCTTCTTTAGGTGAGTGATCTGTGATAACAATGCAAATGCATCTTTTGAAGGCTTGTACCTATCTTCAAAAGCATCCCGCAAGGTGGCCCAACTGGTAATAGATCCGGCCGGCAAATGCTGAAACCATTCTGCTGCGGGCCCTTGTAAAGTTTCCAGAAAAAGGTGAACCGACACATCTTCATGGGTCACATCCAAGATACTGCATGACATGATGAATGCAGATATGTGTGAATCCATGCTTTGGTTCCCGCTCCCATCAAATTTGGGAAAATTCTTTTGGTTTCCATGTGGGAGCGCGTGAACAGGATGTGGCAAAGCCAGGGGACCCATAGCATTTCCCCATGGTACCGCCATCTGGACGGGTGGAAAAAGAACGTGGGCTGGAAGTACAGTTCCACTGAGCAGCAAGGCACTACAAAGGGATGTGGAGGCTCCTTGTGAAAACCGGTTCTTTCATGGAGGTGAGGCACTTCTGGCTGACCGATCAGCTGAACTTAGTGATGAAAAGCGTGCTGGTGTTATACTGAAGTTGTGCCTTTGAAGCAGATCAAAAGTAGGATCAACTTCTCCATGAGCTCTCCTGCTACGAGTAAATGGTTCACCTGCCAGCGTACCTTCCCGATCTGCAATATTGTGAAGCAGATATAAAAACTCTTTTTGGTTGTACTTGCTGATTTTCTGATTTTTCTGACAAAAATCAGCAGCATGTACTTTTCTGAATATTTAATTTTATCCTTTTCTGAAAACCGATTGCGGTTTAATGACAAAGAACAGCGAGGATAAAATGATAGTGAAGCTTAGTAAGCTGATTTTCAGATCTAAAGTTGACTTTTTCAAAGAGTTTGAAAATTTTGGTAAACAGTCAAAAACTCAGATCTACGGAAAAATACATATTTTCATAAAAACTCAGCGAACTAAAGGTCTCCAACTAGGCCAGATCTATGGATCTCAGAAGAAAATTTTCAATTTGGGTACTTTTTGTAAAAAATTTAGATTTTGAACAAAAGTTAAAATTTGCAAACAGATAGTGATTTTTCTGATTTTTACTGATTTTCTATCATACCACCATCATAGATCTGATAGATCTGTTCGATCCCCAGCGGAGTCGCCAAAAACTGTTGGTTTGAAAATCTGTCGCTTGGGTAGATTTATGGATAGACAAGCCAACAGTGTGCAGGGCATAGCCCCTCTTTGAGTCAGCAAAGTGAAACTGGTTTATTGCTATTCTACCAGCAGGAATCTGTGCAAGTCTTACAATATTCTGCCTTCGGGGGTTTGGGATCTCATCCCAGTAGGGGTGTTTCCGACTGCGGAAAGAAAGGAATGAAAGAGAGGATGAAGAAAGATCAGGTCCGAAGGGAGAAAAGAAATGAATTCCAAAGCAGAAAGGTCAGAGGGTTTATGTTTTGGGATTGGTAGTAAACAGAGCCAAACCTACTTGCATAAATGAATAAAGCAATACTGATGAATAAATGACAAAAAAGGTAGAGATAGATTCAACAGAACAAATGCATAGATCTGACATAAGAAAGATCAGATGCCCATAACACACATATTCAGCACAAAGTCTTAATATTTGCATTAATATCTTCTTCTGTTACAAAAAGTACAAAGCCTTTTCTTCTCACTTCTATTTTTCATCTAAAAGATATCCACCCCTGAATACAACAAGTATTCGAGTATTTATAGAAGAAGGAGAAGAAGGGAAGCAAAAAGGAACCAACCACCTAATTACAAAAATATCTTACAATAGATTACAAAGACATGTGTTGACTTTTGACAACTTGGTGGATGACATCATCCCATGGTGCAACATGGATGATGTCATCATTTGTGTCAACACACTTTAAATATTTTACAAGGAGAAAGTTGGGAAGAAAGAAACTATTCGTCGTCATCCCATGGCTGGAAGGGGGTATCCTGCTTTTGCTGCTCGGGCGACGAGATGTGGAACTGGGCACGGTACTCCATGAACTTGCTGATCATGGGTTGGAGTTGATCCTCGGAAGGATCCTTGTGTCGATCGCTGATAGCTTCGCAAGTCTCCCGCTCTGTCTGTGAGCTTTTCTGGGAGTTTTGAATAATCATTCTCTGCCTCTATCAGGTACCCGATGAAGTCACGACACGCCAACAGGTTGTTGATGGATTTGGCGTCGAACGTGACCTCTGGCCCCAGTCCCTGTGAAATGATCTCCTTGAAGATCTGAATAGTTTCCTCAACCTTTCTTAAGGTGAAAGAAGAGGTGAGCAAGCCTGGAGACATCCTTAGGACAATCTGTTCCATTTGATGCATTGCATCCAGGGCTTCCTCTTTTACTTTGTCGATCTTCTCCAGGACGAACTCCAGCTGATCCACCTGATAATCCAGAGTAGAAAGGATTTTATTGAGGGCTCTTGGGTGTCCAAAGATGCCGAACTTGACCAGATCTTCGACTGAACAGTTGAACATTTTCTAAAAGGTCTCGTGTTGCATCCTGGCATGATCCAGCTCTTCGGAGATGGGTCCTGCTATCGCCTGGAGTTCTCTGTTCATCTGATTGATGTTCTGATATAACCCGGTGAACTTAGTGATTACTCCTTCACTGTCCTTGAGGATCTGGCTCCTCCAGGTGGAAACTGCCATGCCCTGCTCACCGATTTTAGCATATTCATTGATTTTATCCTGACTCAGAGGCTCAGGAGTTTCGGCGGCAGTTGTGGGAGGTGCACTGCCCATCTTCTGCAAGGCGTGGAGAAGGTGTTTATTTTTCTCCTTTAGCAGCCTCTTCTCTTCCTTTGCTTCTTGGAGTTTCTTGCAAAGGGCGTCAACTGCAGATAGGGCCTCTCCTTGCAGGCTTTCTGAAGATGTCCCCATTGTGACTTGAGTCACTGTGTAATCTGTCGAAGACAGATCCTTCTTATCCTTCAAAGGATTGGGGTATGCAATCTCCATCACTCTCTCCCCTGATGCACTCTGAGAGAAGCGGGTTATGGGCTTTTGCTTCTTGGCCCCTTTTGATGGGATTACAGAGAAGTCCATCGGTGCGATGGGAACTTTCCTCTTCTGTTGACTCAGGTGCTGGGAGATCCAGGCTGGACTTATGGGAGAAGGACCAGAAATGGAAAAGGGAGCAGCTGCAGTAGTAGAAGGGAAAAATGTGGAGACACTTGGAGGCGGCATTGAGAGGGAAGCCGAGGAAGTGCTCACGGGAGGAAGAGATACTGCAGGGGAGGAAGACATAGGAATGGAAGGGAGCTCAGAGATGAGGGAAGAAATGGAGGGGGACAGCTCCGCGAGAGAAGAGAAGATGGATGAGGAAGAAGGGGGAACAATAGAAGATGGGGGAGAGGACACGACCAAAGGAATGGTCGCTTGGGTCACTCGAGGAGGGGAAGGAGGAGAGGGAGAAGGGACAGAAGGGACCTCAATAGTTACATTCGTGGCCACATCCTGAGTGGATGTGCCTATCGGAACATCTTCCGCTGCTTCTTCTTCTGAGCTTTCTGGGATTACAACCCATTCTTGTGAAGCGGAAGGAGGGCTTTCAGGGGCTTCCTCTTGGGTGGAGCTGGATTCACCCTCTTTGCCTTTACCCTTGCCCTTTGGTAGCTATTTTTCCCGAGGAGGTGCGTTGCCTAATGGAGATGTGGTGAAATCAACTCCGAGGTAGATGAGACCGTTCATTCTGCACCAATGCTCTGTTCTTTGCAGAGTTTCTTTAACCCTTTCTTCTATGGTCTGAGGTGCTTTGGTCCTGTCAATCGCAGCAAACGGCCAGTCATCTCCACCCATGTCAAGATACACTTGATCAACTTCTTGCTCAGTAGTTTGATAGCCTTTTGGGATGATGGCCACACCGTACTGGATGATTTCAGCCAAGGCTAAGTGGGAATGATCCTTCCTCCTGAGCTCGACCTCATGATATATGTCGATATAAATGTCTTCGATCTGAGGGATGTGGATCGGATCGAGCTTGGCCCTGGGGAGACAATTCCTTGGGTCGAAGGTGGGCCTGGCCGGGAAGTTGTGCTTTAGATTCAGTAATTCCAACTCTGCAAGCATCTCCCGGGCTTTGTGATGTGAAATGCAAGTATACCTGCCCACTGTAAGGGGGAAAGGAGTTCCACCCTTCTTCCTCTTTAAGCACTTTTCGTGGTAGGTAATGAGCTATCTTGATAGCTCCAACAGGATTAGCTTGGGACCGGCATACCTTGGCAACTTAGTTGGTTTTCCCAAGAAGTTGGCTGCCCTTAGGTAGGTGAAGGTAGGGAATTGCGTGAACAAGGCTCCCCACTTTTCTGTCACTGTCACAATGCTCTTGGTCATACGACCGTGAGTCATGTTTGGCCTCAAAAGGCAGATGACGTCATAGAAGAAGGCATCGTTGATCTTTGTAAATTGTGGAATACTGTTCTCCAGCTTCAGCTCTGGATAGTATTCGTATATTTTAACCTGGGGCCAAACCCCGCACCACATTAGAGCTGGATAGTCTCTTTCTGAAGCTGCAACATAGACTACATAGGAGTTCATATAGAACCTCCCCGTTGTGGTAAGTTGTTGGAGCTGCTCAGATATTGTGCTGCTTATGATCTCCGCCCACTCAAAGCGTTGATCGGGCACATTTTTATTCATTATTTCTAAGTACCTCAGCATCCACTTGTGAAAGTAATGGGCATCAGGAAGCCCAAACACTCTGCTCAGGAACGTGATTGTATCACTGAGTTCCTCTGAAAAGTCACTGCGATGAATGACTTGTGGCCACCTGGTCACCACCTTTTTGTTCTTCAGGTATACTTCGTTCATCAACTGCATACACTGATCCTCATTGTCATCCCAAGCCTTGATGCAATCTTCCTGGCTTACGGCCACAAAGTGCCGGTGGTGAGGAATGCCGAGCATTATTTCAAAGTGTCGGGCAGTGAGGTTGATTATGACCTCACCCTTCTCATTTACGACACACCTGGTGTCTTTATTGTAGCAGCGGGCCACCACCATCATAAATTCATTATTTACTGCACTGACTGGGATCCCCCCAGCAAAATGCAGCGCACTGCCCATCAGTTTGTCCATCCAGGGACTTCTTGTAACCTTTCTGGTTCTGGCCCAGAAATCCTCCATGTCAATGTGTCCGAGCTCAGAATCCCTTATATCTAGGTCACATTCTGCTTGGGACTCGGGCATCCTGACCCTCTGATATTTGTACTTCATCTCTTCTTCCGTGAGTTTGGCTTTGCCCTTAGACTTGGTCGGTTTCTTGCTTGATGTTGACATATGTAACTCTGAAGCTCAGTTGCTGATCTGCAAGAAGGAGTGAAACCCAACGCAAGAAAGTCATATTAGCTGTTTGATCTTCCATTAAAGCGTCAACAGAAGAAAGAGTTAGTGATTTTAAGGCCTCAGGGCGCAGGGCGCATGAATACTACAGGTTACAGGGCTAAATAATATGGCGCACAGGAAAGGGCTGCTGCAAGGGATAAATCAGCGCCAAAGGGCGCATGGCACATGGGTATTGCAGGTTACATTTTTTGTTGTTGCAAGTAGAAGTGCACCTGCGCCATGTGTATGCATTTTATAAAGGGCGCTGATATTTTTCATGTTACACGGGTACAGGATGCGCCAAAGGGCGCAAGTTTAATGTTACGTGTAACATCGTATTTTTTCATGCGCCATTAGGGGAACTTGGCTTGGCGCATGGAGAAGTCTGCATAACATGATGTTGTTGTAACAATGGATGCGCCCGCGCCTTTTTAACAGTTTTGTACTTGGCGCATATAAAGTTAATGTTGCATACATGCAGGGTGCGCCAATGGCGTGAGGTTTTAATAATGTTGCACACATGAGTTTGGTGCGCCAAGAGGGCGTAGGGAGAAGCGGTTGTAACAAGCAAGGGAAGTGCGCCATGAGGGCGCATCTGTTCTTTATGTAACAGGCATGGTATGTGTGCCATTAGCGTGACTGTTTATCATGTTGCAGGGGTGGCAGATGCGCCAAAAGAGGAGAATGACAGTGTCTTATTTTAAAGCCATGATTCTTTCTCTGAGGGGTTACATGCATTTAAACTCCTTTTTAAGGGTATCTTTGGGTGATGAAGAAGCTGAAAAAAAAATGAGAGTTTCAAGCAATCTTCTTAGGACAGAGTCCCCTTTACCAGCAGATCTGGAAAGAGGGGGAAATGCATGGGGAAGAATAGAGAAAAACAGCAAGGAGGGGGTTGAGTTCATGATTTCACAGTCTTATTTAACCCAATCCATACCAACAAGCAACCAAAAACCAAAACACAAAATGCACAAAAGAAATGAGGACCTCCTACCTAGATTATATAATGGAGAAGTGTGAAACCGGGTCCACGAAGTGATTGAAAACGACAGGGCAGGTGCGCTGACAGGTACAGAGGAAAGAGAAAAGCACGTGATTTTGACTGATGAAAATGACAGTGTAGATGCGCCTATATATAGGTGAGGTGGTAATAAATGTGCCACCCACTTTTTCAAATGGCGCATGAAACGTGCTGTCGACACAAGAAAGCATGCGCCCTTTAGCGCATCAAAATACCTGTCAACACGAAGTTATGTGCACCTTTGGCACACCGAAAGTTTTGTTGACACAAGAATATGTGCGCCCTTGGCGCACCAAAAAGTGGCACAACAAAAGTATTGTTGACATGAAGGCGCATGCGCCTTGGCGCATGCAAGAAAGGCACAACATAGTGAGGCGCACCAAAACACCTGTTGACACTTCAAACCGTGCGCCAAAGGATTTAAAGGGGGCGCACCTAAACTTGATGTTGCATAGACATTATGTGCGCCCGACCAAAAAAGACCAAAAAAGGTTAAGTTCGGAAAACTAGATTTCCCGGGAAGGGATTTTTGCAACGTTCCGAACGCAAGGAGTCCCTGACGAGGGACCGAAACAAAATTTTGGTAGGGTTATCTGTAAAAAAACTTTCTCATAATCCATAGTAGGTTTAACATGCATCTTCCTTTTACCAACACTTTTACCAATTTGTTTGAGTTCATATTTGAGTTCCATAACCTCCCTTTCTAACTTTTCAATCATGCTCAGGAGCCCTTCATATTGTTCTGTAGCAGTTTCTTCAACGAGATTACTGATATGAAGTAGGTTTTTGGCTGAGTCAATCTCTTTATTACTACGAAGAACCCTCTGAGAGGGGTATAGGGGATTCTTGCTTCTTTTATGGTTAGTGGAAGAAGAAATGGGATTATTGGAATCTGGTAAAGGGGGCATAACATGGATAGCAAAAATGGAGCAGGAATGTGACAGACAATGGTAATGGATCAACAAAATAAGACCTTGGTGGAGGGGGACAACACGGGTATGATTTTGGAACTGAAGAACAAAGTGTTCTAATGAGTTCAAAAGGTAACGTGAGAAATTAACAGTTAAACTCTACCTAAAATGATTAAGGAAGAACAAATGCTTAAAAGGAATCATCACATATCTGCCCCCAAGAGTGACATACCTGACCATCATTCGTGAAATTTCAGCAAATGGCTCTGGAATAGAAGACACTTTTATACTAGCCGTAACATATTCAATATTTTCTCCTTCATCAAGTAATTTGTTAGCTTCAACATTCTTGTCGACACGTTTGCTGAATAATTTCTCCCCATCTAAGCTTAATCTCGTGACTTGAGCAATGAGATATTCAATTATTTTTATGTTGATATCTCCATATTCAACTTCTCTTTTCTTCCAA
Source organism: Taxus chinensis (assembly GCA_019776745.2). NCBI lineage: Eukaryota > Viridiplantae > Streptophyta > Pinopsida > Cupressales > Taxaceae > Taxus > Taxus chinensis. Next base: position 910,264,124 of record CM034148.1, read on the forward strand.
CCATTCGCGAATTAAACTAAGATATCTTGGTCATGACCTTAAATTTTTTCTATGAGATTTGAAACCCCATCCATTTGTAAATACTTCCACAGGATCTCTTCATTATTCCAGTATGGGTTATGAATAGGTTTTGTTTAATAAGGAGGCCCATCCATTCTACTTTCATTTCTTCCTTGGTTATCAATGGTAAATTTTCAAACCCAATACCACCTTTCCTCACCGCCTCTATCACTGTATACCCAAAAAGTGTGTGAAATCTTAATGAAATTATTAACCCTACATGTGAAGTTAATAATCACTTTCCCATCGGTGGAGGGATATTTTTTAATGATTATTTTGAATACCATACTTATCTTCAATGATGTCATCATGTACCTTGGCCAAGAGAAGGTCACTACTAAACCAATTTTTCATGTTGTTACTAACTCCATAGTTTTCCAGACTATCTGCCACTTTATTACCTTCATGATAAAAATGTATGATCTTGTAATTATCAAAATATTAACAAATCTCTATAGCTTCATAAATAAAATCTCTAATGGTCCAACTTGGGGGTTGATTTTGAGTTATGATATTTATAATGTTTAAAGAGTCCCCTTCAATTATAATATTTGAAATATTATAGTCTCTTACAAGCCTTATCCCCCATAATGTTGTCAGAGCTTCAACATAATGATTTGTCTGATGACCCATATTTCCTAACAATGTAGCAAAAAAGTATCCTCTATGATCTCTGATCACCCCACCTCCTCCTGAAGCTCCAGGATTACCTTTGGAAGCTCCATCAAAATTCAAGTTATATCATGAGGTGGGTGGCTGAATCTAATGCAGTGAGGATCTATCAATGTTTTTTCTACTCTTATTTTGAATTTTGTCAGTATCAATCCTCCGAGCAACAAGAATGGGTTCCTCTTCTTTGGGATAATATATTTTTTTATGCCTAAACCTTTCAATGTTATCCTTGACATCAATAACAATTTATTTAAAAAATTTGGTGCAAACCTATCTTCTATTCCTAAAGATAACATCATTTCTTACTTTCCACAATCTCCATATGGTATGAGGAAGAACCAGACTCCATAATATTCTTATCATCCAATGTTTATATGATGGATCCCATTGCTCCCATGTCTGTAAAAAAGTATGAGGAAGAGTCCATTACAGATTAAAGTTTGCAAAGATAAAACTCCAAACCTTGGAAGCATACTCACAGTGTAATAAAAGATGCTTGATGTCTTCAGCCTAATTTTTAGACATGCAGCATTTGTTAGGCATAATAAAACCCTTTCTAATAATATTGTCACAAGTGAGAATCTTACCTTTTAGAATAAGACACATAAAAAAATTGACTTTTGGGGTTGAATCAGGCATCTAGAGTTTGTTCCACTTTATATCACCTTGGTGAGCATCAAAATGGTGCATCAAGTCATTTTTAGATCGAACCCTAGGATTTTCAATGATGGTTATGGAGAAAAATCAAACCCGAGTTAACCCAAATATTATTTCTTTCAACCATGGCAATACTATTCTATTTGTAGATCTACGAAAGTAAGGAAGCAATTTAATATTTATATGGTAGGGTGGAGATAGATAAAATGTCAACTTTAGGGAAAGTGAGAATGAAAGGGCCATAGTAGGTCATAATGATTAAGATCAATAATTGGAAAGATATGTGAATTCTGAAGGTCTGAATAAATTTGGAATTTTTCCATTTTGATTCATAGATTTGTGCCATATTTTCTTCTCAACTAAAATGTGGGGCCATTGTTTTTCTTGGAAATTTTGTTCAATCGACAAATCAAAAGCTTGGGACTGATACGTACAGACTCCGTAGTCCATCCAAATGGAACGGAAATGCTTTCATACTCCTCATGAAATCTTGACTAAACCCAAGGTTAAATTATGTGAAAATAAAATGAGATTTATGAATGGTAGCATATTGTTACTCATTGTTCTGTCAAAGGTGCTACTTACGATAGTGAAAATCCCTCGTATTCTTATAAAATTCAAAAGTGTGTAAAAATTTTCCAAGAACCATGAAATTTGTGTTCTAGTATTGTTATTTTAAGGGATAGAAGGAAGAAACCATGAGATAAATAGGTGAATAATGATGATGCAATCATATTACTACTCTCACAAGAAAATTGAACTTAATTAAACACGACTTCAAGGCATAAATATTGTTGGAATAAAAAATTCACTAATTTTTGTAACTGACAAATTAATTCGATGAGATTGAAAAGTGCATTCAGTTATAAATAGCAATGGCATGTGAAATTTGCAATGGAAACATCAAAGGGGATATGTCAAAGAAGTTAAATTTAAGGGAGATAAATATTGTCAGAGGAAGAGGGGTGATTAAGAAGGAAATTGAGAGAGAAGTCCAAAACTGGGGAAAATGCATAGGGGTGACATATGCAAAAATCCTCTTTCTTACGACCAAGCATATATAAAAACATGTATCATTCATGTCAATCTTCTAAATGAGAAAGGAGGTGTGGGATTGGATTCATTGAGAAAACATAATTTAGATATATCTCAGAAGGAAAGACCTAGTGGATGAATACTTCCAAGAGAAACTTGTATATGTTTGGATTCTAAAGTCTACATATGCAAGATATAGAAAATTTGCATTCATGATAACTTCCTTATGTCACTAATTTCATGCACATTTACAATTAGGGTTTCTCTTTAGCAATTAAGGTAGATATAAGGGTTTTCCCACATCAACATTCTGGATGACATCATCCACCAATGACCACCTACACAAAACCTTGATCTTTTATTTCCCTTATGCATGTCAGGAAAAAATTCTAAGACTCCCATTTGTAAAGGCATGACAACATAATTAATTTTTGAGGCATTGGAAAAAGAGGAAAAATAATTTGTTGAGGTCAGTCCTTCTTTAATCCTCTAACTCATTTAAAAATAAATAAATAATGTTTCAATTTGACGATTAGAATTTTATTGATTAGTTTGAAAATTATAATTCAGTTGATCAGTGTAAATATTGTAATATATTAATAAGCCAACATATTTAAATGCACAGAACTTGTTGGATATATGCATGTTGGTTGAGAAAATCTAAGAGAGATGTGAATCCATATGTTTATGCATGGGGACACATGTAGCGGACATCATCTAGTCATTTGGAGATTCAACCAATGTAATGTTTAACCATCAGATGCAAAGCAAAACAATTGGTAATTCGAGAGAAGATGTAAACTCAAGTTATCTTATTAGTGATGTGAGAAGATAACATATGTGAGCAAGAATAAATGGTACTACTCAATACAGGATCCATGATGCAATTCGATGTTGAGCTCAAAATACCCTCAATGTTAAGACTAATGCATGTTGATCCCAAAACCAATTTTAAATGTAATGGAGATCAAACTTGAGCGATTGGTTTGAGATCATGGAAAGTAAAATATTCGATGCTAGCTTGAAGGTAAGAGAAGTGTGGGGGAGAGACATGGCGTTCACTTTATAGGGTTATGAGGAGGAGAATGAGTTCAGAAAGATAAAAAAAAGGTGCATACAAAGGTGGAATGATGAATGCAGGAGCCTTTTGTGGTACCTCTTATCCTAAATGGAAATGTCTATAAAAATGTTCACGAGATAGTCTCGATAATGACTACTTAGGTGAGTGCAAAGGCACACATTTTTATGCAATATCCTTTACCTTCCACATGCCACGTGTATTTCAAATTTCTAATATTAATGAATCTATAGAGGGATACACTTATCCTCTTCCTTAATTCATGCATATAACAACCAATGAATAGATAACATGTGGAAAAAAATGGCGTATGTTGTTGGATTTGCAAACCCCTCCACTCATGACTTATTTTTCCTTCATTGGATGCCCATGTTATGTTCACATTAATACTTTTGATGTATTTGGTTGTTTTTTTCATAGCTATACTCTTGAATATATGTGTCTAATGCATTTATAATAATATTTTGATTTTATTTGGAAACACGAAATTTTGGATAATGTATACATGGATATAGATTTTGATGTTATCGTTAAGAATTGAGTGTTGAAAAAACCATGGTTGCTAGGAATTATAATACTTAGTGTTCGCATTCAATGTTATTGCTGTGATTTGGTTAAGACATATTTTTGTGATTTATAGGATAAATTTCATAGATATACTTGAGCAAGATATCTTAGGGATATAAGAGAAATGATATGATTGTGGGAGAATATGTTAGGATTAATTATAAGGATAGGTTTTTTTATAATAGAAATATCTCTCCCTATATCTATAGTTCCCTCATTGATGATATATAGAAAATTATTGTTGAAGTTTTAATTTTATAATTGTGTGATTGCTCAACCAAATTTAATATTTGGTATCAAAGTATGTTGTTATGATGGTGTAATGAATGCATAGGGAAAACTCTTGCAAAATTTCTCTGTGGATGTGATTTTGAGAGGTGTTTTGTGAAGATTTAAGTATAGATACATGAATGGGAAAAGAATTTATGGGGCCCTAGAAGAACAAAACTCACTTGGATGATACATGTATAGCCCTATGAAAATGACTAAATAACACATAGATGTCTAATATGTGTGTTGTAACGATTTACTTGCATTGGTCTAGTTTGTAAAAATGGATATCGACATAATTACTTGTTAACGTAAAAAATTCAACTGGTATCATGCAATATTTTGTGTGGATTATTTGTTTCTTACTGGTATCATGCAATATTTTGTGTGGATTATTTGTTTCTTGCCTATCTCTTTTTGTGTATATATAAGCGATGGTGTGTACTTTTACAATCTGAATTTTGTCTATCCGCAATGGAGGATTTTAGAATTGTGGGTTCTTATCTCTTAATCTATGGCAAAAAAAATATTGTGGAACAAAATATTGGCACTTGGGGTATTTCCACCCCATGACTAGTGAAAATATATAAAAATTCTACTCTCTATTAAGCTTCAATTGTTTCGTATACCGTGTTTGGAATGTGCCTTCCTCCTAATTAAGATATCAAAATACTAACTTGGAATTTTTGTATCAAATTATCATATGACATAAATTAAAAAGTATTAAAATATATTATAGATATGGAGTTAAAAATAACATGCATTAGTTACTTTCTTATTTTATACACTTTATTGTTTTTCTTGGTGTAAAATATTAAATTTTATTTTTCACGTCCTCCATTATTGTACATACTTTGTAAGTGCAGTTACTATGTATGTGAGATTATTTTTAAATAAACAAAACCATTATGTTGGGGTCACATTAGTGACATGTAATGCACATGAAATTTGTGCTATGTTGGAGTCAATAATGGATTTTATTCCATTCAACCTTACCACCACTCCATCTCCATGTTTCAAGACTGACACATCTTTCCCTTTGTTAAAATACATGTTCCACTTGTGTTGTGTATCCATCCCCTCTTGAGCATAAAATACCTGGGAGGCAACTCTAAAACATAATCCCGTAGTGGCAGTCATGGTCAACATCAAATTCATGTAAATTTTATAAGTGAGCTCATTTGAAAGTGCAAATTTGCATCCCTCACTCACCACATTTACATTTTTGTTTTGTATGCAATCAAAAATTCTAGTTGATCACATCAGCATTGTTTAGTGCATAGATCATGTAATGAGTGAACACAACCCACCTATTTTTTTCCTTTGAATGTAGTCAATTAAAAATGGAGAAAACAATTAAGAGAAATAGTAAGAACTTCATTGCTTCATTGATCATGTAATGAATTTAATATGTATCTATATATATACGTGTAGGAAGCAACTTTATGAGAAAGTGAATTGTGGTAAAGTTGAGTGAATGTTGTTTATATGCATGGGAATGACTTTAATTACTTTGTCAATAATCAACCATCATGTCTCCTCTACTCTATGCAGTGTATAGAGCTCAAGGTACATGATGGTTTTCAAATTGTGGAGCTTGGTTTCATGTTAGATGTGTTGTAAATTGTACAATAAAAGTAATGTACACTCTTCATGTATCCTCGTTGGGGTTATTATCTTGAGTGGGAGCTATTAAATATGATGGTAGATCAAAGGTTGAAATTTTCAATGGGTAGAACGTTGGTCCATAGAAGATGCAGATGGAATATTAAATCTATTAGAAGGATCTCCATATTCCATTGGCATAAAAAGTAAAGTATCCAATGGGTATGTCAGATGAGGATTGGGAGTTGCTTAATACGAAAGCACTCAGAGTCATTTCGTTATGAATTTATCTTCAGTCACATTCAATATATCACATTGGAAGACCAATGAGTGTATGACGAACAAATTAGGGAATTTATATGAGAAACCCTTTGCTTCTAAAAAATTGATGAAAAAGTTATTTAATATGAAGATGTCTGAAAATGGTTCAGTTGTTGATCATTTGAATGAATTTAATATGGTTGTTAGTATGTTTAACTCTATGTTGGGCCTCAGAATATTGGCCAAGTACAAGAAGGCAAAGTGGGAATGTGGGACCTATATGAAGAAGGGAACATGGGGTGAAGGCATACGTATGACAAGGGTTTTATGAAGGGTTTAGATAAAACCCAACATGCACGTGTGCTAGGAAAAGAAAAGGGATTTCGGGACTTAGCCATATTTGGCATTCCTAGAAAGCACACGATAAAAGCATGTAACCCAACTGAGCATGTAGAGTGGATAAGGTTCCAGCTTGACAACTGGGTGGTCAAGGAAGGAATATTACATGCGCTGGAAGGATTCTAGAAAGACATCATTGCAGGAAGTGGAGAGCTCATATGTGAAGAAGCAAGCTCCATTGACAGGACCACATGGAACACTTGGAAACTAAACTATTACTTCAAGAAGTTATGGCATGGTGGATGCTAAATCTATATATAGATATGCATCGGGTAGAAGGACATGGACATCTTATTTGAGGGGAGTGTGTGGTCAGTAGGCATCACATAGAAGATTGAGGAGAGGTGAAGCTCTGCAAAAATAGTAATAGATTCTATGGGTTAAGGTTCTCATTAGGAGGACTATAGGAGAGATGACATATCTAGAGGGATGGGTCTATGAACATCTTTGTAATCTATGGAAAGCATAGTTTAGGATTCTGATGTATAAGTCTTATCTACATTGATACATTGGTTTGTAATGACCTTAAGGAATGTAATGTGGTTACTAAACTAAGATTAATGAGGAATATATGGTTCTTTTAAAATATATACATTGTTCATGGGTATAAACCCTAGTGCCATTTTCTTTGTATTATATCAGATTTGTTATCTGTTTCATATTTCTCCTTGTTTTCTGAATGGATGTTTTTAGATAGTAATGCCTCATCTTAAGACCCTCAGAATGAATGCATGGTTCTTTACCCTTTTTATATCTGAAATTTTTTCCGTAGGATATGTATTCTCACAAAACTCACATAAAAGAGGGGCTCGGCACCGTGCACGTGCCTAGGGTGAGCACCCAACGACCTACTGGGTGATAGGTTGGCACACATGGGATTAGAATGTTGTTTATAAGGGCATAAAAATGACTACATCTTGGTTCCTTTTTCGGGACCTATTTTTGAAGTTGTTGTGAGAAATGGATACATCCACATCTTGGTTCCATTGATGTGTGATGACTGAGTTACTAACCTTAGCGAGTGTTCAAGCATGGTTTAGGAGTATGAAGGATGATTTTTCTCAAAGATTTAGTGTGGGACCTGAGTTTGATGCATGTAGTTGGGTAGAAGAGCACCTGTACCATGAGTTGTATGAAAATTTCTTCTGTTGCTACTTTCCAGTAGAATTATATGAATGGCTTTCAGCATATGCATCCAGATCAAGCTGGTACTATAGATCACATGTATGGACCAAGATGATTACTAGAAGCTACAAGATACAGATCTGACCTTAGACATGTGTTGTCAGATCACTGGTGGAAAGGAGTGCTGACCAGTTATACTTTAGAATACGCCATTTATATGTATTCTTACCGAGAGGTTGCTGAATTTGAATTCCTAAGGGAACCTAGAGGATCATTTTTCATGTGTTGTCCCTTTGGCTATGAAAATCTTGATCATTACCCTAAGTTTAGAGGCATTCCTATGGATCAGAATAAGCTTCTTCCTAAGCACTAGGTGAGGAAGCTAGGGTGGAGGAAGATGGTGGACATTACAGATGAAAATGAAAGGGAAGAGATACGACTCAAGTATAGTGAATCTCGTGAAAGGGAGATGGCTAGACAATGTGAAGGTTATAGGTGTGATGGATCTATGGAGGTAGACATTATGGGAAGGAGTTGAGGTTCATGTAGAGGATGTGGAACCTGAGCATTCTATGTTACCCCCATCTTGGCAAGTGCATGGGAGAGAAGCCCCTTCAGTTTCTGATGAGATTTTTTGCATGGAGAAAGGAGATCCATCAAGAATGCATCTGAACCCACCTAGTAACCAACCCCTGGCACTTGGTTTTCTAGATCAAGGAAGAAGTATTGCTAATCTGATTAGTATCAGTTAAATTAATTGATCTACGCCTAGGAGATATAATTTCTCATTTGGGACATCCATGGTTGTGTAAACATTCCCGTATTTGGAGGAATTTTTAGGAAAAGGTGCAAATACACAAGGTTTTGGTATCACATCTGGAAGTGGCACAGGACACACAACTGACAGACAGGATAATATCACAGACCATTGGTATGTAGTTCAGTGGGACATTTGGGGACACTAGGCACGACCACTTCAGGCCATTTTTGGCTATAGGAGGTGGATCTGGTGGTGCAAGATACAGACGGACTGTGGTGGACCTAGTGGACCTAGAGGATCTGGTGGGTCAGGAGGGATAAGACCTGGTGGGTCTAGTGGATCAAGTGGTGGAGGAAACACCAGAGGAAACCAAGGTTTTGGGTCAGGTGGATAGGGGTTTAGCCACCCCCACAAGTATTTTTTGAGATGTCTTTACACCTACCAAACTACAGAGGTATTGAGGATTCTGCAGAGCATGTGCACAAGTGTGAATTACTATGGTGTGCACAAAGGGAATCACTACCCTAGAGATCAAAAAGGCAAGTTAGTTTGTAACAATGACATTGAAAGGGCGCGCATATAACTGGTACCACAAGTATGACCCCACTAGATAGTGCCATGGATTATACTACGTTAAAGGAATGATACACCTTCCTAAGTAGAGTTCCAAATGCTAATCAAATTCACCATGATTATGATAAATGAAATTATGGATCTGAATATCTTCTACAGGAAAAGATCCTTTGCAAGTGAATGAGCAACAAGATAATGATATTATAATGGAACTCAAGTGTAATGACATTGTAGAATAGGGAAAGCTCTCTTATTAGGAAGGTTGAATAAAAATCCTAAGACATACCAGCCACAGGTCTAGATCAAGCCATAAGTCAAGGAAATAACTAGTTCAGGGGACTAATCAACATCATTTTAGGAGAGAACTAGACATTAGGGAGAGACAATACCATAGACAAGGAAAGAACTAGTCATATACCCATAGATCAATGGTGACCTATACCTAACATAAAGATAATATTGATCATCTATCTAAACTACCATGAAACAAGAAGATATGACACACATGGAAGTGGTTGGATAACTACGATCACAGAATAAAGTACCTGGATTGAACATGAGATAAGGTAAATACCTACTCTAACACCCCCCCTCAAGTGAAGCATAGCTCTAAAATTACAAGTGAACATGTCCACAGTATGTCACTGGAAATAGGCCTGTTAATGAGGACTCATTTTACAATAAGAAAAAAGGGACACCACAAGTTGAAAAATCAGTAACAACAAACTTACAAGATGCAGTCAAAAAACATGCTTTAAGGCTTCCAAGAAGCTTGGATTGAAAACATCTTTCCCAATGCTAAGAAGTGTTAGTGTGTACTATGGTATAGAATACTGCTTGAGTGAGGTTTAAACTAAAAAATTTTTGACACTGGGGTTCAAGATAGCTCCAAGAAGGCAGAGTGTCAAAGAAGAGTGATGTCAATAACTTTTTACAAATGACACCAAACACTAATTGGATCAACTGGACTACAAATGAAGGTTTGAGATAATCACAGGAAAATCTGATTGTGACAACTCAAAGCAACAAGACAAGAATCACAAAATCAGAGTTGTCAGGGCACTCCTGTTGAAAATCCATATGAGCAAGTGAGGCATGTTGGACACAAGCTTGAAGAATTAGGATCAAGAACCATACCTTCATCAATCTTGTCTGGTCTGGGTGGTTGGTTACTGCATTATTCATCCCATGCTAGTTGTCATTAATCAATTTCTCGAACAACAAATCTAACAGTCAAAATGCATAAGAATAGTTTCCCTACTATGGTTAGAGAATTGTGAAACATGCATATTTCAGTGATCGCAAAATCATGAATAAAAATCTCTGGTATCAAGAGAGATACACTGGCACCTGCTAAAGAATTTGCTCAAAACATGTAAATCACAATAGGGTCAAGTTTAGCTTAAGTGGGAGCAAGAGGCCAAATGATGGTAGGATCCAGGGTTGTAGAAGTTTCTCAATGGGTAATGCCTATTACGGCCCATGAGGATCAGATATCCATGACAAATGGCAACATTACTTGGATGATCAGAAGGACCTCCATGCATATCACTTTGGCTGCCAAAATGCACGTAATGGGAAAATCTAAAAGATCGGATCAGGATTGGGAGTTGTTGATCATGAAAGGTGACAGCTGGTAATCTTTTGATTTGCTGCCGAGATGCAGGGTTCTCATTGGTTGTCTTTTGTTTCATCATCATAGTTGAGCGAACAATTCCAAAAGCTTCTGTCAATGAGTGATCCCTGGCCAATGAATGAAAATCTGGCACCTTTTGATTGGTCCTGGAACTAATAAGTAGATTGCACTACCATTTTGAGCCAAGAACATTTATTTAATCAAACACCGTGGATCAATAAGATGAGAAGTAGGGATTCACCAGGACCTAGCTTGACCTAATGGCATCCTTTGCATTCAGGATGCGGGCCTTGAACAATACCTTATTTCCTTATATGGACTCAAGTGCAGTGCATTGAGGAATGGGACATTATTACACTTTTAGGCAACAAAGGTAACTAAGGTCTTAAGTAGACTTAGTCTGCTTCATAGCTGGCCCAAGCCACAAGTATTTTTGGATAATAACTAGTCTTCCAAAGAACTAGTCAAGACCATAGAGGTATTAGGGATGAATTAGACATCCAAGCATCTGCACAAGACCATACACTCAAGGAAAGAACTATGTCGCGTGAAGGAACTAGGATAACTATCTACCTAGATATCTGGAAAGGGGAAGATAAAATCATATCTACAGCCACATAAGTTGTAGGTGAGTGCTTAAATAGCTGTGTACCAAAGTGAAATGAAGCACATAGGAAGGAACATGAGATGAAGGTAAATTACTCACATACATCATTCAAGAACACTCTTCCTAGCATAGAGTTCCATATCCCTGAGTTTGAGTAAAAAAGCATCATCCTATGAAGGAGATCCAAGAAAGGAATGGAAGAGAGTGTGTAAGGAGTATGATGCACATGGTTCAAAACTATCTTATCAAAACTATCCTATGACATACACCCCTATTCAACATACTCAATGGTTTGTTGGGGGATTGATAACACCATTTACAAGGGCACTATCACAAAAGAATTTCATAAACCCACGTGAGGCCTTGGAAAATACTATTGTCCTAAATGTTGAGGCTATTGGGAGCGTTGATACTGGTGTTAACCCTTTTTATGGAGGCTCAAATTGCTGCAATGGCCAAGTAGTTTGGAGAAGGTGTCTAAAAATTTAGTGCATGAGGTTTGTAGTGGGACTTTGGTGCAAATACTGTGAAGTGGAAGGGAATATAAAGGATAGTTTCCCTTAGAATTCGGTACGCGCCATAGTGGTAGACTGTGATATTTTCCATGAGGATCATGATGTAAATAGATTTCCTCTACTACAACAGCGTAATCTGCAAGAATGTTTCTTTCTATTGTAATATTTGTACCTCTATGACCCATTATACCAAGGATTACAAGTTGATTGACCAAATTCATGATGTTATTGATCTTGGTGTGTGCCAGACTAGCCTTGCAAGTAGTTCCAAGGATGATGATCACCGCTATGAAGGGCTCACATAGTTGCAAGGAGCACATGGAAGAGGTTTTTCATGGAGGATTTCATGGTCAGCAGTAACTATGGTGGAGGAAGAAGTGAGTTCCCATGTGGAACCTATTATAATTGTGGATTTACAAAGAATTATAAATGTGAGTGTCTAGATCTATTACAATGCTCATGGTGTGGAAAAAAACATAAGTACAAGGAGTGTCCTGAGCTATTTTCAACACATGAGCCAACAACACCAAAAGGATAAAGGTGGTGGGATGGTAAGTATAAAGAAGGCCGACCCACAGTGGATGCCAAGAGTGGCACATGTAAGTCAGGATTAGAACTTGTACTAGTGAAAATGCGAGCAGAGGTTACGCGCAGCAAGGGAGATGCCAAGATAGAAATCTGGTTGTTAGGGAAGAAGTGGTACATGGGAAGTATCCAGACCCTACTCATTAGAAGGAAGTGTATCAAGAGACTATAGATGTGATTCAGGGATTACAAGGAGAGATCCAATGTCTAAAGGAGTAGTTAAGGTAGTTGGAGTAAAGGAAGAATGTTGAGGCTCTACAGAAGGATCTGGATGAGGTCAAGGAAGTGTGAAAAATGTTAAGGAAGGAGAATATCATTCCCTTGCTAGGAGAATGGTTATAGGAGAAGGTACCATGCACTAAGAGCAAATCATGAAAGGTAGGTTATACATGTCAACCTTCCTCCTCACATCCTTGACTATGATAAAGAGATTACATTGAATGTAGTTGTTGATGGGTGGCTTCTAAGCAATATCCTCATCAACATAGGAGCGGAGGTCAATGTTATCACCTTGGATGTCATGGCATCAAATGGGAAGGCCCACATTACATCCATCTTCAAACAGTGTTGTATATGGAAAACAAGACAAAGGCAATGCCCATTGGAGTCTTGAAAGGATGCGGTTATCACTATTCAAGGGCCAAGTTCACTTGGGAATTTGAAGTCTTGGCACTCACTGAGGTGGATAATTTTCTAGCACTACTTAGGATTCCCTTGGTGTTATAAGAACAATTCCAACCTACATGGTTTAACAAGGGGTATATTAGTTTCAAGAACAAGGAAGAAAGGGTGATCATCCCTTTAACAGATGGGAAGTCAGTACCCTATACTGAGCCCTTAGGAGAGGAATTCCTCGAAAGAATCTATGTGCGCTCCATCAGATACCCTGAAATAATTCATCCTATAGAAGGAGTTATCCAATTTTAAGATGCTCAGTCGATGAGTGATATAACTATCATAGACATGTGACAATTGGGAACACGGGACTTATGAGTTTATTGGGTGAAAATTGAGAGGATCTATAAAAAGGGTGATGAAGGCGTGCTCAGTCAAGCTCCTGGGAAGAAAGAAGCTACCAAGTTACTCTAGAGGAGCAAGCCTAATGATTTGTTACGAGAAATGGAGTCTAAGTGGAAAAATGAGGATGAAAGAAGAAGTATGCTTAGTTATAACTTGCTCAGGACTGTAGCACAGTTTGGTGGGAAACACATCATGAGAGTCTCCTAGAATGGCAAGGTAAGAGTCACATTTTCTATAAGGTTCTGCAGAAGCAACGTGCCCACTATTATCCAAGACTACCATGGAAAAGAACCCACCTCTTCCATATCCAAGCATGTGAGAAGGCCTAGATGGAGGGAAGTTAAAGAATCATTACCACCTTCGTTATGGGTGCATAAGTTATATTCCACCTTACAGGGTTGTGCGCATGCATGGTATATTCACTTGTGACACACCATTCCAGATAAGGAATTGGTAGGAATTAATGGCTGATCTCATTCAAGCGTTTGAGTATGGAAGTACCAAGCCATCAGTGGATAAGGTGTTGTAAGTTGTCAAGCACCTTACAATGGGAGATAGTGTTATAGAAGAAGATAGGTTAATGGAGTTGTTCAAGGTGAACCTAGTTTGGAGACGTGTCTTAATGAAGAAGAATCAAAAGAAATACAACTTGAGTGTGTGTGCATTGAAAAGGAAAAATGAAAGATGGTCTATGTAGTAGATGGTGAAGAAATGGAAAGTTTGGATGTTAACCATTCTTAAGGTATGCTTAAAGTCATAGATAACATTGATGAGCAAGAGCGCATGTGCCTACCATGAGCCCTTGAAAATCAAAAAGGTTAACATTGGCTTAGATGCAGAACCTAAGGAAGCTATCATTGGGGACTATTGGTCAGAGAAAGAAGTTTCAAAAATCATTGATCTATTGCATGAGTTCCAGGATTTGTTCCCATTTGGGTACCATGAACTCAAAGGTGTTCACCATTCCTTAGGGGAGATGAGGATCAAGTTGAAGGAAGGTGCACACCAAATTCGAAAGAGGCCTTATCAGATGAATCCAAACTTGCGTGTACGGTTCAAGGAAGGAAATAGATAATATGATAGCTTCAGGCATCATTGAGGCTATGGAAGGAATCAAAATGGCTAAGCCTAATGGTCATCAGTATCAAGAAGGATGGAAGAATAAGGATCTGTGTTGACTATAAGGACTTGAATGCAGTATGTGTCATTGATCCTTTCCCAACCCCCTTTATTTGAATAAATTCAAGAGGGAGTAGCTAGGCGCGAGGTCTACTCTTTCACGGATGGGTTCTCAGGGTATCATCAAGTCAGGATTACAAAGGAAGACTAGAGAAAGACAAATTTCTACCACTGAGTGGGGAATATTTTCCTATACGGTCATGACTTTTGGATTGAATAAATGCACCTTTATATTCTCGTGCATTGTGGTACAAGCATTTCATGAATTCATCCACAAATTTCTTCAAGTCTACCTGGATGACTGGACTGGTGTATGTGCTAGGTGAAGGACCATTGTGACAATTTGGGGTTGATGTTTAAGAGATGTCGGTAGTTAGAGGATATCCCTCAACATTAAGAAATGTGTCTTTGTCCACTCCATTTGGAACCTTGTTAGGACATATTATATGTAAGGAGGGCTTACTAAGTGGATCTTGCAAAAGTTACAATTATTATGGGATTAGGGATAGCCTACTAGTCAAAACACAATGTGTGGATTTCTTAGGTATATGGTGTACTACATGAAGTTCATCAAATGATATGCCAAGATCACCATGACCTTGGAAGAATTACTAAAGCACAAGAGTGCCTTTCATTGGGAAGAGGCACAACAGAAGGAATTTGACACTTTGAAGGATAGACTTGTCACTGTTCCCATACTATGTTTCCCTTACTAGGATAAGCCTTTCCATGTGCATGTTGATGCCTTAGGAATAGATATTGGAGCAGTACTAGCATAAACTCGTGAGGGGATTATTGATCACCACTTATGTTTTGCAAGTAGGAAGTTGATAGCAGTAGAACAGAATTACACCACTACTAAGCGTGAGGCACTGTCAATGATCTACACGCTACATAAGTTTAGGTAGTATCTGCTAGCAACACTGTTTATATTCTACATAGATCACATGGTACTAAAGTACTTGGTAAACCAATTTTTCAAGGGTGCATATGTCGTCGGGTCCTATTATTTCAATAGTTTGAGTTCACAATGGTTGTAAAACTAGGAAAAAGTAATTCAGGACCTAACCACTTATCAAGGATTGACTCAAGAGAGGACACACAGAGTATTGATGAATACCATGCCTGACACACAAATATTTAGGTTAAAACGCATGCCCTCAGACTTGGAAGATATTACAGTATTCCTTAAATTAGGTGTGGCATCAGACGGGATGAAGAATTTGGAGAGAAAACAGTTAACAATATGCGTCTCACCCTACATGTTGATTAGTGTAGATCTGTATAAGTTAGGATGTGATGAGGTTCTGTGCCGATGCATATTAGAACATGAGCACGTGGAGATTATGGAGGAAGTGCATGGTGGGATTGCGGGAGGATACTATGCAGGAAATACAACCATACGAAAGATTCTACTTGCAGGGCTCTGGTGGGAAACGATCTACTAGGATTGTATTAAATTTTCTTAGGCCTACGACCATTGTCAGCACCTGTGAAAACCTAAAAAGAGTGATGATATGTTATTAAGGCTAATCACCAGTACAGAGCCATTTGAAAAGTGGTAAATCAACTTTGTAGGACCAATTTCACTAACAACGCAAAGTACTAGTTCACGGTATATCATTACTTGCACTGATTACTTGACAAGATGGGAAGAGGCAACGCCCACAAAGGATTACATTGCAGCAACAACTACTAGGTTCTTATGGGAATACATAATCAGCAGGTATGGATGTCCTTTGAGCTTAACAAGTGATAGGGGTACACATTTCCTAAATGAAATGGTTAGGATTCTATTAGCAGAATTTATGGTGGCCCATTACAAGACCACCTCTTATCACCCTCAAGTGAATGAAACTGCTAAAGAGTTTAACAAGATATTGAGTCACACGTTGACCAAGATTTTTGATGTTGGAAGACAAGACTAGGATGAAAAAGTATCCTCCATTCTATGGGCATATAGAAAAACCTACAAGAGGTTGAATAAGGCCATGACATTTCAATTGGTACTTGGCATGGAGGATTTTTTGTTAGTTGATTTTATGTTACCATCATTTTGTATAACGCACGCAGGAGGATTGGCTGATGAACAAGTGATCAAAGAAAGGATCAATAAGTTGATGTATTTAGATGAGAGATGATCACTTGCTAGATGGAGTCAAAAAAATGAAAAGGCCAGACAAAAGGCATGGCATGATTGTCATATCAAAAACAAGCAGTTTGAGGTTGGGTAGATGGTTCTATTGTATGATTCCAAGTATCTGCGCCATCCTGGGAAGTTGAAATTCCATTTGTTGGGCCATTACATCATGTCTTAGATCCCTTATTTAGGCACATGTCAGTTATAAGCACTGGATGGGATGAAGTTACCTAGCCATTTCAATGGGAGTAGGCTAAACCCCTACTATAAATAAGCCTTCCTTGTGTTTGTAAATAAGACAGTATTGCTTGTTAGATTAGAATTTCCCTTTATGCATATTTTTTCTTTTCTTTTTGTTTCCCTTTCTCATTGTTCTATTTTGTGCCTTGTGTGCCAGTAACCACATTATTTTCAAAATGTTATGTATGCACAGAGGATCGTGCATCTATTTTAGTGTGGAGTGGAGTAGTGTGAAGTGAAGTATAAGATGGAAGTAAAAATTAAATGGCCCAATTGAAGGATAGAAAGTGTGTGGGAAAATGGTGGATGAGAATGGTTGGTATCAGGATAAGGCTTTATAAATACCACGTATAGAGAAGGAAAATCACAGGAACAATATGACGTAGGCGAGGGAAAAAATTAGGTAAAGGACAAAAGAGGTTCCTTTAGCACTGCATACACGTGCGTAATAGTCTTCAGTCAATAGGGATTTTTTCACGCCAAAATCTTATAAAGAGTTTTTTCATGCAGGATTAGGCACATGGGTAAGGGCACTTAAGGTCGGCTTTAGTTGAAAAATTTACATTTAATGCCAAGTATGTTTGTAGGTGGCATAACATTTATTGCTGGAAAGGAGGGAAAAGCTATAAGTATGAGGTCAGGTGAATCATTATTTTACCTTGCTTTTACGAAGTGGAAGAGCTCTTGTAAACTAGGGCATCCAAAGATATTTTTGTGAAGGAAGAAAAATCAAAGAGATCTAAGTTCACAACTAGGTTGATCTACAAACCAGAGTGGAAGGAGTACATGGGCGTGGGGAGAGTTATTTTGGAGTACACTATCTTATGGAAGGGTTTTCCTATTTAGGGTTTGGTGGCTAGGGCACAGAGGTAGGAGGATTATTCATGGAGTTGAGCCTTAGAGTTGATCAGAGTAGTAGATCTGATCAAGGAGGAATTTAGGTTTTAACCTGACAATCAAAATGACACCAAAGAAGGCAACCATCTCACCAAAGAAAAAGAAGGGCAAGGGCAAAGGAAAACAAACCACTATCATCGCTAGTTCGAATGAAGAGTGGTATGCAAAGATGTAGTACCTAGATGGAGTGTTTCTAGGAAAAGAGTAGGAATTACACTTGAGGAATATGGTCATAAGCGACTAAAATCATCGCACAAACACTACAAAAAAAGAGATGGTGTTGGAGCTAGTTTTTCTAACTAACAATAGGACACCAAAAGGAATGTCGATCTACATCGACAAAGTGAAGGTGAAGTTGGAGAAGGATGGGTTGCTGTAACTATATGAGTTCCCCTATTTTGGTAAGCCTGAGTGGTTATACTATTGGTTGATGTCACACATACATGAAGACCACTTCTATTTTTTAGGCCACGAAATGCGCATAACTCCTCAACTCATATCAAAGTTTGCTAGCGTGATTTGTGAAGGAGACTCCATAGATGAATACTTGGATGATAACAAGGCCATCAATAAAAATGTGGTGGCTTATGAATAAAGAAAGGGTTCACACTATTTTTATATCACTGATATCCCTGTACATATTATGAGAATCGCTGCGCACTTGGTTACCAAGTTAAATGATCAAGAAAGGTGGACATAAGTGAACAAGGCATGGCTGAATGTATTTTGGAAGATTTTTGAAGGCACCATTTAGAACATATTCACCTACATTGTAGATGAGATCATAAGAAGCATGCAGGAAGGAGAGAATATACTGTTCAGAAACATTCTCCTCACCATCGTCTTCTTAGAGATTGGAGTTCCCGATGGGCTAGAGAAGTTAGTATGGGAGTATCCAAAAGAAAATCCCTCGCCCACAAAAAGGTTTGAGAAATATACTTGTGAGACCATGGCATCCACTCATAAGACGCACCTAAAAAAATGGTACAAGTAGATGCACGACACATTCAGGGTAGAGTGGATGATACTTGAGTATTTTCCCGCGCTTGTAGATGGGGAAGTGGAGTTTACTGTATATCAGCATTTTTGTAAATTGTCTAGTTCACCTTAATAGATGGGACTAAGAGTCCATTGTGTAAGTTACCATTTTCCTTCACCACACAATACTTCCAAGCAGGGGTCAACTGTTTTAAGGAGTTCAAAAGACTAAGGTAGACCAACATCACCATGAGTTGCGTCGGAAGCTGATATATCTAAAGAAGTGCGCATATGTGGAGAAGTATGTCTCCCACGAAGTGTAGATTATGAAGACTTTGACACTGCCAATCATTGGGAGGACTACAACAAGGGTATACTTGCACATCATGCCAAAGTTTGGGAAGGGCACCTACCTGGAAAATGATTTCTCCATCCCAAAGGACCCCACAGGAAAGAATAATATTGTGCCAAAGAAAAGGGAGAGAGAAGTGTAGGAGAAGAAGGCACCACGTGTGTAGATAGAAAAATTTATGGGTGTGACAAAAAAAAGTTCTAAGCTAAGCACTTACGTATGTAGGAAGAAGTCCCCAGTCAAGGAGAATAACCTAGAAGAAGAGGTGCCAGAGAAAGAGGAGTCCCTCACAAGAGAAGACTCATAAAGGAAGGAGTCACCCACTGAAGAGAAAGTGAGGGAAGAGACTCGTATATTGAAATCACTAGTTAGGAAGAAACAGAAGGTGGTAAAAAGGGTAGACTCGGAAGAAAAGGAGGACTTGGAGGCCTACAGGGGTGATAATGATGACGATGAGGATGAATAATTTCATAACCATCCCATGTATGATATACATGATTCCGAATAAGAAGAAAGTGAAGAGAAAAATGGTGAGGAAGCAGATGCTCAAGGAAAAGGGGTGAGAGAAGAAGTAAACACAAGATATCAGAGGACCTCAAGCCTCACCAAGGAACAAATAGAACTAGTTATAGAGAGAGAAGTGGCAAGCATCATCGAAAATTTAGTGGAACATGAAGTAGAGTGTAAGACATATGAAATTATGAACGAGATTAAGGAAGAAAGCATTGGAAAAGAGTATCGCAACTGTTGGTTGCTCAAACATGCACCCACATCTTAGATATCATAAGGGCCCAGGTGGAACCATACCCAAGTTATGGGACCTTATGAGCCTGGGACAGATCTCCAGAGAAGGCTGGTTCCTCTATCTATCTCTACTGTTATATCTACTCCTAGTGCTGAAAGGGGAAACTAAGCTAAGAATGCCAAGGGACCAAGGAAAGGAGGATAAAATGAAGTAAACTACACTAAAAGGTGATAACACCAGAAAATACGGATGAAGACTATCTATTCTAAGTAAGAATGATAGGGAATGTGTGAGAGGAGGCTAGGCATAAGTAGCACAACAAAACATGCATTCACCGAGTCATCCTTATGGAACACAACCAAATATGGAGCTTACAAGGGACCTGAAGTAGCACAATAATACACAATGCAAGAGAAAAGGAAAGAAGAAGGAACACAAACATGTTAGGACAAAGAATAGTCACAAAATGATGCTTCTATTACTTCTAAAAATGCATAGAACTGTTACAATGAGAAGGAGGCTGATATCCACAAGCAAGAGCCAAACATGGAGTTCTGCAACTCAGAATATAGAAAAAGTAGAGTCCTTAGCAACATGTGTAAGGATCTAGAGTATCCAACCAACACAAATGAGCCTTGCTCTTACATTTATAGATGACTCCATGGAGGAAGAAGGGAAAAAGAGGGAAAAATCCAAATTTGAAACATAACCACCAACAAGAAGCATTCAATGTCTGTAAATCTACTTTGAAATATGTAAAATATGCTTCCTCATGCTTGTTTGACATGTTGAAGACAAAAGAGAGTAGATCATACTAAATTGGGTGGTTGGAGAAATCAGATCTACTCGTCAATGTTTAGAGATATGTTTTCCCAATTCTCACCTACCAGATCCACCAGGATTTGAATTTCAAATTTTTGGCACTGTAGTTGATGTCAACAACTTTCTGACAAGTCTAGGTAAGTGCTGACCTGAGCTTTGTAGCTAATGATATGGCTGTCAGAAGATGTCAGAGTCATTGGCATACATAAAACATGTGGTGCATGTTGATTGGCTTAAATGATGGCCAACTGTTCAACTATTTTTTGTTTCTGCCATGTGTTAATCATTCATTTGTTGCAAGGATTCAGTT
This sequence comes from Taxus chinensis, assembly GCA_019776745.2. NCBI lineage: Eukaryota > Viridiplantae > Streptophyta > Pinopsida > Cupressales > Taxaceae > Taxus > Taxus chinensis. Next base: position 910,285,212 of record CM034148.1, read on the forward strand.
CCCTATTGGCACATGCTTGTAGGTTACACGTTGCACACTTAAGCATGTCACAAGATGATCTAGCACATAAGGGTGCATGAAGATAACAAAGGAAGGCATAGGGGAAGCATGCACGACACGTATGGGGAGAGGAATCAAACTGGTTATCAGAGAACATATGGTTAAGGCGTAACTATTACAAAGTAATGGGTGTGGCACGAAAAGGGTCAGAGACTTAGGCACGCGGGGTGGAAGAAAACTGTCTTGGAAGAAGGTGGACATATGAAAGGAGCATGCAAGAGAGAAGTGGAAGGAGGAAGGACAAGGGCACATAGGTAAACTGTGACCAAGGGAATGTGCCAAATGATTTTGAGGGTGTGTAGTTCTTCAATAGATAACTTAGGGCCAGAATGTGTATGCAAGCTATCCAAATCACTAGGGGAGTTATTTGGATAATAGTTTTGGTGACTTTCGGGTCCATCTGCCTACTAGATGAAAGAGACCAATATCCTGAAGCATCCATTGGGCATGGATTCTACTTGTTTAATCATAAAATGCCCTTGTGGTCACTTTGAGAATCATTTATGCACTCTGCTTTGAATCTCACAACTGCTGGGAGAATCTCTGCATTCTTGAAGTAACAAAAGAGCATGCGTGGGAAGCACGCGAGAGGAAAGAACTATGTACAAATAAACAATGTGCATAGAGCACACTTGGAGGAATTGAAACTACTTAATATATACAATATGATGTAGCAAACCTAATGGAAGGGTTTGAGATAGATCCTATTTATTGGGATTTGTAGCACGCTTCCATCCTGATGAGTTAACTCAAAATGGTTAGCTTCCTTTCATGACTTGATGATGTATGGGCCACTCCAAAGTGCATCAAACTTTGAATGGTGCCCTGGTTTAGCTCTATCAGCATCCCATTTTAGAACCATGTCTCTAACTTCAAAATTTTGAGGCCTAGCCTTTTTGTCAAACCATTTCCTTGTTGCCTGCTGATGTTGTTCTAGCTTGATCATGACAGAGTTTCTAAGTTCTTCAAGATGAGCCAGCTCTACCATCCTGATTTCTCTCTAATTTGTACCCTCAAATTCCAGTTGTTGATCAAGCACCAATGAATTTAGCTCGAGTGTTAAAGGAAGGGAAGCCTTCTTGCCATAGATAAGCTTATAAGGAAAAATTCCTATTACCCTTTTCACTATGATTCTATCTTCCCAGAGCACTTGTAAGACCTTTGTATGCCACTGTCTTTGGCTGGTGTTCATTGTGTGCTTCATGATTCTGATCAGGTTTTTGTTTGTTGATTCTACCAGACCATTGCCCTGAGGGTAATAGTTGGAAGAGGTTTTCAGGTAAATTCCTAGACTTAGAGCCCAATCAGTGATTTTAGCACCAAGGAAGGCCTTTGCATTATCAAAGATAATGGTTTGAGGAATGCCAAACCTTATGACTAAACCCTCGAGAAAGTCAAGAATGACTGCCTCAGTTGATTCCTTAAGTGTGAAAGCTTCTATCCATCTGGTGAAGTAATTTGTAGTTGTTAGCACCCATTTGTGTCCAGTGCTTAAAGGAAATTTGATCATGCCTATGAATTCAAGACCCCATTGCACAAAATGCTGATCTGCTTGGATTAGTTGGAGGGGAAGTGCTACCAATCTTTTCTTTCCTGTAAAGAAAGTGCATTCCTTAGATTTTGTGACCCACCTATGTGCATCTGCAAACAGGGTAGGCCAAAAGATACCTGCCATTATGATCTTCCTTGTTGTATTTTTGGTAGAGAAGTGTCCACTAGAGAATCCATCATGAAATTCAGCTAACACCTTTTTAGTCTGCGTGCCACTGATACATCTTAACAGCATGTCTTCTATATTTATTTTGAAGAGAATTCTATCAATCAAAACATAGGGAATAGATTATAACCTCATATGCCTTCTCTTTTCTTTATTCAAACCAGGAGGGTATGCACCCGTAGAAAGGAATGTGGTCATGTCCTTAATCCAATCATGTGCACCAGTGGCTATGTTCTATTCATACTCTACACATGATAGGTCTTCATCCAGAAATAATGAAGCCTTAGGTTCATTCCATGCATCCTTAGCAATCTACTTACAGAGTGCACTACCTCTTACCAATTTTGTGGCCTTAATAGTCACATCATATTCCATGATTTTTGTCACCCATCACACTCTCTTCTCATTGATTTCTACTCCCATGATGAAGTCTCTGACAGATGAGTGAGATAGTAACACCTTGATATGATTTTTGGTGAGCATATTTTTGAATTTCTTGAGCATGCACATGATGGAAATGACCTACTTCTCTATGTGACTATACTTTAATTCATAATCCTTCAGGATCTGGCTGAAGAAGGCCACTGGCTATTCCATTCCTTGATCATTTTCCTATGTCAGGACAGTAGCAATACTTGCATCAGCACCATAAGCATAAAGGATGAAATCCTTTGAGTAATCTGTATTGAGGAGTGTTGGTGCACAAGAAATTTCTTTCTTGATCTTGTTGAAGCTTTCTTTTCCTTCTACTATCCATTTGAAGGCTATGTCCTTCTTGAGCATAAGGGTGATGGGTCAAACCAGTCCTGAAAAGTTAGGGATAAAATTCCTAACAAAGTTAATCTTGCCAAGGAAGGACTGTAAGGCCTTTTTCTATGCTAGCAAGGAAAGGACTAGGATGGCTGAAATGCACTCAGGATTAATCACAATGCCATCCTTTGAAATCACGTGGCCTAAGAGTCTACCCTAAGCCACCACAAAATTATACTTCTTGGGATTAAGAGATACCCCAATTTCTCTACATCTCTTAAAGACTTTTTCTAGGTGCGCTATGTGATCCACGCTCTACTTTGAGAAGATAGATATATCATCAAGGTAAACCAAGATGAACTCATTGATATAACCTTTGAAGGCAATATCCATGGTGCGTTGAAATTTTTCACCCACATTTGATAGACCAAAGGGAATTTTTTGATATGCATATGTTCCCAACTTGGTTGTAAATGTTGTTTTGAATTGATCCTCTTCCTTGACCAGGATTTGGTTGAAACCTAAGTATCCATCTAGCATGGAGAACTTGTGTGCACCAGTGACTGTCTGCAGAATCTACTCCATTGAAGGTAAAGGATAGTGATCCTTTAGAGATGCCTTATTCAAATCTCTAAAATCAACACAAAGTCTGATTTCACCATTCTTTTTGCATACTGGAACAAGATGTACAACCCAGGAAGAGTATTTGATAGGAAAAATAATTTTTTCCTCAATGAGTTTGGATAACTACTTTCTCACGAGGGGATCTATCCTTGGATTGACTAGCCATTGTTTCTATCTAATGGTATTTATGCCAGGATCAAGGTCAATGGAGTGTTGAGCAACACTTGGATCAAAACCTTTGAGGTCTTCATACTCCCATGATAAAATTTCACTATATTTTTGACAGAGAGAGACAAAAGCCTATTTTTCTTCATGTGCACAAGTCCTACTGAGCAACAGCTCCTTTCTGTGCTTGATAGTAATGGGGAAGCAATCCTCTTGCATGACGCGCATGTATCTTTCTTCACCCTGGAAATCATCATCAAGGATAAACATTTTCTCTAAGGTGACCAACCCTTTAGGAAATTTTTTTGTCTTTAGTTGTATTACTTGGTCACCATAGCTAACATGCAAGTCAACTTACATGCTTGATGAAAATTCAGCTTCATTTTGGATAAATTAGACAATCTGTGCGTCACTGTCAAACACTTGCAAACTGGTGTTATTATTTGGAATGGATGGTTTCATTACCATCTTAATGCGCTAAGTGTTCCCTTTGACAAAGTCCTCAAGAGGAGAAAACTATGAACCAAGCATGGCCATTTGGTCAGCTTCTTTGTTCATTCTCCGTGGAACTACCTATAGATTGAGGGCATCAAAAATCTCAAGTAGGTCCCAAAATCTATGTTTATAAGCTTTAAAAATCTTATTCTTTGTCTGGCATTTTTTGGTGACCTGGTGGATGACCAATTTTGTTTCCCTAAAGATCTACAGCACTTTAATTTTCTTCTTTTTAACAATAAGCAAACCATGCACCATCGCTTCAAATTTTGCCACGTTGTTGGAACATGTAAACTTCAACCTATGCATAAAGAATAATTTCTCATCCCTAGGGAAAATGAAAATCACTCCTACTCCTGTGCTATTTCTACTTTTGGATCCATCACGATATAACTTCCATAGACCAGTTTGGACTTTGTCTCCTATGAGCGCATGTGGGAGCATAGCATCTTCTTTTAGAATGCAATAAGTACTAAGCCCAGTTTCATAGGCTTCTAGTTCTTCAGCATAGGGATCAAATTTTTGATGCCTCTCCACCCATTCATTGAGTTATAGGTCTAGAACAAAGGGTGGAAGAGACTGCTCTTCAGGAACTAAAATTTTTTCTTCCTGGATAAGACAATTGGCTTGAAGAGGGGATAGGACATATGGCTCTACATGATAAGAAAATATAGGCTCATCTTGTATGGTAAACTAGGTACCATACCTTGTCTTGAGTAACATATGAGACCAATCAAATGATAAGTAACCACCCACTTTAGCAATAAATTCTCTTGGTAGACATAGGGAAAACAAAGGAGGAAAGTCAATAATTGATACATCTTGAGTAATTGTCAGGCTTGGACATGCATGGAGGGTTAACTCAAGATCCTTGATGACTCCTAATTTGGTTACAATTGATCCATTAAGTTATAGGACTCCTTTAGACAAAGGGCTATATTTCAGACCTAAGACATCAGCTATCTTCTTAGGCATAATAGAAGTATTAGTGCCTGAGTCAATCAAACAGTTATGCACTAGGTGTTTGCCTATAATCAAGGACATATATAAGGGTTGTGTTTTAGAAATTTTAATTACTTGCTTCTCCTTTTCTTGGCAGATTTTGATATAAGCACGTGGCTTCTATGTAACTAGGTCAGCGTACGAAAGTTGTGCCAGAGCTTTGTGCAACAGATCATGCTGAGATGGAATGGTCAGGGCATCCCACATTGTTTATGTTTATTTTCTTCATCTAGTCAAAAATGTTGAATAGAATCCCCTCACCTTGTGAATTTTGGGAACAACATCCTTTGTTGACTATTTAGGCACAAAAGCCTGAATTTAAGTTGGAGCAGAGGCTTGGCCTACCAAAGGATGTGTGTGTGTGTTGCTTTAGAAAGAGCTTTACACGGGACCTCCTGTATAGGGATTTGAACACTTTTGCTTCAAGAGGACTTGTCTGATTATTTTATCTTTTGAAGATATTCTTGCATTGTTGGGGTTGTGACTTGTGCGCCAAACTCTAATATTGTTTTCGTATATCTTGTGTTATCTGCTACTTGGGCATGCGGTCTATTTGTATCATCTACAGCTTGGTTGATTACACAAAATTCATCCACACCAAAGACTATCAAATTGGTTTCCAAGGAAACTTCTGGCTCTTCTAGATTATATGCTTCATGGGCGCTTATTGAGGGCTCGCAACATGAAGCATTTTGGATCATGAAGGCTTGGGCGTGCATATCATTAACATAATAGTACTAACTATGAGGCATTTTACAAGGGGAGCACCACTCTGATTCATGTGCCAAGTTGTTCTGAACTGGTATGAGTGCTCAGCTCGCATTAGGTGCTAGGAGAGAAGGCGCGGGAGGGATAACTTGTAAAGGAAAATGTGTGTTAGGCTGTTATCTATCATTCTGTTGGTTGGATGCGTATCTCTGATTTCCATATTGATTCCACCAAGGTTGATTTCCTTGGCCATATGCCTGATTGAAAACACCTCTATACACTTGCACTTTCTACTTTTCTAGTGATATGACCTTGTTTGACAAATTTCTTATCAAGACCTTCAATTCTTCATCTTCCTTTTTTTGTGATAGAGAATAGGATGTAGAGGTAGCCGGTTGCACGCTTTGTTTAGGAGTAAGAATAGGGGCCATAAAAGGCTAGGGTGCTTGTGACATCTCTGGGAACAAGGGCATGGGTGATATCAGAGCCAACTTTCCCGCCTGGATGAGACTATTTTCTACCCTTACTATAATGTTATAAGAAGCTGGTAGAGTCCTACCTCCCATAGATTGGATCATAACTTATATTTCAAAGTTGAGAACCTTTAGATAATAAAGGAAAGCATGTTGGGCTGTAGGTTTTACCACAAGGGGAATTCTATCCCAAGTCTTATAAAATCTGATGTTGAAATCAGTCATCTACTCAATGGGTTCCCTCCTTGTCGTTGTTAGTTGTTCCACCAAGGATAGGTGATCTAACTTGTCTTAAAAATGACTACATAGAGTTGTTCCCATCTCATTCCAATTAGTGATAGATCCAAGTCTCAAGCCCTAGTACCATTAAAGTGCTTTACCTTTGAAAGAGGCCACAAGCAACCTAACTGCTACATCATTATGTATGATCAGATAGAATGAACACACATTTGCTACATCCTGGATATGCTCCTGAGGGGCGACCTGATTCTCACTAGTAAAGTAAGGAATAATTTTGAGCGTGTCATTGGGCATATCATGTTATAAGGCTAGGAGTAAGGGACTCCCTCCATCAAAAATTTTAAAGCTTATTAATGGAGGGGGTGGTTGACATGCCATTGCAGGGCACACAAGTTTTCTGTTTTGAGGAGGAGTTGAATGGGCGCACCACGCTAGAGATAGAGATGGACTATTCAAAAGAGTCTTCAGCTATTGCACTTCTTCTTATGTGCATTCTTCTCATGAAAGGTGCTTAAGACTATTGAAACAAATATTTTAGGATATTGAGAGCCACCAAATGTGTTTGAAATAAGCCTCTTCAAAGGCTAAAACACTAAGTTCACACACCAAAACTTAGAGATGAAATTTGAGCTTTCAATGCTAGTCCTAGCCGGCATGCCAGAAACTGTTGGTTGCTCAAACATGCACCCATGTCTCAGATCTCAAAAGGGCCGAGGTGTAACATCCTCATTTTAGACAATAGAACAAGTCAAATTTTATTTTTTTTATAATTGCATACTGGTTCTAAATACATAATTTAGAACTCACAATTCAAATAACCATTTATATAACAGACAACCATATGCAGCTGTAATGACTCGGAATACCTCCGATCTATTCATTCCATGACTCGGTAATCTACCGATCTATTCATGAGTAAAAAGAGTTAGTGTTTTTATTTAACACAACACTCTTGCGGTTCTCTTCCCTAATCTGGGATTCAGAATGCTCTGTCCAAGGAATCTAACTGAATAACTGTTACCATTATTCATCGGCATCTCATCCCTTAGACTAGGTGAATTAGGACAACGCAATCAGCAGCTTGCGATACTTTGGCCAAAGATTTGAAACATACTGTTCATGTCTCGTATTCCTTAACGGCATACTCGTCAATCTGGAATACGTCCTTCACCCCATTCATATGTTATATAGAATGTCTTATACTGACTACTGTCAGTCCTTCCTTTCACAACTGAATCACTCGGAGGCAGATTAACAAGGTGATAATGTTATATGGTTGCCCACGAGGATTAGGGATATGATGACATACTGGTTCAACCTTGCAGTTTAACCAGTGTGTCATGATACCCCAAATCTCCGAGGCAGTCTTATAACATGACCACGTTCTTAATCGGTCCCAGGGTAACTCGTGCGAAATCAAGTGTAAATCTTAGCGATCAATGCAAAGGGTGTCGCCATAAGTCATCTGCATTGTTGTAACTTCGAGAAGATCCTAATCTCCTCGGAGGTACAGCCCTGCAGTCGACTTATGTCGTCAGCCTTTAAATCCGCCTCGAAAAGATCTACCCAATAACAAGCGTTACGCACTTGAGTTTAAATTACTTTTAAAGACTTTTCCCTAAGGTTAGCCTTTCCAAATCCCTGGATTCTTTGTCTTAAGACGACCCTCCTCTATTAAAACCCATTACATGGTAGAGATATTACGGTCAAGTTCCCATCAAGGAGTCATTAGAATACACCTGATTCTAAAGCAACAGAATCGGACAATATCTCATAACCTTTGCTTGAGATTGCCATCTGAACTCCATTTGATTGCCTATCAGTTCTCTTAACTGAATTTATATCATACTTTTTAGTTTAAAGATATAAGTGATTAAGAATCCAATTTACTGTTGTCCTTTCATACTTAGGACTAGGGATTAGTAATTTAATCCAGTTTGTTTAGCGTTCTCTTTAGGCTCGTTTTTTTTTTAACCTATCTTCTAGAAAGACAATTATTTAATTCCAATATTGCTTTCGCTAAAACAAATTAGAACTACTAAACACTCATAAGAATTTAATCTCATTTACTTACAAGCTTTCATTGTCAATCACAAAAGCATCCTTATTATACAATGATAACAATGCCCCTTCGTTACATAAACCGAAGAAGGTCATCTTTCAGAAATAGAATACAACACATAAGTATCAAACGCTTATTTCCATTCCTTTCAAAACTATACAATTACATTTTATGCAACAGCACACTTGATACAATGCTATCGGAAAAGAAACATCTTTTCCCATTTAGTACATCTATAAAATCAAGCTGTAATTCATTACAAATCAAATAAACAATCTGATCAGCTTGTCAGATCTGCATTACTTTTACCTCTTACGGTAACCATCTGCAAAAATAGTCAACATGAGTCAGTTCAATGAACTGAGCATGATAAGCACTAACTTTTAAAACAATTGCAATCCATCAATTGTTTTCATTAAACACCCTGTTTAAATGAGATCAAATATCCAAATAAGTAAACACATTCAGACTATGACCTTGTAATACAAAATGATTACAATTATGTAACTCTATCATTGTTACAAAATAGTCATAATCTCATTCTAATATTTCATCAAATATTAAAAGGATCAAGGAACGAATGTACACAACAATCGTCGAATCCAAAATCACAACATTGGTCAGATTGTTTCATTCTTCCAAAAAAAAGAATAACATAACAATTCGGGACTTCACCAAAATGTTACAAAACAATTTCCCACTGTTTGACAAATATCAACAAATATGAAATAAAGGAAGAGAAAGAACGAATCCAATCATACTTCCTTTCACCTATGTTCATCACTGTACCGTCTTCACATATGAAAACATTCAACCAGTATATAAATGAACAAGTTAGACAAGCCGCAAGCAAGATCGCTGTACTAAATCAAGAAATAGAAACACAGCAACATTCCTGTACAGCAACTAACACATCAACAATTCATATATCAACCCTAAGCCCAAAGCTACTTCATTTAAAACACAGCAAGGCTTTAGAATCAAGTCCGAAATCAGAAACCTCTAAAGTATCGTTGTCAACAACAGACTTATTTACAATAAGCGATTGATGCATCTACAAGACCATACAGAGATTTCCTTACCAATGCCATGATATACACTATCGCCTCCTATAAGAAATCAGAAAGGAACACAATACTCTGTATATACATCTGTACTAATCGAAGTTAGCCACAAGTACTTACGATTAACTTATACAGGGTCGCGTTACCTGATACAGACCATTATTCTGACAAAATGTCCAATATCAACAACAGTATATCAAGTCAAGTTTCAACTGAAACAATAGAAGATACAAGTTAACTTCCTCAATCCTCTAAACCTGAACTACAGTGAAATGGTAAACAATTGTCACTGTTTCCCTTTGGACAAGTAAATAGTGTACAGGCTAAAAACTCAGGCAGAACTTTTTAATTTACGATTTCAAATCAAGAACCCGACTAAGTCTTGCCCCTTTTTCGTACAAGATTTCAAGGAACGAACATAAAAATATATCCAAGAAACTGTACAACAAAATCCATGCAACACAAGGGTAATTCCAGGAAATACAGAGGTCTTAGTACGTGTCATTCCTTCCAACCACTGGTTCATCATTCACCAACTATTTAAACATATTCAAATTGAACAGCGGCCCAAATAGAAATATAAATCATTGAATCGTCTCCTCTGAGTCATTCAGAATATATCCATTATAAATCTATAATTACCCATTACATGCAGAAAACGGGTTTACGCCCAAAATCGCAGAACCCAACAACAGTATAAGATGGAATTAATTAATAAATTCTTCTATACCCTTCATGGCAAACATTCCGAATGAAACAAGTGAAGCAAATCAAATACCCTTTTCGAGCAAGGAAATCGACTGAGCCCCTTTAAAACTTTCAAACAGCTTTCAAAAAGAAATGCAATGCATACCCAAGAAATCTATACTCCTTATTTATTTCAAATAACCGAGGTCAGAAAGCCTGTTCCTTTCTCTACAAAGCTTCCACGAAATCAAATAACAAAACACCAGGATGAATTTACATCCACAGCAGTAGATAGTAATATACGATTCAATCATGGACTCCACTGAGTCGATAAAATAAAGTATAGATGTTTCAATATTATACATAGCCAACAAATAATCCCGTTTCCACAATAACAAGAAAAACAACTTCCGCTAGGTTGTATAAACTACGGTAACACAACAGTTACCTGTTCCTAACAAAATTAGGAAACAATGAAAACCCAAAAAGTATCATTAAACACTGTCAACAAAACCCACGACAGAGTTTCCAAAGAAGCGATAATACTGATCAATCTTTCAGTATTCATCAAATCATTCCATACAGTTTCCATAACAAGAAACAGCGACCACTAATCAAAAACATACAGTGGTCTTATACTACACACAGGTATATTCTAAGGGCTCACGCCAAACAGGCCGAACACTCAAACTTTCATAAATAAATACCTCACATGTATAAGCCAGAATTAATACTCAAAGCAAATAGGGCCGAAATTCGATTTCAATAAACACCCATCAAGAGGAAATTGAAAAATCGAACCAGAAGAGATACAGTGCCAAAAATCAAACAAGATCTCCATAGAAGATTCATCTAATTTTCACAAAACATTTGAACAGAGTTGTTTTAATGAAAGCACTTGAAAGACAGCAAGATATTTAAAGGTTAGGGCCTAGCATGCCTGTATTTTGATCAAATTTCCGAAGCAGACCACAGGAAGAGCTCAAACTTCCTTTTCTTTTTCCACGATAAAGCGACCAACAAAATTTCGCTGTCTCCATCACATATATATCCTCCATGACAGAGAAAAGAGCCAGAGAAATTCATTCTTGCCATGCAACTCAAAGAGAACTGGTGCGAAGAACCAGTAAACAAGCAGAGCAAAAACCGAAAATCGCGATAAGCCAAACAAACCCACAAACTTCCCGTTTGCATGCCTTCTCGCGAGTTCCGAGCTCGCTTTCTGAGAAAATTAAATGCCATTAAACCAATTTTCCCGCTTAAACTCAACTTCCACCGACCGCCAGATTTGGTGACAGTCCATCTAAAACTCATGTTCATTTCCAAACTTAGCGACCTGCCACGTCCTCACCGGTTAGCCATCGCCTAAGCCTCCGCCATGACCTGTCCTTCATCCTTATCCCTTACATTTATTGCCATAGAAAACACCGCCCATGGTTCGCCACCCTTCATAGGCCCCTTCATAATCTCTTCATTAGTTAGGTTAGTATCTTAGGTTAGAGTTTAGGGTAATACCCACACTAACAAATTTACACAAAGATACTAACTTAGGATATTAACAAATAGCCTAGGTCTAGGTTAGACTAACAATAATCTAACCCCTAGGTTAGGTTTTAGTTTTAGGTTACTAACCCTTAATAATTCAGTTTGGTCCTTGTCCTGAAAACTCGAAAAGACCTGTATCATACCTTCTAGAACAGAGTTAGCTCCTGTTCTTATTGCAGAATTGTATGTCAACGAATTATTACCTGGTCTACAATCGAGACCTTCCAGATATACTTTGATATCGGGAACCATTTCATTTCCCAAGATCAGCCTGAGTCATACTCCTGACCTGCTTAATCAATGCTTCAATACCTTGCAACCTGTTCAAGGTCTGTGATCTAATTCATCACAAACAGATTTAAAGCATTACTTGGATCAATTCCACTGATCCAAGTCTAGATATTATAGATGAATATCTCTATAGTTCATTCCGTGATCAGATTAATATTCAGACACAAAATGAAATAAATAAAAGAGTCTATTCATATTTTGACTCAGTCAAGATCTGCAATCTGCAAGAAATTCAATACATATCAAGCATGATTTCTGAATCGAGGAACACATCCTTTTACAAGAAATCACATATCAACACTTGTATGCTTAGGAGAAAGTAACAACAGTTCAGGGTGTTACATGCTTCCCTCCTAAAAAGATTCATCGTCCCGATGAATTTCATATTAAATTAACCTTCAGGTCAATCAATTTATTAGTACACAAACAATGTGACTACCTCCATATTAAATAGTTTCAGAAATCAATGTCACAACACATTTATTCAACCTGAATAAAGTCTGCCTTAATCTGGCTTTCATAAATACTTAAAACAATCAGTTCATAAAAGTATATCTTTGTCAACAGTTTTCATTCTGTTGCAAAAAGAGAAGGAAAAGCAATTTTCATCTCTTCCAGGTTTTCCCAAGTTGCACTTTCTTCGTTAAACTGGTCCCACTGGACCTTACATTGCTGAATATCACGATTTCTCAAGTGCAATTGGCGAGTTTCCAGTACTCGTGTGGGTTTAACCACGATTATTCCTGGGTCTTGGACCTGCAAGGAATTCCAATTTAAAACATGTGACAGATCTGAAACGTACTTCTTAAGCAAAGAAATATGGAAAACATCATGCATACGAGATAAAGCAGGTGGCAATGCTAAACGATAAGCCACAGGATTGATTATTTCAACAATTTCGAAAGGTCCCACAAATCGTGGTGACAACTTGGCAGCCCTGCCAAAAGTTATAGAACTCTTTCTGGGTTTGACACGCAGAAAAACCTTATCACCAAGCTCAAACTTTCTATCAACCCGCTTAAGGTCAGCATAGCTCTTCTGTCTATCCGCTGCTTCCTTTAATCGTTCACGAATCAGCTTAACTTGCTGTTCCATCTCTGTGAGAATCTCTGGTCCAATTACCACTCTATCCTCTACACTGTCCCAACTTACAGGGGTTCTGCACTTTCTTCCATAAAGTGCTTCAAAAGGTGCCATCTTAAGAGATGAGTGATAAGTGTTGTTGTATGCGAACTCAACTAATGGGAGATACTCTTCCCATTTATACTGTTGATCCATGCAATACATTCGCAACATGTCCTCCAACACTTGATTTACCCTCTCAGTTTGCCCATCCGTTTCTGGATGATATGCAGAACTGAAGTTTAGTTTTGTTCCTAGGGCTGCGTTAAGCGTTTGCCAAAACCTTGACGTCATTCTAGGATCCCTGTCAGATATAATCAGTTCTGGTACACCATGCAATCTGAAAATTTCGTGTACGAACCTCTTGGCCAGCACTGGTGAATCATCCTTTAGATTTCCAGTGATGAAATGAGCTACTTTAGTCAGTTTATCTACAACTACCAGGATAACATCATGTTTATTCCTGGACATAGGTAGTCCTTGTACAAAATCCATGGTTATTACTTGCCATTTGTACTACGGTATGCTATAAGGATATAACAGTCCAGCAGGGTGCATATGCTCTGCCTTCACCCGCTGACATTCCAGGCAATGAGTCACAAAATTTATCACATCCTTTTTCATACCTTTCCAGAAGTATTGCTGTTTCAAATCAGCTAGCATTTTTGTGATACCTGGGTGTCCAGAGAAAGGTGAATTATGAAATTCAACTAACAACTTCTTTCTCAAATCATTCAGCACAGGTACATATACCCTATTTTCATAACGCAAGATTCCTTCATTATCAAGATGAAAACCTTCATACCTTTTATCTTTAGGTTCTGCAGCAAGCGCTGCTTTTACTTGCCGAAAATATGCATCTGATTCTGAGGCACTTTTTACCTCGTCTTTAAACTGAGTTCTCAAAGTTATAAGAGCAGAAATGTGCCTCCTACGACTTAGAGCATCAGCTACTCTATTCTCCTTCCCTTTGATATAGCTAATATCAAAGTCATATTGGGATAAAAATTCTAACCACCTTCTTTGTCTGGCATTCAAATTGGGCTGAGTAAAAATATATTTCAGTCCCAAGTGATCAGTTTTCAACTCAAAAGGTTTTCCAAGTAAATAGTGTCTCCAGAATTGAAGCGCATGAACAATGGCAGCAAGTTCCAAATCATGAGGGGCATAATTCAGCTCATGTAACTTAAGTTTTCTACTTTCATAAGCTATGACCTGATCATTTTGAAACAAAACACCTCCAAGGCCTTCCCCAGAAGCATCCGTTACAACAGTAAAATTCCCATTAGGGTCTGGTACAGCCAATATAGGTGCAGAAGTCAACTGGTCTTTCAGACTTTTGAAAGCCGCTTCGCACTTGTCATTCCACATGAATTTCTTATCCTTCTTCTGCAATGAAGTTATTGGTGCAGCTACCTTAGAAAAATCCTTTACAAATTTTCTATAGTAACCAGCAAGACCCATGAAGCTTCTTACTTCATGCACATTCTTTGGTGCAGGCCACTCAGTTATTGCCACTATTTTTGAAGGATCTACAGTGATTCCTTCTTTACTTATGACATGACCCAAATAGTGAACCTCTGAATCATAGAAAGAACATTTGGATAACTTACCATACAACTTTCTCTTTCTCAAAATTCCCAAAACTATCTTCAAATGCTCATTGTGCTCCTCAACGCTCTTAGAATAAATGAGAATATCGTCCAAGAATACAAGTACAAACTTGTCCAGGTATTCTTGAAAAATATTGTTCATTAAATTCATAAAGGCTGCAGGTGCATTAGTTAACCCAAAGGCTAGAACTGTGAATTCATAATGTCCGTACCTTGTTCGGAAAGCTATTTTATGAATATCTTCCTCTTTAATCCTTAACTGATGATAACCAGATCAAAGGTCTATCTTAGAATAAACCGCTGCTCCACGCATCTGATCAAACAAATCATCGATCCTAGGAAGTGGATATCGGTTCTTGATTGTTGCTTTGTTCAACATCCGATAATCAATACACAGCCTTAGTGTTCCATCCTTCTTTTTCACAAATATCACAGGTGCTCCCTAAGGTGAAACACTTTGTCTAATCAATCCTTTAGAAAAAAGCTCTTGTAACTGTGCCTTAAGCTCGACTAACTCTGTAGTAGTCATCCGATAAGGCACCTTGGAAATAGGTTCAGTTCCAGGCTTGATTTCAATGGTAAAATCAAATTCTCTCTTGGGTGGTAACCCTGGTAATTCCTCAGGAAAAACATCCCTGAAACTTTGTAACAGTGGAATTTGCTTCATGTAATCACCATCTTCTTCTGAAGATTCAGATATCTTTACTGCATAAAGGGTACATCCTTTATTCTTAGCCTTTTTAAGCTGCATAGCTGACAGTCTTCTAACTGAAATTTCTCGTTTCACACCTTGAATCTCTGCTGATTCCAGCTGATCATCTAAACATTTTATGTTCTTTTCATAGCAATCTACCTTTGCTTTATGGTCAGATAACCAATTGACACCAATAATAATGTCATATGATCCTAAAGGTGCAACATAGAGATCAACTTCCGTGGAGAAATTAGGTAAATCAAGGACTGCTCCAAAGAGACACATACTCACTGTATGAACAGAATTATTACCATACTCTACAGTCCAAGATTTATCCATTTTCCCAGCTTTTCTTTTAAGTTTAGAAGCAAGTTTATTAGAAATAAAACATTCAGTAGCTCCTGTATCAAAAAGAATAGTGACAGGTATGCCGAATAACTTACCCGGAACTTCTATAGGTGTTGCTTGCTTTTCAGCATGCTTGTCTGCTACTGCAGCATGTATCTTATGCTGCTGATTACGATCATCCTTTTTCAAAGGACATTGATTCACATAGTGGTCCTTGCCACAATTGTAGCAGCCTCCTACAGGTCCCTTCTTAGGCTCAGCATTACCTCCAGCCTTGTAATTGTCACGCTGTCCTCCATAGGACTTCTATCCATTATTATAATTTTTAACGAAATTATCCCTTATATTTCCAGCAGGCTTATTTACTGCTGCTTTCTTATTGTTATCCCCTGGAAACTTACTCTTGTTTCCAAACTTTTTCCACGGTCCTTTTCTGGGTGCAAGAGAGGTTGAAGAAGAATTTGCAGTCTTCTTCCGCACTTCCTCCTTATGAGCAGAAATAGCCTTTAATTTTTGTTCTTGCCTTATGGCCTTTTCAACAACTCCTTCCATAGTGGTTGGACTGTGAACATCGACCTCTCCCCCTATCACAGGATTCAATCCCATGATGAATTTCCGTATCCTAAACTTTTCATCAGTTTGATACTGCGGTACATACTTGAGGAGTTTTGTAAACCGTTAGCTTCCCTTGAGCTAAGTTCTGAAATTCTGTCATTTTCTGATCGTAGAAAAGTTGTGGCAGCCAACGTTGCCTAAAATAGCCTTTAAATTGATCCCAAGTAATATTGGTCTCATCAATGTTTAGCTCAGCTTTTCGGCTATCCCACCACGAAGATGCTTCGTGTGAAAGCTAATAGGCTCCCCAAATAGCTTTGGTTTCCTCTGAGAAGTTCCTTATTGCAAAGTACTTCTCCATTTCGCTGAGCCAGTTCTCAGCTCCATCTCCTAATGTGGTGCCATCATACTTAGGTGGACTTATCCTTTTTATATCATTAGTGAGTTCTGCTGCCAATCTGGCCTTTTTGTTTTCTGGTTGCACAGGTGCATTCACAGCATTAACATCAACACCCGTGTCGGGGTTGTCCTCAGGAGGTTGCTGATTATTATTATCAGCTTCTTCATCCTCCTCATTTCCCGTCACCTGTTGTTCAAGTACAGCCAAGCGATCTCTTGTGTCCAACAGGGCAGCAAGGATCTCATCCAGTTTCTGGGTTGTAGCCGCTCCTCCTTCAGGTGGAGCATTACTCGCAACGTTTCCCCTTGTTCTAACCATTTTCTGTTACAAGAAAATTTAGGTTTTTATCAGATTATGGACTCAATAGGTCTAAGAGCTGCAACCTTCAGCTCTGATACCAAGATGTAACATCCTCATTTTAGACAATAGAACAAGTCAAATTTTATTTTTTTTATAATTGCATACTGGTTCTAAATACATAATTTAGAACTCACAATTCAAATAACCATTTATATAACAGACAACCATATGCAGCTGTAATGACTCGGAATACCTCCGATCTATTCATTCCATGACTCGGTAATCTACCGATCTATTCATGAGTAAAAAGAGTTAGTGTTTTTATTTAACACAACACTCTTGCGGTTCTCTTCCCTAATCTTGGATTCAGAATGCTCTGTCCATGGAATCTAACTGAATAACTGTTACCATTATTCATCGGCATCTCATCCCTTAGACTAGGTGAATTAGGACAATGCAATCAGCAGCTTGCGATACTTTGGCCAAAGATTTGAAACATACTGTTCATGTCTCGTATTCCTTAACGGCATACTCGTCAATCTGGAATACGTCCTTCACCCCATTCATATGTTATATAGAATGTCTTATACTGACTACTGTCAGTCCTTCCTTTCACAACTGAATCACTCGGAGGCAGATTAACAAGGTGATAATGTTATATGGTTGCCCACGAGGATTAGGGATATGATGACATACTGGTTCAACCTTGCAGTTTAACCAGTGTGTCATGATACCCCAAATCTCCGAGGCAGTCTTATAACATGACCACGTTCTTAATCGGTCCCAGGGTAACTCATGCGAAATCAAGTGTAAATCTTAGCGATCAATGCAAAGGGTGTCGCCATAAGTCATCTGCATTGTTGTAACTTCGAGAAGATCCTAATCTCCTCGGAGGTACAGCCCTGCAGTCGACTTATGTCGTCAGCCTTTAAATCCGCCTCGAAAAGATCTACCCAATAACAAGCGTTACGCACTTGAGTTTAAATTACTTTTAAAGACTTTTCCCTAAGGTTAGCCTTTCCAAATCCCTGGATTCTTTGTCTTAAGACGACCCTCCTCTATTAAAACCCATTACATGGTAGAGATATTACGGTCAAGTTCCCATCAAGGAGTCATTAGAATACACCTGATTCTAAAGCAACAGAATCGGACAATATCTCATAACCTTTGCTTGAGATTGCCATCTGAACTCCATTTGATTGCCTATCAGTTCTCTTAACTGAATTTATATCATACTTTTTAGTTTAAAGATATAAGTGATTAAGAATCCAATTTACTGTTGTCCTTTCATACTTAGGACTAGGGATTAGTAATTTAATCCAGTTTGTTTAGCGTTCTCTTTAGGCTCGTTTTTTTTTAACCTATCTTCTAGAAAGACAATTATTTAATTCCAATATTGCTTTCGCTAAAACAAATTAGAACTACTAAACACTCATAAGAATTTAATCTCATTTACTTACAAGCTTTCATTGTCAATCACAAAAGCATCCATATTATACAATGATAACAATGCCCCTTCGTTACATAAACCGAAGAAGGTCATCTTTCAGAAATAGAATACAACACATAAGTATCAAACACTTATTTCCATTCCTTTCAAAACTATACAATTACATTTTATGCAACAGCACACTTGATACAATGCTATCGGAAAAGAAACATCTTTTCCCATTTAGTACATCTATAAAATCAAGCTGTAATTCATTACAAATCAAATAAACAATCTGATCAGCTTGTCAGATCTGCATTACTTTTACCTCTTACGGTAACCATCTGCAAAAATAGTCAACATGAGTCAGTTCAATGAACTGAGCATGATAAGCACTAACTTTTAAAACAATTGCAATCCATCAATTGTTTTCATTAAACACCCTATTTAAATGAGATCAAATATCCAAATAAGTAAACACATTCAGACTATGACCTTGTAATACAAAATGATTACAATTATGTAACTCTATCATTGTTACAAAATAGTCATAATCTCATTCTAATATTTCATCAAATATTAAAAGGATCAAGGAACGAATGTACACAACAATCGTCGAATCCAAAATCACAACATTGGTCAGATTGTTTCATTCTTCCAAAAAAAAGAATAACATAACAATTCGGGACTTCACCAAAATGTTACAAAACAATTTCCCACTGTTTGAAAAATATCAACAAATATGAAATAAAGGAAGAGAAAGAACGAATCCAATCATACTTCCTTTCACCTATGTTCATCACTGTACCGTCTTCACATATGAAAACATTCAACCAGTATATAAATGAACAAGTTAGACAAGCCGCAAGCAAGATCGCTGTACTAAATCAAGAAATAGAAACACAGCAACATTCCTGTACAGCAACTAACACATCAACAATTCATATATCAACCCTAAGCCCAAAGCTACTTCATTTAAAACACAGCAAGGCTTTAGAATCAAGTCTGAAATCAGAAACCTCTAAAGTATCGTTGTCAACAACAGACTTATTTACAATAAGCGATTGATGCATCTACAAGACCATACAGAGATTTCCTTACCAATGCCATGATATACACTATCGCCTCCTATAAGAAATCAAAAAGGAACACAATACTCTGTATATACATCTGTACTAATCGAAGTTAGCCACAAGTACTTACGATTAACTTATACAGGGTCGCGTTACCTGATACAGACCATTATTCTGACAAAATGTCCAATATCAACAACAGTATATCAAGTCAAGTTTCAACTGAAACAATAGAAGATACAAGTTAACTTCCTCAATCCTCTAAACCTGAACTACAGTGAAATGGTAAACAATTGTCACTGTTTCCCTTTGGACAAGTAAATAGTGTACAGGCTAAAAACTCAGGCAGAACTTTTTAATTTACGATTTCAAATCAAGAACCCGACTAAGTCTTGCCCCTTTTTCGTACAAGATTTCAAGGAACGAACATAAAAATATATCCAAGAAACTATACAACAAAATCCATGCAACACAAGGGTAATTCCAGGAAATACAGAGGTCTTAGTACGTGTCATTCCTTCCAACCACTGGTTCATCATTCACCAACTATTTAAACATATTCAAATTGAACAGCGGCCCAAATAGAAATATAAATCATTGAATCGTCTCCTCTGAGTCGTTCAGAATATATCCATTATAAATCTATAATTACCCATTACATGCAGAAAACGGGTTTACGCCCAAAATCGCAGAACCCAACAACAGTATAAGATGGAATTAATTAATAAATTCTTCTATACCCTTCATGGCAAACATTCCGAATGAAACAAGTGAAGCAAATCAAATACCCTTTTCGAGCAAGGAAATCGACTGAGCCGCTTTAAAACTTTCAAACAGCTTTCAAAAAGAAATGCAATGCATACCCAAGAAATCTATACTCCTTATTTATTTCAAATAACCGAGGTCAGAAAGCCTGTTCCTTTCTCTACAAAGCTTCCACGAAATCAAATAACAAAACACCAGGATGAATTTACATCCACAGCAGTAGATAGTAATATACGATTCAATCATGGACTCCACTGAGTCGATAAAATAAAGTATAGATGTTTCAATATTATACATAGCCAACAAATAATCCCGTTTCCACAATAACAAGAAAAATAACTTCCGCTAGGTCGTATAAACTACGGTAACACAACAGTTACCTGTTCCTAACAAAATTAGGAAACAATGAAAACCCAAAAAGTATCATTAAACACTGTCAACAAAACCCACGACAGAGTTTCCAAAGAAGCGATAATACTGATCAATCTTTCAGTATTCATCAAATCATTCCATACAGTTTCCATAACAAGAAACAGCGACCACTAATCAAAAACATACAGTGGTCTTATACTACACACAGGTATATTCTAAGGGCTCACGCCAAACAGGACGAACACTCAAACTTTCATAAATAAATACCTCACATGTATAAGCCAGAATTAATACTCAAAGCAAATAGGGCCGAAATTCGATTTCAATAAACACCCATCAAGAGGAAATTGAAAAATCGAACCAGAAGAGATACAGTGCCAAAAATCAAACAAGATCTCCATAGAAGATTCATCTAATTTTCACAAAACATTTGAACAGAGTTGTTTTAATGAAAGCACTTGAAAGACAGCAAGATATTTAAAGGTTAGGGCCTAGCATGCCTGTATTTTGATCAAATTTCCGAAGCAGACCACAGGAAGAGCTCAAACTTCCTTTTCTTTTTCCACGTTAAAGCGACCAACAAAATTTCGCTGTCTCCATCACATATATATCCTCCATGACAGAGAAAAGAGCCAGAGAAATTCATTCTTGCCATGCAACTCAAAGAGAACTGGTGCGAAGAACCAGTAAACAAGCAGAGCAAAAACCGAAAATCGCGATAAGCCAAACAAACCCACAAACTTCCCGTTTGCATGCCTTCTCGCGAGTTCCAAGCTCACTTTCCGAGAAAATTAAATGCCATTAAACCAATTTTCCCGCTTAAACTCAACTTCCACCGACCACCAGATTTGGTGACAGTCCATCTAAAACTCATGTTCATTTCCAAACTTAGCGACCTGCCACGTCCTCACCGGTTAGCCGTCGCCTAAGCCTCCGCCATGACCTGTCCTTCATCCTTATCCCTTACATTTATTGCCATAGATAACACCGCCCATGGTTCGCCACCCTTCATAGGCCCCTTCATAATCTCTTCATTAGTTAGGTTAGTATCTTAGGTTAGAGTTTAGGGTAATACCCATACTAACAAATTTACACAAAGATACTAACTTAGGATATTAACAAATAGCCTAGGTCTAGGCTAGACTAACAATAATCTAACCCCTAGGTTAGGTTTTAGTTTTAGGTTACTAACCCGTAATAATTCAGTTTGGTCCTTGTCCTGAAAACTCGAAAAGACCTGTATCATACCTTCTAGAACAGAGTTAGCTCCTGTTCTTATTGCAGAATTGTATGTCAACGAATTATTACCTGGTCTACAATCGAGACCTTCCAGATATACTTTGATATCGGGAACCATTTCATTTCCCAAGATCATCCTGAGTCATACTCCTGACCTGCTTAATCAATGCTTCAATACCTTGCAACCTGTTCAAGGTCTGTGATCTAATTCATCACAAACAGATTTAAAGCATTACTTGGATCAATTCCACTGATCCAAGTCTAGATATTATAGATGAATATCTCTATAGTTCATTCCGTGATCAGATTAATATTCAGACACAAAATGAAATAAATAAAAGAGTCTATTCCTATTTTGACTCAGTCAAGATCTGCAATCTGCAAGAAATTCAATACATATCAAGCATGATTTCTGAATCGAGGAACACATCCTTTTACAAGAAATCACATATCAACACTTGTATGCTTAGGAGAAAGTAACAACAGTTCAGGGTGTTACACGAGGTGTTTGAGACCACAATGGAACCGTCCCCAAGTTGTGGGACCTTAGGAGCTTGGGACAGTTCTCCGAAGAAGGTCGGTTCCTCTATCTATCTCTATTTCTATATCTACTCCTATTGTTGAAAGGGGACACTAAGCTAAAAATTCCAAGGGACCAGGGAAAGGAGGATAACATGAATTAAACTACACTAAGAGGAGATAACACCAGAAAATATGGATGAACACTATCTGTTTTGAGAAATAATGACAAGGAATGTGTGAGAGGAGGCTAGGCACAAGTAGCAAAGTAAAACACGCATTCACCGAGTCATCTTTATGGAACACAACCAAATATGGAGCTTGCAAGGGACCTGAAGTAGCACAACAATACACAATGTAAGAGAAAAGGAAAGAAGAAGGAACGTAAACACGTTAGGATAGAAAATAGTCACAAAATGATGCTTCTATTACTTCTGAAAATGCATAGAACTATTATAATGATAAGGAGGCCGATATCTACAAGCAAGAGCCAAACATGGAGGTCTGAAACTCAGAATATAGAAAAATTGGAGTTCTTAGCAACATGTGTAACGATCTAGAGTATCCAACCAACACAAATGAGCCTTGCTCTTACATTTATAGATGACTCCATGGAGGAAGAAGGGAAAATGAGGGAAAAATCCAAATTTGAAACACAACCACCAACGAGAAGCATTCAGTGTCTATAAATCCACTTAGAAATCTATGAAATATACTTCCTCATGCCTATTTGATGTGTTGAAGACAAAAGAGAGTGGATCATACTAAATTAGGGGGTTGGAGCAATTAGATTTGCTCATCAATGTTTAGAGAGATGTTTTCCCAATTCTCACCTACCAGACCCACTAGGATTTGAATTTTGAATGTTTGTCACTATAGCTAATGTTAGCAGCTTTCTAACAAGTATGGGCACGTGCTGATCTGATCTCTGTAGCTAATGATATGGCTATTAGAAGATGTAAGAGTCGTCAACATACACAAAACATGTGGTGCGTGTTGATTGGCTGAAATGATGGCCAACTGTTCAACTATTTGTCATTTATACCACGTGTTAATCATTCATTTATTGCAAGGATTCAGAGCCCTATTGGCATGCATTGATAGGTTACACACTGCACAGTTAAGCATGTCACAAGATGATATAGCACAGAAGGGTGCATAAAGACAACAAAGGAAGGCGCGAGGGAAGCGTGCATGACACGCGTGGGGAGAGGAATTAAACCAGTGAGTAGAGAATGTATGGTTAAGGCACAACTATTACAAATTAATGGGTGTGGCATGTGAAGGGTTAGAGACTTAGGCATGCGGGGGTGGAAGAAAAATATCTTGGAAGAAGGTAGACGCGTGAAAGCGAGTACATAAGAGAGAAGTGGAAGGAGGAAGGACAGGGGTGCGTAGGTAAACTATGACTAAGGGAATGTTCCAAATGATTTTGAGCACACGTATTTCTTCAATAGATAACTTAGGGCTAGAATGTGTATACAAGCTATCCAAATCACTAGGGGAGTTATTTGGATAACAACAACATGGGTGGAGATCCCAAATCTGAGTAGTAAAGCTTCCCAAGGTCCTACATATATAGGTGTGAAAGAGTGTAGTAGTAGCACAAGGGTAGGGAATGGGATAAATTGATGGTCCTAAGCAAGGTGCTATACATGTGCACTTCCAGAGCACTCATACCTAATAGAACAACTCCTAGTAATGCCCTCATTGTTTCATGAAGAAGGTGACATACCCACGGAACCAGTAAATATGTTATCTTGAGCAATTGATTCCCATGTGGATGAACCAAAATTTGAAGTGAGATTAGAGCATGCGCTAATGAAGGTGTCAGAATGCCAAAGGGATAAATTTGTTGGTGAACACTCAGCATGGTTATCAAATGAGTCAGGTATGTAATGTGCTTAACAAGGTTTCAATCAAAATTGAAGCCAGAATTACTCAGGAAGAAATGATAGAGTAAAATTCCTAGAGGCAGGAGTTGGAGAAGAAGGAAAAAGAGCTTCATGGAGAAGAGATAAAGGACCTAAAGACAAGAAGATACTGATCAGTGCACTCAGACTAAGGTGTGAGACTGGAAGAGAAGAAAAAACTAAGGTGCGCAAAGTCTACAAATGAAGGTGGAAATGATTATAGATGTAATTGTTCCTGAAGCACCCTGATTTAATGCCACTCGATCAGAAGTACGAGTCAGCCTTATAATTTCTAGAGGATCTGACTCGCATCATTGTTCACAATGGAGTGGAGGTAACTCAATTTCTTTTGAATCTACGTAGAAGAAGGTGCAGCATGCACTAGGAGAAATAAAACAAGACAAAGGTCATGTTGATATTTTGTCTCGATACACCAAACTTATTGTCAAAAGTAAAGGCCTCTGACACTAAGTCACTGAAGTTGCCTAGGATAACTGCATGCTAATAGGGATAGAGTGGAAAGTATCTTGGTTGCACTACCCATGAAACGGATACCTCAAGGAGTTCCAAGAGAAAAACAAGGGGATTACAGATTGAAGAGAGGGACAATATCTTAGCACAAGTGGAGAAGAAATCAGAAGGCTATCAAGACCCTGTAAGGATATTACTTGTATAAATCAAAACATGTATAGCAAAATAACATGAGAGAACACCAAAATATAGATAAATGATGAAAATATTCTCATATATTATCTTTTCCACTTTGAGGGGGCAACCTCCAATACCACTTCGAGGGGTTAACCTCCAAACCATACAATAACCTCCAATATTCAATATGATCATTAAATACAACCTTCTAACCTCTATATATACCATTCTAACCTATGGCCAATATTTTGAGGCTGACCTCCCAAGCATAATAAATCATAAATGAATGATATAATAAGATAAGGGGATGTGTGCCACATGTCAGCATCTCCATCAATATATATACATCATAACATCCTTTCCACTAGGTGCATAGCATTCCTTCCCTCCTTGACATGTTTCATCCCTAAAACATAAGAAGAAACCATGTAATGCGTGTGTTGTAATTTTTTACACACTTTGTTCCATGATCAATCATCCATCCATATGTGATCCTGGTAGATGATACATATCTGAACTAATATCCATATTCCATTGCACTACTCTGATTCCATTCGTGACCATATTTTATCATCCTTGGATTCCATGCATAACCAAATAAGGATTCAATGCATAAACATAATAAGGATTCCAGGTATAACCATAATAAGGATAACCATAATAAGGATTCCATGCTTCATAATTGTTGCTCCATTGATCCCCTGTATAAATAAAGTGACTATTCCTCCAATTACCTATATATCTATATTGGTTGAAAATATGATGTGCCCTGGGATATCTCCATGATTTTTTTCTCTCATGTTGATGTGGATTTCCATATGCTGCAGTTGTAGTATCCTTGACCTTATCAACCTGTTTCTGAACTTTCTTTTCTTCTTCCACCTTTGCATTTGATATTTTCTATATTTCTCTTGAGTAGATGAATCATCATTTCCTTCTTTTTCTTCATGTTCCTCTTTTGAATCATCCTTATTCCCATCTTCTCCATATTCTAAATCATCCTCATGGTCTATATTGACTTTTCTTTGATTTCCATTAAGCCTGATATCCTATAAAGTGACCTTCTTCTTTTTGTACCAAATCTTCATAAACTTATTTTTCATATTAATATTAATCGTCCCCTAATGTCTCTAACCAAGGATACCCAAGAAAAATATCCAAACCATCCATATAGAAGGAAAAAAAATCTTAATGTAAAGTATATTAATGTCCATAGTAAGTTTTAAATCTTCAAAAACTTGAATTTTCTTACCATTCACTTGATCTTATTTGATATTACTTTCTTGAATATGTAGATGTTGAGCCATATTTTTGTTGATGAAGTTATACTTTCTGTTAGGGTTTATGGAAACAATTATCTTATTCCTTTGAATGCATCCATGAAACTGAAATATGGTATCTTCCTTCTTGGGAGCTATAATATCTTCTTCTGCATCAATATCTTGTTTTTCTTCCTCTTCTTCATAGTCTTCTTCAACTTATTTTGTGTTTGATTCTTCAATATATGCTGCACCATCATCTTCCCTTGAATCTTCTTCACCTTCCTCTTCATATTCTTTCTCTCTTGATTCTTCATATATATGCACCATCATCTTCCCTTGAATCTTCTTCACCTTCCTCCTTATTCTTTCTCTCTTGATTCTTTGGCTCTTCTTCGTCTTTGTGGTCCCATCTATCCATAAAAAGTTGTTCCATTGCCTCCCAAGACCAATCCTTCCTGTCAATTTTTAACTCAGAAAATAAAATCCATGCAAGACCACCAAGATAACATGAAAACCTATTCCTTTTCATGAAATATGAGAAATATATATTCTTAAATTTTATCCACCATTCTTTAGCATCCATCTGACCATTTCACAAAAAAATTATTATCCTAATGCAATCATGATTAGGGTTTAGGAATTCTGAAAATATTTTGGTAGATGGATAAAACACAAAGAACTGAACCCTAACTGAAATTTCAAGATATTTCCAAAAATATAAATTTTGCTAAAAAATACCACAATTTGATTCCTTAAAATTGAATTTATGAAAAAACCTAAAATAGCAATAACATCCGCAAAACAAAACCAATGAAACTGAAATTTTTATATATTCTGAATTTTAGAGTATCCAAATTACGATACAAAAATTTGGTTAAAAATTAGATACCTCTTCAAGATATACTTGAAATAAAAAATTAGGGTTTTTTCCCTAATTTTGGCTGATATCGCTGCTCTGATACCACTTGTAAGGATATTACTTGTATAAATCAAAACATATATAGCAGAATAACATGAGGAGAAAACCAAAATATAGATAAATGATGAAAATATGCATCGTATATTAGCTTTTCCATTTCGAGGGGGCAACCTCCAATACCACTTTGAGGGGGGGGTAACCTCCAAACCATACAATAGCCTCCAATACTCAATATGATCATTAACTACAACCTTCTAACCCCTATATATACCATTCTAACCTATGGCCAATACTGTGGCTGACCTCCTAAGCATAATAAATCATAAATGAATGATATAATATGATAAGGGGATGTGTGCCACATGTCGGCATGTCCATCAATACATATACATCATAACATCCTTTCCCTAGGTGCATATAAAAAGACCTTGAATGTTCTTGACCAAATCACACACTAACCAGACTCTTGAAACCACATATACATGTTTTGCAAATCCTCAAGAAACCTCCAACATGATTATTCAACTCTGAACCATCACCTCATGCAATGAAACCACCAAAAAGTACAACTAACCTTACTAAGTCTATGACATCTTGAATTAGTCTTCAAAGATGAAGCCCAAAACACAATCAAGTCTCCTAAAATATAAAATTTTGATATATCAATGGAAATAACATGACCATAGGGTCCTAAAAAAATGTATAAGGCACCACAAATCATACTGAAAAATCATCAAAACACCTCTGCAATCATGACACCTAAAACTCTCCAAAACTACATTCAAAACTAATCTTGCAAAATGGAATTTCATAGACCACCTTAGGGATCAAACATTTTCTGATTGAACCACTCAATACATGAATCATAGATTCCATAATTCCTAAAAACATGTATTTATTCTCATGGTCAAATGCAAAAGTTGTGAGAAATATAAAATTCCTCATAAACTTACAAATTATAGTGGGGTTCACATACATTTAGAAAACCTAAATTACATCTACAGAAATGTGAGTTCTTTACACCATAAAATCCAAAAACATGTATCAAACATTCCATTATAATCAAATATAATCAATCTCTTCTCCATCGCTACTAAACTATGGGTTTAGGAGGGTTTAGAACCTCCTCAACTTCATAACCATTCCTTCATAAAGTTTAGGTCCTTCATCATTTTAGAAATTGAATACTTGGAGATACTTATTAGGTCCATTCCCAAACTTACTTGAAGAGATTAAACAACCATGTAGACCTAACATGGTGCCAACGAGCACAAGAAAGTCCATATTGACCTTGTTTTCTATTCTAACAACTCGGCAGAGAAAAAAATGTAATATTTTGTTCAAAATTGTAAACCAAAAACTAAAAATTGGACCACACCTATATGAAATATTGTTTCACCTTCTCCAATGCTTAAATTTGCATACCTATCATATCTGAGGGATAGATCAGCTATGAACCACATTTGATGACCTACGAGTTAAGAATAGGTTTTGTGTAGACCTAGAAGACATGACTATCAAGCCTCATACTTCAATACCTGTGAAACATTGAGTGCTCTTAATGATTCATCCAGGAATGCTCTCCATGCTACTTACTAAGCTCAAATGAAGATATTACATAATTTTAATCCATCATTTCATACCCCATCCTAGTTTAACTAAGTCACCTAATTTGTATTGCCATTTGAATAATCTATTTATATTCACCAATTTTGGCCTCCTCATCACAATGCACTTCTCTTAGTCACTCATGTGGAAGAACCTTCAATACACTGAATCATGGAACCCATTACAACATCATCCTAGAATTTCCATGATTGTGCAAAACACCAAACTACTCATACCAAGAAACATCACTGAGACCAAGTACACTCAACATGACATTACCTCATCAACCTTCATGCTTGGGTTACTTCATTTAACATGCAAGTTAGTACTTCCAGATATCAATGATAAACTATTTTAATGATCTTAGTTTGTTATGTTTGTGGAAATTAAATTTCATGTTAGAATGTGGTACACCTTCTATGTGTTACAGCATTACTGGTATTTTTTATGCAGCGGTCCCGCTAAGACTTCGGTGAGGGGGGTCAGGGGGGTTTGGGGGGTATTCTGGGGGGTTCTACCATGACGAAGCCCCCGAAGCCTAAAATTTCATGGGTGGTTTATGTAACCCATGGGTAATGGGTAACCGTTATGGGTTATTTTTGGGCCCATCATTTTTCGGTCATGTTTTTTGTCCTAAGGTCATCTAACCTCTTGAATACCCACAAGTTTTTGCCCTTGAATTTCTTTGATACCCGTGGTTCACTTGTATCAAAACTTAAGAATTGTCTATTTATATGGTCTTATGCATATGCCCCTACTCTATAAGAAAATGTATTGTTATATGTTTTTCAAATTCGGGTGTGAATTCTGTAGAGTTTGTTGAGCATAGCTATAAAAAATATGGGTATTGTATTGAGAGAGTGGAGGCTTGTAATAAAATCTGAGCAAGTGATTCTTGGTGGACCATAGCCATTTAAATTGGGTGAACCATGTTAAATCTTGTCTCTCTATGTTATGTTATTTATTCTGCAATTTTATTTGAGATCTGTAATATTTTCAACATATTAGTTTCTACTTTTTGTATTCTGTAAGGGATTATTCCCATATTTTATCTCTTATTTCCTAACACATTGGTATCAGAGCCTGGTTTGGTTTTTGAAGTGTTGAATCGTCTAAGGAAATTATTTTATCTTGAGTGGGAGCTATCACAAATGATGGAAGATCTAGGGTTGATAAATTCAACAGGTAAAATTTCAGTCTTTGGAAGATGCTTGATGGAAGATTACCTTTATCAGAAGGATCTTTATACCATGATTTTTCTAAGAAGGTGAACAATTCCTTTAGTATGACAGATGGGAATGGGTCAAAGATAGGAAGTGTCCCACTTGTGGCCATCTAACTATGTCTTGCATCTTCTAGTATTATTTAATGTTTCAAAGGAAAAGACTACAAAAGATAAATAATGGATGCATTAGGGAAGTTGTATGAAAAACCCTAGCCTCTAACAAGATATTTTTAATGAAAAAGTTGTTTAATATGAAGATGGTTCTTAGAATAGTTTGCTAGCAAATCATTTAAAAATTTCAATACGGTTGTGAATATTATATGCTTTGGTTACAATAGAATTCTATGAAGAAGTTAGGTGCTTTGATTAAAAACTGTGCTCTTTACCTCAGGTTGGAATAGCCTGGTAATGGAACCCGAGTAAGTAACTCGGTTCCAGCTAACTCAAAGTTGAAGTTTGAGGATGTTTCATAGGGGTGATTCTAAGTGAGGAAATGTGAAGAAAAACCTTAAAAGGGAATCTTCTACTTTGAGAGAATTACCTTTGACATTGGAAACTAGAGGGAGATACTCAAAGAATAGAGGAAACCATGGAAAATCGAAAGATCGGGCAAGGTCTAATTCTAAGAACAAGATTGTATATTATCTCTGTGGAAATATCTGGGCATGCAAAGAAGGATTTTTTTTCAGGATAAGAAGAAACAACAGGAAGAAAACAAGGAGGCAAATGTGGCATCGGGTAATGTATGCCAGGATGCTTTGATTCTTTCTTTGCATAATATTAATGAATCTTGGGTTTTAGATTCAGGGGCTTCTTTTCATGCTACTCCACATAGGCAATTATTTTGTTGATTATGTTCAAGGGGATTTTGGGCATGTTTTTCTTGGTGATGATGAGCCTTACAGTATAGTTGGAAAAGGTTTTGTTCAGGTTAAGATGCAGAATGGGAATACATGGCTATTGAAGGATGTCAGACATGTGCCTACATTAAGGAGAAATTTGATATCGACGGGGCAATTAGGAAGTGATGGTTGTACTATGATATTTACAGCTAACTCTTGGAAGGTTACCAAGGGTGCTCTTGTGGTGGCAAGAGGTAAGAAGGTTGGAGCCTTGTATTTAACCACTGATAGTACTAATGATTGTAATCTTGTGGCTTCAGATGCAGATACAACATTATGGCACTATAGGCTTGGTCATATGAGCCATAAGGGCATGGACATCATAAAGAAGAATTTTCCTAGATATACAGAAATAGGTTTGGATTTATGTGAGAACTGCATATATGGGAAACAGAAGTGAGTAAGGTTTCTCAAGGTTGGACCTACGAAGAAAGAGAGTAAGTTAGAGCTGGTACATTCTGATGTGTGGGGGCCAGCTCAGGTATCATCTCTTGGGGGTTCAAGTTATTATGTTACTTTTATTGATGATGCAACAAGGAAAGTTTGGGTTTATTTTATTAGAAACAAATCTGATGTATTTGATACTTTTGTTAAATGGAAATCCTTGGTAGAGAATGAAACAAGTCTTAAGTTAAAATGTCTCAGGTCAGATAATGGAGGGGAGTATTACAGCAATGAATTTGATGATTATTGTTCTAAGAATGGAATCCGCAGGAAAAAGATGGTTCCAGGAATCCCACAATAGAATGGGGTGTTAGAAAGGATGAACAGAACAATAATGGAATGTGCTAGGAGCATGAGGATACATGCAGGACTGCCTCTTTATTTTTGGGTAGAAAGGTGAGCACAGCTGTGTACTTGATAAACAGAGGACCCTCAAGTGCCTTGGATGGAGGCATACCTGAGGAGGCTTGGTACGGTAAGAAAGTTGATTATTCATTTCTTAGAGTCTTTGGATGTGAGGTGTTTGTTCATATAGACAAGGATGATAGGACCAAGCTAGAGGCTAAATCAGAAAAATATACACTTTCATTGGTTATGGTGGTGATGAATTTGGATATAAATGTTGGAGTATTAAGGACAAGAAAATCATTCGATCTAGGGATGTGGTCTTTAATGAGAAAGTCATGTATAAGCAGCAGTTGCAGGAAAATAGGGAAGAATCCAAGAAATAATATGCAGTGGTAGAGGATCTTCTGGATGGGAAAGTGACCCATGAATCAGTTCAGGAACCTACTCAACAGGAACCCCAAACTCCTATATTGAGGAGGTCTTCTAGGGTAAGAAAAGAACCTGAACATTTTTCTCCTTCTCTTTATTATTTATTACTCATTGATAGTGGAGAGCCAGAGAGCTTTGATGAAGCAATGTAGAGTAGATGCCAGGAAGAAGTGGGAGCAAGCCATGGATGAGGAGCATCAGGCTCTCATGGAGAACTAAACATGGGATTTGGTGAAGCTACCCGAAGGACAAAAGAGCATTACAGAACAAGTGGGTGTTTAGAGTCAAAGATGATGAAGGAGGAAAGAAAAGATATAAGGCCCAGTTGGTGGTCAAGGGGTTTGCACAGAAACAAGGTATATATTTTGATGAGATTTTTTTTCTTGTAGTAAAAATGACTTCTATTAGAACTATTCTAGGAATAGCTTGCATGTAGACTACATTTCTCCATGGTTATTTGGAAGACTAGTGCACTTGAAAACTGAAGAACAGCTTGATGTAAAGACATGATGGAGTAAGGTTATATCAGATGTCATTCTGACCATTATGGTATACAAAGAAATTTGAGGATGGAAGTTATATTATCCTGTGTTTTTATGTTGAACATGATGGTTGCAAGTAAAAACATGTAAAAGTACTCAAGAAGTAGCTAAGTGAATCTTTTTTATGAAGATTTGGGTGCAGCCAAACAAATCCTATGAGGATATCTCGGGATAGGAAGGAATGGAAGCTGACTTTATCTCAAGAAGAGTACATTAAGAAATTCTTGGAGAGGTTTAATATGATGCTAAACTGGTTGGGACTCCTTTGGCAGGCCACTTCAAGTTATCAAAGGAGAGTGTCCCCAAGATAGAGTGTATAAGGTACCTTACTCATCAGCAGTTGGCTATGCTATGGTGTGCACTAGGCCTAATATTACCCATGCAATAGGAGCTGTGAGTAGATTTATGAGTGATCCAGGGAAAGATCATTGGCAAGCAGCAAAGTGGATCCTTTGGTATTTGAGAGGGACCATGGGGGAAAGTTTTGTGCTATAGTGGATCAGACAGCACTTTACATGGTTATGTAGATTCAGACATGGCTAGAGATGTAGACAACAAGAGGAGCATGACATGTTATATTTACACTGTAGGTGGAGACATTAGTGAGCTAGATTTCATGACTACAGAAGTTGGTGGCTTTGTCAACCATGGAGGCTAAGTATGTTGCTGCCACAGAGGTAGGCAAAGAGATGATTTGGTTACAACAATTGCTTGAGGAGTTGGGGCATAAGCAAGAGGAATGTAATTTGTATAGTGATAGTTAGAGTGTTATACACCTAGCTAAGAAATCTGCTTTCCACTCTAGGACGAAGCATATAAAATTGAGATATCACTTCATCAGGACAGCTTTGGAGGAAGATAAGTTGAAGTTGGAGAAGATTCATACCAGTCAGAATCCTGCAGACATGATGACCAAGGTGGTCACAAGGGATAAACTAAAGCTATGTTCATCTTTTGTTGGCCTTCACGTATGATAGTGAAGGGTTGAGAAGCTTGCTCAGTGGAAATCAGTCTCCAAGTGGGATATTGTTATGTTTGCAGAGCCTATTTTCATGTTAGAGTGTGGTAAACCTTCTATGTGTTACACTCAGGTATTTTTATGGTGGTCCCACTCACCGATGAGTGGGTCAGGGGGGTTTGGGGCGGTGAAGCCCCCCCGATGGAAGGGGGTTTGGGGGTGAAGCCCCCGAAGTAAATTTTCATGGGTGGTTTATCAACCCATGGGTAATGGGTAACCATTATGGGCTGTTTTTGGGCCCATGGTTTTTCGGTACCCATTATTTTGTAAAATTGCCTCTTCAGCTACCCATAGGTTTATGGGATGGTTTTGGTTTTTTCCCATTGTTTTGATACCCACGGTTTTGTATCAAACTGCTTAAGAAATTGTCTATTTATACAGTCTTATGCATATGATAGATAGATAAGAAAATGTATTTGCAGATGTGTTTTGAATTTGGGTGTCAATTCTGTAGAGTTTGTTGAGCATAGCTCCAAACAGATCTAGGTATTGTATTGAGAGAGTGGAGGCTTGTAATAAAATCTGAGCAAGTGATTCTTGGTGGATGTAGCCCAAATTAGGTTAACCACATTAAATATTGTCTCTCTATGTTGTGTCATTTATTCTGTACTTTTATTTGAGATCTGTAATATTTTCTACATATTAGTTTCTAGTGTTGCGATTCTGTAAGGGATTATTCCACATATTTTATCTCTTATTTCCTAACACTTTGATGATGAATTCAAGCCTGTACTTATCGTGTGATCCTTACCAGAGAGTTGGAATAACTTAGTGATGATTGTGAGTAACTAGATCTATAACAATGGAAAGTTTAAGTTTGAGGATGTTATAGGAGTGATTCTTATTGAGGAAATGTGACAAAAAAATATCTAGAGAGACTTATACTTTAGGGAATTGTTTGGCGGTGGAGAGTAGACGGAGACAGAAAACTAGAGGGAAAGGAAACTATGGAAGATAAAAAATCAAAGAGAAATATGGTATTTTGGCACTGTGGAAAGGCTAGGTATGTGAAAAAGGATTGTTGGGATCTTCGAGACAAGAAGAAAAAACATGAAGATACCAAGGAGGAAAATGTGGCAGTAGGTAATGTTTATCATGATGCATTATTTATCTCCTTGGATAATATTATTGAGTACTGGGTTTTAGATTCAGGGGATTCTTTCCATGCTACACCACATAGGTATTATTTTATTGATTATATTCAAGGGGATTTCGGACATGTTTATCTTTGTAGTGATGAGTCTTGCAAAATAGTAGGAAAAGGAAGTGTTTCGGTTAAGATGCATAATGGGAACACTTGGCTACTGAAGGATATCAGAAATGTATCAAAGTTGAGATAAAATTTGATATCCGCATGGAAGCTGGGCAGTGAAAGTTGTGTTGTCAAAATTTCACCCCCCCAGGATAAATTTCATAATTAGGTGCACCACATTAAATATTGTCTCTCTATGTTGTGTCATTTATTCTGTACTTTTATTTGAGATCTGTAATATTTTCTACATATTAGTTCCTAGTGTTGCAAGATTCTGTAAGGGATTATTCCACATATTTTATCTCTTATTTCCTAACACTTTGATGATGAATTCAAGCCTGTACTTATCGTGTGATCCTTACCAGAGAGTTGGAATAACTTAGTGATGATTGTGAGTAACTAGATCTATAACAATGGAAAGTTTAAGTTTGAGGATGTTATAGGAGTGATTCTTATTGAGGAAATGTGACAAAAAAATATCTAGAGAGACTTATACTTTAGGGAATTGTTTGGCGGTGGAGAGTAGACGGAGACAGAAAACTAGAGGGAAAGGAAACTATGGAAGATAAAAAATCAAAGAGAAATATGGTATTTTGGCACTGTGGAAAGGCTAGGTATGTGAAAAAGGATTGTTGGGATCTTCGAGACAAGAAGAAAAAACATGAAGATACCAAGGAGGAAAATGTGGCAGTAGGTAATGTTTATCATGATGCATTATTTATCTCCTTGGATAATATTATTGAGTACTGGGTTTTAGATTCAGGGGATTCTTTCCATGCTACACCACATAGGTATTATTTTATTGATTATATTCAAGGGGATTTCGGACATGTTTATCTTTGTAGTGATGAGTCTTGCAAAATAGTAGGAAAAGGAAGTGTTTCGGTTAAGATGCATAATGGGAACACTTGGCTACTGAAGGATATCAGAAATGTATCAAAGTTGAGATAAAATTTGATATCCGCATGGAAGCTGGGCAGTGAAAGTTGTGTTGTCAAAATTTCACCCCCCCCAGGATAAATTTCGATAACATGCATCAAAGTTTTACAGTTCCAGGCAAGTAGATTGAAACAGGAAAAATCACAAAAAATGGCTAAGTCCTAGTCCTAGGAGCAGTAGCGGACATTTGGGACATCTAGGCGCGGATCGGCCGAAAAGCCTCCAAGCGGCCCATGAAGCAAAGGGACATTTGGGCCATAGGTACGCGCGGGACGCGAAATGCATGAATCGGCCGAAAGAAGGAAAAATTTGCCCAAGTCTTCATCCGGGAAAAACGGGACACAAGTACGTGAAGTACGCGAACCGGCCATTTCAGCCGAAATGAGAACAAACAGTCCAGAGGAAAATGGGACATCTGGGCCGTGAGGACGCAGATCGGCCGGATCGGGTGAACCGGAAGAATTTGTCCCGCGAAGCACAGGGACAAGTGGGACAAATGGAGGCGAACCATCTGGTTCAGCCAAAACAGAGAAAGTTTGTACTGGGACATTTGGGACGCAGGGACGCGAGGGACGCGGATAGCTGAAAAGGCCGAGAACCAATCAAATCATGACATGTGTCACAAGGGAAAAGGTCAAAAAGTCAAAGGGCGAGTTTTGAAGGGTCAGCCTGAACCAATGGGATAGTGCCACGTGTCCCAGCTAGGGCCCACAAGGAAATTTCAAAGGAAAGCCTGCGGAAAGGTGGAGGAGAGAGAATTATTTAGTGAATCAGAACCTGCCACGTGTCGTCCAGGTGGCGAAGCACGGGAAAATATTTCAAAATCCGTTTTGGTCTGTTCCGTGCCCTAAATCTTCAGATCGTCATATCTTTTGATCCAGAGCTCGGATTTACACGTTCTTTATATCAACGGAAAGCTGTTGAAATTCTCTACATGATTCTGGGATCAATCTCAAATTTTGGTGCAGTCTGGAGAGAGAAAATTGAGAAACGGATCTGACACGTGATAATGGCCAGAAGTGATGTTTCAACAACCAGTTTTAATGCACATGGGTCGCATTCTTCTTTAGCATGGCCAGAAGTGATGTCTCAACCACCGATTTTAATGAAGAATGTGTTTTGGTCAATGGTTGGGCTACTTACATGTTTTCGTATGTTTTCTGTCTCCTGGGCTTGACCCATGCATTGTATAAAGCCAGATTTGGCTCATTTTTAAAAAAAAAACAAGTTGTTCATCTTTTCTGCTCTACCCTCCCTGCTTTTCTTCTCTAGGGTTGAAAATGGAGTTCGAACCTCCTCCCTACTCTGTAATGGTGTTTTTTCCTTTTACTAATGGAATGATGTTCTGTGCAAACTTCTGGAGCAACAAAAAGTGTGTTTTGTGATGCATTTGTCCATCCTTGCTCGTCTTTTGTTTGTTCTCTTCTTGCCTCTCTTCATTGCAGGTATTCACCATGTTTGAATGTTCATTGCAGGTCTGGAGCTGTGTTCATGGAGTTTTGGGACATTTTCTGTGTGAAATCTATCCTTTTACTAATGGAATGATGTTCTGTGCAAACTTCTGGAGCAACAAAAAGTGTGTTTTGTGATGCATTTGTCCATCCTTGCTCGTCTTTTGTTTGTTCTCTTCTTGCCTCTCTTCATTGCAGGTATTCACCATGTTTGAATGTTCATTGCAGGTCTGGAGCTGTGTTCATGGAGTTTTGGGACATTTTCTGTGTGAAATCTATCCTTGGGCCTGTGATGCATCTGTCCATCCTTCCCATTGCTCACCTCTCTTTGTCCATGGCAGTTTTGATAGATGCTCAACATTCTCCTTCTCTGGTGTATCACCGTTTTAGTGTAAGATTTTGTTCTTTTCCTTTCTCTCTCTCTCTCTCTCTGTCTCCTTGGCATGGTTAGATTAGGATTAGATTAGCTTGCCTGCATTGGAATAGCTTGTGGCAGGTAGTTTAGGAGTAGGAACCAGCCTTCTCTGGAGATTCCTTTCTCATTTTACAGGTCCCACACCTGGAGAAAGGAATCAATGTTGTGCAATCACACTGGATGCCTGAGTGATCAACCTAGAAGCCTGATCTACA
This sequence comes from Taxus chinensis, assembly GCA_019776745.2. Lineage (NCBI taxonomy): Eukaryota > Viridiplantae > Streptophyta > Pinopsida > Cupressales > Taxaceae > Taxus > Taxus chinensis. The sequence goes on from CM034148.1 coordinate 910,323,054, forward strand.
TCTAGGGGTGCTGTGATTTTGCACTAATAGTTTTGGCATGCCCGATGGGACCTTAGAGGTCTTCCACTTCATCTTTTGCAGGTTGGTGTGTTCCTGTGAAGATTTCAGCCTTTGGAGGCACTTGAAAACACATCTGGTGACTCCATCTGGTCAACAACCCATCTCTGAATTTGCAGACCTTCCTTTCCATTCATTTTCATTCTTTTCTATCCATTCTTCCTTCCATCTCTTCCATCATTCTTTCATTCTATGAAGTTGTACAATCATGACTTCATTTCCATCATGGAATTCACATCAACAACAGCAGTATATTCCACCTCCAACATGTTTTACAAATCCTCCAAATCAACATTTTGAGCAGATTCAAGATTAGTGTGCATACCCATATGAGCAGCAGTGCCAAAGTTAGTTTGGCTATGGAGCTTTCCAAGAGCAAGGGTGTGCATACAATGAAGACCATCAGATCCAAGATGCTGGTTTGTTGGAGAACATCCAAAAGATGAAGGTAGAGATGGTGCAGTCCAGAGCAACAGCTCAAATGAGAGCTTTCAGAATTGGTTGCAGGACTCCTTTTCCATGGGGAGGCCCTTTTCTAAGACAGTTCAGCCCTCAGGAGAAGCTGTACTTCATGATAAAGATGCTGCCCCAACTTGCACAATGGACAGCAGAAATAGAGGCCTATACATTCGGTGTTGAACAACCTTGTCAATGGGTAAGTTCTACACCATCATTTGGTTTTTCTCTTCCCATTACTCAAGCAGCATCATCTCATCTGGACTTGTAAATTTTAAACTCTTCATCTGCTGTCCCAAATGTTGATCCCATGTCTCCACCTCTCAGTCTTCCACCACACCTCAATTCTTCTTTCCTTTTTCCTTCTAAACAGTCATCCCCTCCACAAGAGCTAAATGAAATACCTCCCACTCCAAAGAAACAAGAGGTTTCACCTCCTCCACCACCACAAAAAAATGTCAAATCAGTTGAGTTACAACCCATCCCTCCTCTTGCATTCCCAAATCCATGTTGGGAGGATGACAATCAGAATGCCAATCAAGGAAAACAACAGCAAAAAGAGAAGCCAAACAAAGATGAAGAAATTCAACGTCTGAAGAGTTGGGCTCTTAGATTTGGGATGACAAAGATCCCCTTGATGGCTAAACCTACAGAAGAGGCTAGGGTTGGAGAACAGGTGGTGGTTAGGACTGATTTTGCTACAGCAGAAGAAGAAGATCTTGCAGTCACAACTTGTCCTCTAGAGCAGCAGATTGAAGAGTTTGACTTGACAAACTTCATGCTGGAGAAAGAGTTCAATAAAGAGCAAGATTGTCTTCAAACATTGGAGGAAGGAGAAGCTACTCCAAATCCAAAAGAAGAGGAGCACATTCCAGCTGTGGGGGAGAAAAGTGCAGACCTAAGAGCTCTGAGCACAAAGCAGGCTACAGGAGAACCTTCAGTTCTTTCTACTTCACCTCTCTCAAGTTCCAGTGTTGAAGAGGAGTTTGACCTCTTAAACTCAATGTTGAAGGGAGAAAGAAACCATGGTGGTCAAGTTACAGATCAAGAGGACACCATGGAGGAAGTTGAACATTTGCAGCAGGACAGCCATGAGGCAGTTTATCTGTCAGATTTGGAGGACTGTTTTGATGGAGAAGCGCTGGTTGAGTTTCCACCATTCTCTCTTTCATCATCCACATTCCAAACACAAGAGTCTGCTGTCCTAAAGGAGAACATTCATTTGCAGCAACCTGCATCTTATAACAGCTCTTCGGAATCAAGATTGGAAGATTTTAATCTTTCATGTTCTTCATTGGAGGAAGAGAAAGGGCAGAAGGGTTCTACCATTTCTTCCACACCATCCATTCAAGAAGGTCTACAAGAAGACTCCATTCTTTGGGTTGAAAATCACAGCAATGGGCATACTCAAAGGACCATACCTTGCCCAATTAGGTATTTGGCTTCATTGGAGCCAAAGGAGAAGTCACAACCAGTCATGCTTTCTTCTGAGCATGAGGATGAGCTACAAAGTACCAAGGATCAACTACCATACCTCTTCAATTCAAATGCAGAGCAACTAAAAGAGGTATTGGATTTGTTTTCAGCTGATACTTTGATGATTTGGATAGAAGACCAGCTTCTTGTTGATTTTCCATCCATCCAAACAGCCATGATCAGTGCCAAATCAATTGCATGGCTGCCACTTTTGAGAAAGGGAAGCTATTTCTCACAACCAATTGCAGGGTTTGTTTAGCTTGCTTTTGCTTCCAGTTAGAGTAGAGTAGGTAGGTTTGCTTTCAGTAGAAGAAGTGCTTGTGCACACTCTGCATGTTTCATTTGGGACACGTATGATTTTCAGTTCTGTACATAGTTTTTGTTGTGTTGGTTTTGCTCTTGCACAGTTCGTTTCAGTGGCATTTTGGTGAGAACAACTCCATGTCCGGTGGGATTCAAGTGGCTTAGAGGGAAGTTTTCAAAGTTCAGATCAGTTTTAAGGCTTGCTTATGACTCCATACCCAATGGATTGCTTCAGGCTACTGATCATTCATCTAGCAGGCAGATGTCCCCACTGATTCACCAAACTGTTGTCAAAATTTCACCCCCCCAGGGTAAATTTCGATAACATGCATCAGAATTTGCAGTTCCAGGCAAGTAGATTGAAACAGGAAAAATCACGAAAAATGGCTAAGTCCTAGTCCTAGGAGCAGTCAGGACATTTGGGACATCTAGGCATGGATCGGCCGAAAATCCTCCAGGCAGTCCGTGAAGCAAAGGGACATCTGGGCCATAGGTACGCGCGGGACGTGAAATGCCCGAATCAGCCGAAAGAAGGAAAAATTTACCCAAGTCTTCATCCGGGACAAACAGGACACAAGTAAGCAAAGTACGTGAACCGACCAGTTTGGCCGAAATGAGAACAAACAGTCCGGAGGCAAATGGGACATCTGGGCCGTGAGGACGCGGATCGGCCGGATCGGGCGAACCGGAAGAATTTGTCCCGCGAAGCACAGGGACAAGTGGGACAAATGGACGCGAACCAGCCGGTTCAGCCGAAACAGAGAAATTTCATACTGGGACATCTGGGCCGCAGGGACACGAGGGACATGGATAGCTGAAAAGGCCGAGAACCAATCAAATCATGACACGTGTCACAAGGGAAAAGGTCAAAAAGTCAAAGGGTGAGTTTTGAAGGGTCAGCCCGAACCAATGGGATAGTGCCACGTGTCCCAGCTAGGGCCCACAAGGAAATTTCAAAGGAAAGCCCACAGAAAGGTGGAGGAGAGAGAATTATTCAGTGAATCAGAGCCTACCACGTGTCGTCCAGGTGGCGAAGCGCAGGAAAATATTTCAAAATCCGTTTTGGTCTGTTCCGTGCCCTAAATCTTTAGATCGTCATATCTTTTGATCCAGAGCTCGGATTTGCACGTTCTTTATATCAACGGAAAGCTGTTGAACTTATATACATGATTTTGGGATCAATCTCGAATTTTTGTGCAGTCTGGAGAGAGAAAATTGAGAAACAGATCTGACGCGTGATAATGGCCAAAAGCGACGTTTCAACAACCAGTTTTAATGCACATGGGTCGCATTCTTCTTCAGCATGGCCAGAAGTGATGTCTCAACCACCGATTTTAATGAAGAATGTGTTTTGGTCAATGGTTGGGCTGCTTACATGTTTTCCTATGTTTTCTGTCTCCTGGGATTGACCGATGCATTGTATAAAGCCAAATTTGGCTCATTTAAAAAAAAAAAACAAGTTGTTCATCTTTTCTGCTCTGCCCTCCCTACTTTTATTCTCTAGGGTTGAAAATGGAGTTCGAACCTCCTCCTTGCTCTGTAATGGCGTTTTTTCCTTTTACTAATGGAATGATGTTCTGTGCAAACTTCTGGAGCAACAAAAAGCGTGTTTTGTGATGCATCTGTCCATCCTTGTTCGTCTTTTGTTTGTTCTCTTCTTGCCTCTCTTCATTGTAGGTATTCGCCATGTTTGAATGTTCATTGTAGGTCTGGAGCTGTGTTCATGGAGTTTTGGGACATTTTCTGTGTGAAATCTATCCTTGGGCCTGTGATGCATCTGTCCATCCTTCCCATTGCTCACCTCTCTTTGTCCCATGGCAGTTTTGATAGATGCTCAACATTCTCCTTCTCTGGTGTATCACCGTTTTAGTGTAGGCTTTTGTTCTTTTCCTTTCTCTCTCTCTCTCTGTCTCCTTAGCATGGTTAGATTAGGATTAGATTAGCTTGCCTGCATTGGAATAGCTTGTGGCAGGTAGTTTAGGAGCAGGAACCAGCCTTCTCTGGAGATTCCTTTCTCATTTTACAGGTCCCACACCTGGAGAAAGGATTCAATGTTGTGCAATCACACTGGATGCCTGAGTGATCAACCTAGAAGCCCGATCTGCATCCAGGGGTGCTGTGATTTTGCACTAAGAAGTTGTATGGTGAATTTTATAGAAAACTCCCAGAAAGTGACCAAGGGTGCCCTTATAGTAGAAAGAGGTAACAAAGTTAGTACCTTATATTTAACTAGTATTTTTTATTATTGTAATTTATTTTTTACAAAATCAAATGCAACATTATGTGTAACACCTTTGAAAAATTATTATATTCCTCTTTTGCATTGCAAGCATTGACATGTGATTTTATTGATGAGGTGTGTTCCTTTGATTGTTGAAGATCATGTTTGCTATGGTTAAGTAATTTCTAATCTTGGATTCATTAGACTGAAATATTGTTGTTTGCAAAGAATCCATTTTAACATCTGGTAATGATGGTTACAAACTTATCTCTATTAACTGACTCATCCTTTGATCAATTCCATTTATCCAAGGTATGTTTTAAATATCCTTACCTGGTTTGAATGGTAAACTGACATTCATAGGTTGTGAGACATAACGAACTAGACTCTTGTATGTTTACAACTTCTTTATTATCTTGTAAGATCATGCCTGCATTATTTTTTATGTTTTGTGCTCGGTTCTTCTTGATTGATCTCTGTAGGATGCATAAAAGTGTTAAGGAAAAGAGGCATACGTCAAGACTATTGTCAAAATAAAAAAAATAAAAAAACTAAGTCCCTATGAGATCTATCCTAGCGGGATTCTAAACTAAGGTAATTATACCTATCGTCTACCTATGTCTATTTTGTTGGGATGGCATCCTAACCTAAGTTATTTGTACTAAGTTGGAATAAGGGGGAAATAACCTAATGTGATGCTAGGTTATTTCTAATCTAATACTTAATACTATTTGGTTATGAATTATGATCCAACCTAAGATGGTGATTTACCTATTTCCATGTTTATAACTTAAGGTTAATACTTTAAAAACTAGCCTAAGGTCTTATCCTAAGATAATGGTATCTATCCTAAACTATTGAAATATGGAAAGGGGAACTAAGGGTTGTAAGGCAAGTGGGAAGCTAGGTGACGGTTCCTAAGCTATTAATGTGATTTGATTTTTAGAAATTAATGGGGCAATGTACTTCCAGTTTAGGAAAGGGCGTGGAATTTGAAAGAAGCTGATGTGGATTCATCACTAAGGTTTAGTGATGCATGCAGAATTTCAAATAGGCTTCACCAATTTTGGATGGGGGTGGCAAGGAGAGATAGGTAGGAATTTGAGAGTAAATGGAATTAATGAGTCTAGGTTTTTGTGAGAAAACCATCTTGGAAACCATGCAAGAGGATTCTTTGGGGGTTGTTTGGTCTTTTATGATTTGTGATTTTTACTCTACATTTAGCTATCTGGTTCTTCGAACCAACCATTTGATCTTCACTTTTTGGCTATTTTTGGTTTCCCTAGTCTATTTTTGATTCAAGGGAAGTATATGAGGCATTGGGCAAAGATATTTTAGTTGTTGATCTTTCTTAGAGAATAAGAAGTGATGAAATCTTGGCTAGAAGTCTGTTTCAAATCGAAAGAAGCACTATCAACCATGATAGGTTCTACCCATTAAAATTTCTTTCTTTTCTCTAAATGTTTCATTAAAATAAATCTGCTCTCAAGAGATAAAAGGGTTTCTATTTTTGTTTGGTTACTTGCTTCATATGGAAAGAATATCTATTCTTCTAGTTATGGGAACCTTTGTATGATAATGTTGGTTTTGGATGTTTTCTCTCTAAGTAGTTTAATGGTGAAATTCATATAGAACTTTCGAGACTTTAGTGTTTTGATTAAAACATGCATTAAGGACTGTCTTCTCGAAAAATATTTTGAGTAAATGGTTTTTGGTTTGAGTTTCAAACTGGAAGTCTCTTTAGAAATTTGAAAATAAAAGGGATACTTCTCTCTGATGCATCTTTGATTTTGAAAATTTGTATTATTTCTCTTTTGGTCTGTATGGATATATATTTAACGTATTCCAAGAACTCGAACTTACATGAAAACATGTAAAGGATATCTTGTTTCCCTCTATTCTGGGTAACCTGCGTTATTTAAACTCAATGTATTTGATTGTTTTGAAAGATAGGTGATTATCCTTTTTAAAAATGTATCTTGTTTTGTGAAGATATAGTACTTATGTTTCAGGATTGTATTGTATACTTTGTTCTTCAATATGAACTCAAACTCATTTAAAAGTAATCGTTAATGGGTATTTGAAGTATTTGGAAGTGTTGTGTTCCATACTTCAATTTGTGTTAAATATGGAAGGAATAATTACCCTTTCTTTGCACTGAAATTCTCTGCCTAGAACCTTATGTTTTTGATGGAGCTATGTAAGTTATTGTAGTTGGAATCACTACTACAGTTTGTATTTGTGAGGAATATAGAAACAATGTTTGACTTTAAACTTCGTGTTAGGTTTTTGTATTCTCTATCAAAACTTTTGAATGGACTTATAGGTTTTAAAAGTGAATTTGGAATTCAATTGTTAAAATAGTAGTGAATAAGTTATTGGTTTGGATCCTTTCTATTGAAGTTTCAAATAAATTTTGGGAAGTTAAGTTTTGTTCAATGGTTGAAGTTCTATTTGCTTGAACTACTCTGTAGATCGACTCTCTCTCTCTCTCCAAGTTTGTAGGGTGTTTACCTTCCTAGGTATTGTTGACTTCGTGAGTTCAACTCTCTGCCCTTTTGATCTTGGATAAGGTAATGAAAACTCACTCTCCAGAACTAAAAAATTCTTTTTGGTTGTTTAAACTTAACTTGTTGCTAGTTGATTGTGGAGAGTTCATAGGAATAGTTGAATGTTTAGGCAACTTTTTGGACTATCATTTTTGGTATAGGTGAAAAACCAAACCATTCCCATTTGATCTTTCTTGATCTTAGCTATTTTGTATGGAATCAATTGTCTTGTAAATTCAGGGTAGTGTATAGCTGAGTGTATCCTGTAGAAAGGAAAACATAATCATTTCTTGTCTAACTATTTTTGAATGGCTGATTCATGCATCATTAGGAAATTATTTTCTGATGGACTCCTCTCTATACACTCAATAGTAATAAGATCTTTCCCTAGATGGATACGAGTAAGAAATAATCCTTTTGTAAGTCTTACCATTTTTTATGGAACGTATGGTTTCAGATCACTAATTGATATCTCCAATAATGTTGAATGATTCATAAGGGTTGTAAGTGAGTTGATGACTGTTTTTTTTCTCTCCCTACTTGGATTGAATTGAGATTCTTGTTAATGGTTATTGTCTCTTAAATGATGAATCTTTTTATTGGTTTCCGTGACTGATAAAGTTATGTAGGTAATAGTTTATGTACTTTCTAAACCTGATTTCTATCTCTTAGAAGAATGGTGAGTTGTGGATAGTCTATATTGATTCTTCTTCTTAATTATTTAAGTTGTAGGATGTTTACTCTTCTTTTCTGAAGATTCATATGAGAATTCGGTTTAACCAAATGACAAAAGAAATTGTAAACTATGTACCATTCAGTTCGTTCTCATTCCTTTATATAAAAACCTATTATAGGTTTAGATGAATTAGTTACATAAATTTTATTATGTAATTGATTACTAATGATTACTATTTACTTCTCTACTTAAATTATGATTAAGGAGTTTTGTACATTGTTTCAATTATTTGAAATGAAACATTGATGTTGGTAAATAATTTTCCAGTATTGATAAGAAGCTAATATAAGAACCTAGGTTTTATAATTTAACGTAGAATTAGGATACCACATCTGAATTATCATTCTCTTATTTATTTAACTTGTTGAATGATTCATCCTAAATATGTACTATGCTGAAATGAACTTGTTTGTACATGATTTCTAGACACTTGGTAAAAATGACAAGATGGTATTTGATTCTGAAAGCAACTCTTTTCATTTTTGTAGTAAAGTTAATTCTACATTTCAAATTCAGAAATAATTATGAAATAATTAAATGTCAAGAGTTGTTTTTTGATATAAATAATTAATTGTTTGGGACAATACTTATCTTATATATTGCAGTAGTTGCTGATTATATTATGATATTTTCTTAAAACTGAATTCTGATTTATTATTTGTACTTCTTTTTGGGTTGTTATTACTTATTCTTATTTTTATGATTATAATAATTGTTTCATTAGATCAGAGTTGTTTTAATGGAACAATTAGTTTAATGTACTTAGTTTTAATGCTTAGTGCTTATCATGCTCGGTTTAATGAATTGACCCGTGCTAACAATTTTTGAATATGGACTTGGTAAGTGATAAAAGAAGGCAATAACTTTTATGATGTGTTGGTTGATTTAAATTCTGGCTCTTATGTAGTGAATTCAGATTCATTATTGAGTTGTATTGACAATGGAAAAGTTGTATTTTGTTATGATCTTAATGTTGATTGGCATGAAGTATGTCTAAAATGCATAGATTTGTAAACTGTGTATTGTTATCATGATGAATTTAAAATTTTAGAGATCTACTTTAAATGGTTGTGAATTTCTCTTGTACTTTTATTAAGGAAATTGGAATACTATCTTGTTGATATTCTTCATACCTATTTGTATACCTATCTTTGTTATCATTTATTAAGTTGGAAGGAGGGAAATAGTTAAATCTCCATTACTAATGACACAGAGTTGTTTGAGTATATATAAGATGATTGTTCACTATCCAAATAATTATCTAATATAATGTAGTAGTTTGTGTAATGGATATTATGATCTTTACTATAGAAATTTTGAATCTAGATTTATTAGGGCATGACAAACCCTATCACTTTATGGATGTTATTAGTTATGACTCATTTAGTATCATTAAATTAATTGTTTCATTAAAGAAGGAGCTTGTTTCTAATGTTAATCAATTAGTTGAATGCACTGTTTAATGCTTAGTGCTTATCATGCTTAGTTCAACCTGAATGTGACCAGTTGCTACAAAATATTTGAATAGATAGACTTTGTAAGTGATAAAAGAAGGCAATAAATTTTATGATGTATTGACTGATTTAAATTTTGGCTCTTTTGTAAAGAATTACAGATTCAATCTTGAGTTGTATTGAAAAAAGAAAATTTGTATTCTTGTTATGATCTTAATGTTGTTTGACATGCAGTATGCCTAAAATGCATAGATCTTGTAAAGTGTATATTTTTATCATGATGAATTGAAAAGTTTGGAGACTCTACTTCAAATTTTTGTGTAAAATTCTCTTATACTTTTTATAAAGGAAATTGGAATGTTATCTTATCGATATTCTTCATATCTGTTTGTATACTTATCTTCTATTATCATTTAATCAGTTAGATAGGAGGGAAATAATTCAATAGCTCCGTTACTAAGATGCATCTTGCTAAAGTTACATAAGATGAGGTTCTTTATCTAGACTAATTATAGTATAATAATGGGATGTGTAATGGACATACAATTAAACTATAGAAATTGTGAAAGATAAAAAAGGGCATGACAAACCCTAACACTTAATCATGTAGAGGAAGAATCTTCCTAGATCTCAAAAGAATGTAAAACGAAAAGAATGGCTGTTTTCGATTGTTAATCATTTAGACTTCATTTTTATGAAGTATAATCTTGTTGAACCTATGTGGTTGCTACACCTTATTTGAATGGATAAGTTACTTTAAACAAAGGAAATAACTTTTATGATGTGTTGGTTGATTTAAATTCTGGCTCTTATGTAGTGAATTCAGATTCATTATTGAGTTGTATTGACAATGGAAAAGTTGTATTTTGTTATGATCTTAATGTTGATTGGCATGAAGTATGTCTAAAATGCATAGATTTGTAAACTGTGTATTGTTATCATGATGAATTTAAAATTTTAGAGATCTACTTTAAATGGTTGTGAATTTCTCTTGTACTTTTATTAAGGAAATTGGAATACTATCTTGTTGATATTCTTCATACCTATTTGTATACCTATCTTTGTTATCATTTATTAAGTTGGAAGGAGGGAAATAGTTAAATCTCCATTACTAAGATACAACTTTTAAAGTTGTATTAGATGTTGTTCACTATCCAAACAATTATAGTATAATTATGGGATGTGTAATGGACATACAATTAAACTATAGAAATTTTGAAAGATAAAAAAGGGCATGACAAACCCTATCACTTAATCATGTAGAGGAAGACTCTTTAGATCTCAAAAGAATGTAAAATGAAAGAAGGGCTTTTTCTATTGTTAATCATTTAGACTTCATTTTTATGAAGTCTACTCTTGTTGAACCTATGTGGTTGCTACACCTTATTTGAATGGATAAGTTACTTTAAATGAAGGCAATAACTTTTATGATGTGTTGGTTGATTTAAATTCTAGCTCTTATGTAGTGAATTCAGATTCATTATTGAGTTGTATTGACAAAGGAAAAGTTGTATTTTGTTATGATCTTAATGTTGATTGGCATGAAGTATGTCTAAAATGCATAGATTTGTAAACTGTGTATTGTTATCATGATGAATTGAAAATTTTAGAGATCTACTTTAAATGGTTGTGAATTTCTCTTGTACTTTTATTAAGGAAATTGGAATACTATCTTGTTGATATTATTCATACCTGTTTGTATACCTATCTTTGTTATCATTTATTAAGTTGGAAGGAGGGAAATAGTTAAATCTCCGTTACTAAGATACAACTTTTAAAGTTGTATTAGATGTTGTTCACTATCCAGACAATTATAGTATAATTATGGGATATGTAATGGACATACAATTAAACTATAGAAATTTTGAAAGATAAAAAAGGGCATGACAAACCCTATCACTTAATCATGTAGAGGAAGACTCTTTAGATCTCAAAAGAATGTAAAATGAAAGAAGGGCTTTTTCTATTGTTAATCATTTAGACTTCATTTTTATGAAGTATAATCTTGTTGAACCTATGTGGTTGCTACACCTTATTTGAATGGATAAGTTACTTTAAACAAAGGAAATAACTTTTATGATGTGTTGGTTGATTTAAATTCTGGCTCTTATGTAGTGAATTTAGATTCATTATTGAGTTGTATTGACAAAGGAAAAGTTGTATTTTGTTATGATTTTAATGTTGATTGGCATGAAGTATGTCTAAAATGCATAGATTTGTAAACTGTGTATTGTTATCATGATGAATTGAAAATTTTAGAGATCTACTTTAAATGGTTGTGAATTTCTCTTGTACTTTTATTAAGGAAATTGGAATACTATCTTGTTGATATTCTTCATACCTGTTTGTATACCTATCTTTGTTATCATTTTAAGTTGGAAGGAGGGAAATAGTTAAATCTCCGTTACTAAGATACAACTTTTAAAGTTGTATTAGATGTTGTTCACTATCCAAACAATTATAGTATAATTATGGGATGTGTAATGGACATACAATTAAACTATAGAAATTTTGAAAGATAAAAAAGGGCATGACAAACCCTATCACTTAATCATGTAGAGGAAGACTCTTTAGATCTCAAAAGAATGTAAAATGAAAGAAGGGCTTTTTCTATTGTTAATCATTTAGACTTTATTTTTATGAAGTATAATCTTGTTGAACCTATGTGGTTGCTACACCTTATTTGAATGGATAAGTTACTTTAAATGAAGGCAATAACTTTTATGATGTGTTGGTTGATTTAAATTCTGGCTCTTATGTAGTGAATTCAGATTCATTATTGAGTTGTATTGACAAAGGAAAAGTTGTATTTTGTTATGATCTTAATGTTGATTGGCATGAAGTATGTCTAAAATGCATAGATTTGTAAACTGTGTATTGTTATCATGATGAATTGAAAATTTTAGAGATCTACTTTAAATGGTTGTGAATTTCTCTTTTACTTTTATTAAGGAAATTGGAATACTATCTTGTTGATATTCTTCATACCTATTTGTATACCTATCTTTGTTATCATTTATTAAGTTGGAAGGAGGGAAATAGTTAAATCTCTGTTACTAAGATACAACTTTTAAAGTTGTATTAGATGTTGTTCACTATCCAAAAAATTATAGTATAATTATGGGATGTGTAATGGACATACAATTAAACTATAGAAATTTTGAAAGATAAAAAAGGGCATGACAAACCCTATCACTTAATCATGTAGAGGAAGACTCTTTAGCTCTCAAAAGAATGTAAAATGAAAGAAGGGCTTTTTCTATTGTTAATCCTTTAGACTTCATTTTTATGAAGTCTACTCTTGTTGAACCTATGTGGTTGCTACACCTTATTTGAATGGATAAGTTACTTTAAATTAACCTCATGATGTCTGCTTTCCTTTTTTTGGATAATTGCATGTTATGCCAAAGTTAATGAATATAAACAAAAAAAATCAGGAGTTAATGAATTTATTTTATATTAATTCAATCAAATATGGATGAAGAACTTAAGGAGTGATGTGATTAGGGTTTTGCAAGTTTGTTGTAATCTGAATCTTAATCCTAAATTAATTAGTGTTAATGATATCATAGGGGTATGTACTTTATGATGAATTAGTTCTTATGGATGTTGGCACACGCCAACTGCAGAACTGTGCCTTCAAGAAGACTAGGGTCTTCTTGAGGATATAGTGTTACAGTTGACATGTGGTAGCACCCTTCTACATTTTTTCATCTAGATCTACACACATCTAGACTTGAACTTAGATTCTCTCTAGGTCAAGTTAGTAACATGCTTTGAAATAGGAAGTAGCTTCCTATGACTCAGGGTATCTAGGCACATTCAATCGACTTAGATTGGTTGAGTATGCCCATATACCCTAGGTCATCGTGAGAATCTCCCTATAACAAATTATGTTGCTAACCTGGGTTAGGATCAAACCTTGGGCAAGTGGATTGAAAAAAGTCAGTAAAGACCATTCTAGATAACATAAGAGTGAGGTGAAGGATGTATTCTGATTTGATGAGTATGTTGTCTAGGAATAGAAACATGAACAATATGTTGGAAATCTTTGGCCAAAGTATCACAAGTTGTTGGTTTTGTTGTCCTATGACACCTAGTTTAAAGAAATGTGATGTCAGATGAATATTGGTAACAAATATTTAGATAGGTTCTTTAAACATATCACTCAGTACTCCGAATAGGGTAAGTAAACCAAGTATACGTAGTATACATAAATTATTCCATACTTAAAGACAAACATGAGAGATCAGTTAGAAAATGAGTAATGAAATGAGAGATTGGTACTTTACCGAGTCATTTACAGTTGCATATGGTTATATGTTATGAGATTGATTAGCATTGAATGTGTGTTCTAAATAATGTTTTATTTAGAACAGAGAACAGTATCTAAGAAAAAAAATCCCTTATTTCTAAAGTCATAAAATGGGAATGCTACATCTTGGTATCAGAGTTGAAGGTTGTAACTTTTGGGCCTATTGTGTCCATAATCTGATAAAACTTAAATTTTCTTGTTAACAGAAAATGGTTAGAACAAGAGGAAATGTTCTAAATAATCCTCCACCTGAGGAAGGAGCAGCAACAGCCCAAAAACTTGATGAGATCCTTACTTCCCTGTTGGACACAAGAGATCATTTGGATGTACTTGAACAACAAGTAATGGGAAATGAGGAGGAAGAAGATTTTAGTCATAATTATCAGCCACCTCCTGAGGACAACGCCAATTTGGGTGTTGATAATAACAATGTGAAAATCCCTAATCAACCAAAAAACAAAAAGGCTAGGCTGGTAGCTGAACTCACTAATGATATAAAAAGGATAAGTCCACCAAAATTTGATGGCACCACCTTAGAAGATGGAGCTAAGAATTGGATCAACGAAATGGAGAAGTACTTTGCAATAAGGAACTTCTTAGAAGAAACTAAGGCAATATGGGGAGTATATTAGCTTTCCTATGAAGCATCTTCATGGTGGGATATTTGTAACGCTGAGTTGAATATTGATGAAACTAATATTACTTGGGATCAATTTAAAAGTTACTTTAGGAAACGTTGACTACCACAACTTTATTATGATTAAAAAATGATTGAATTCCAGAACTTAGCTGAAGGAAAGATAACTGTAAGTGATTATTGGGAGTAGTTTACTAAACTCCTTAAGTATGTACCTCAGTATCAAATAGATGAGAAGTTTAGGATACATAACTTCATCATGGGATTGAATCCTGTTATAGGAGGAGAGGTGCATGTTCACATCCGAACCACTATGGAAGGGGTTTTTGAAAAATCCATAAGGTAGGAACATAAATTAAAGGTAATTTCTTCTCATAAAGAGGAAGTAAGGAAGAAATTCCCCAACTCCTCTTCATCATCTCTTATACCTAAGAAAGGACCATGGAAGAAATTTAGAATGAAAAGTAAGTTTTTCAGCTAATAATAATAAGAAAACAACAACAAATAAGTCTGTTGGAAATGCACGAAACAACTTTGTCAATAATAATAATAATAGATAGAAGTCTTATGGAGGTCAGAATGATAACTATAAGGCTAGAAATAAATCTGAGCCTAGAAAGGGACCTATAGGAGGCTTTTATAACTGTGGCAAAGATCATTACGCAAATCAATGTCCTTCAAAAAATGATGATCAAAGTCAGCAGCACAAGATACATGCTACAGTAGCTAACAAGTAGGCTAAAAAATAGGTCACGCCCATAGAAGTTTCAGGTAAGTTATTTGGCATACCTGTAACTATTCTTTTTGATACCAGAGCTACTGAATGTTTTATTTTTAGTAAATTAGCATTGAAACTAAAAAGAAAAGATGGAAAAATGGATAAAACATGGACTGTACATTATGGGAATAATGTTGTTCATATAGTTAGTATGTGTCTTTTGGGAGTATTCATTGACTTGCCTAGTTTTTCCACTGAAGTTGATCTTTATGTTGCTCCTTTGGGGTCTTATGATGTAATCATAAGTGTTAATTGGTTAGCTGAGCATAAAGAAAAAGTGGACTATTTTGAAAAACATATTAGTTATTTAGATGATCTACAAACAATAGTAGAGATTCAGGGTGTGAAACATGAGATTTTAGTTAGGAAACTGTCATCTATGCAACATGAAAAGGCCAAAAATAAAGGTTGTACCTTATATGCAGTAAAAATTTATGAATTCACTAAGGAAAACAGTGAATTCATGGAACGATATCCACTGTTACGAAACTATAGTGATGTGTTTCTGGAAGAGTTACCATGTCTTCCCCCTAAAATATAATTTGATTTCATAATTGAAATCAATCCTAGAATTAAGCCTATTTCTAAGGCACCTTATCAAATGACTACTATAGAATTATTAGAGCTTAAGGAATAGTTGCAAGAAATTTTTTCTAAAGTTTTAATTAGACCGAGTGTTTCACCTTGGGGAGCACCGATAATTTTGTGAAAAAGAAAGATGGAACACTTAGATTGTGCATTGATTACAGAATGTTAAACAAAGCAATAATCAAGAATAGATATCCACTCCCTAGAATTAATGATCTATTTGATCAGATGCATGGAGCATCGGTATATTCTAAGATAGATATTTGATTTGGATATCATCAATTACAGATTAAGGATGAGGACATTCATAAAAAAGATTTTAGAACAAGGTATGGACATTGTGAGTTCATAGTTTTACCCTTTGGATTAACAAATGCACCTGCAGCTTTTATGAATTTGATGAACAATATTTTTCAAGAATATTTGGACAAATTTGTGCTTGTATTCTTGGACGACGTTCTCATATATTCTAATAGTATTGAGGAATACCATGAGCATTTAAGGATAGTTTAGGAAATTTTTAGAAAGAGATGCTTTTATGGTAAGCTATCTAAATGTTCTTTCTATGATACAGAAGTTTACTATTTGGGTCATGTTATTAGTAAGAATGGAATTGTTGTAGATCCCTCAAAGATTTTAGCTATAACTGAGTGGCCTGCACCAAAGAATGTACATGAAGTTAGAAGCTTCATGGGTCTTACTGGTTACTATAGAAAATTTATACAATATTTTTCCAAAGTTGTTGCACTAATAACTTCATTACAAAAAAAGGATAAGAAGTTTGTTTAGAATGATAAATGTGAATTTACATTCAGAACTTTGAAGGATTAGTTAACATCAGCACCTATTTTAGCTATACTAGACCCTAATGGAGACTTTACTATTGTGACGGATGCATCTGGGGAAGGTCTTGGAGGTATTTTATTACAAAATGATCATGTCATAGCTTACGAAAGTAGAAAACTAAAGTTACATGAGTTGAATTATGCTCCACATGATTTAGAGCTTGATGCAATTGTTCATACACTACAAGTTTAGAGGCATTATCTGCTTGGTAAGCCTTTTAAATTAAAAATTGATCATCTTGGGCTGAAGTATATTTTCACTCAGCCAAATCTAAATGCAAGACAACGAAGGTAGTTAGATTTTTTGTCTCAATATGATTTTGACATAAATTACATTAAAGGTAAGGAAAATAGGGTAGTTAATGCTCTAAGTCATAAGAAGCACATTTTTGCTTTTATAACATTAAGAAATTAGTTTACAGATGAAGTAAAAAAGTGTTATGGAATCTGATTCCTATTTTCAGCAAGTAAAAAACAGCACTTGTTGCAGATCCAAAGGACATGAGATATAAAGGTTTTCACCTTGGTAACGAAGGAATCTTATGATTTGAAAACAGAGTATACATACCTTTGCTAAATGATTTGAGAAAGAAATTATTAGCTGAATTTCATAATTCTCCTTTTTCTGGACACCCCAGCATAACAAAGATGTTTGCTGATATAAAATAACAATATTTCTGGAAAGGAATGAAAAAATATGTTATAGAGTTTGTGACACATTTCTTAGAATGTCAATGTGTTAAAATTGAACATATGCATCCAACCATTTTATTGTATCCTCACAGCATAGCACAGTACAAATGGAAAGTAATAAGCATGGATTTTGTTCAAGGGTTTCCTATGTCAAGGAATAAACATGATGTTATTTTGGTTATTGTTGATAAACTAACAAAAGTAGCACATTTTATTGTTGGTAATCTAAAGGATGACTCACCTGTTTTGGCAAAAAGGTTTCTTCATGAGATTTTTAGATTACATGGAGTACCTGAATTAATCATAACTGATAAAGATCCTATAATGAATTCAAGGTTTTGGAAAACACTTAATTTAGCTCTAGGGACTAAGTTGAATTTTAGTTCTGCATATCATCCAGAAAGGAACAGATGGTCAGATTGAAAGATTTAACCAAGTTATAGAGGATATGTTGTAGATGTATTGTATGGATCAATAGTATAAGTAGGAAGAGTATCTTCCATTAGTTGAATTTATGTACAATAATACATATCATGCTTCTCTAAAGATGGCAACTTTCAAAGTATTGTATGGAAGAAAATGCAAAACTCCTGTTATTTGGGACAACATTGAGGATAGAGAGGTAATTGGGCCTGAAATCCTTACAGAAATGGAACAACAAGTTAAAATGATTCATGAACGCTTGAAAGAAGCAACAGATAGGCAAAAGAGTTATGCTGAATTGAAGTGGGTTGATAGGAAATTTGAACTTGGTGAGAAGGTATTTCTTTGGGTTAAACCGAAAAAGAGCTCTATAACTTTTGGCAAGGCTGCCAAGTTATCACCTCATTACATGGGACCTTTGAAATAGTTGAAGTAATCAACCCTATAGCTTATCATTTAGCATTACCTCCTACTTTGTCATGAATGCATGATTTTTTCCATATTAATTTTCTTAAGAAATACATTTCAGATTTATCACATGTGTTAAATTGGAATTCCTTACAAGTCCAAGACCTGGGAATAATCGTGGTTAAACCCATATAAGTGCTAGAAACTCACCAATTGCATTTAAGAAATCGTGAAATAAGTCAATGTAAGGTCCAGTGGAATTAGTTTAACGAGGAAAGTGTAACTTGGGAAAATCTGGAAGATATGAAAGTTATTTTTCCATATTTATTTGAACATAATTAATTCTGATGACTGATAAAAATTTATGATTTTATCTTTATATGACAATAAGTTTACCAATTTTGGGTAGATATTTTTTATTTTAAATAAATAGCTATGTAAATGTTGATTTTTGGAGCTTTAAAATTTTGATATGTTAAGAACATATGAAAAGAAAGTGAATAAATTGATTTCCCTTAATGTAAATTGTTAAAATAAGATAATCATCGGGATGATGATTCCTTTTAGGAGGGAATTATGTAACACCTTTGAAAAATTGTTATATTCCTCTTTTGCATTACAAGCGTTGACATGTGATTTTCTTGATGAGGTGTGTTCCTTTGATTATTGAAGATCATGCTTGCCATGGTCAAGTCATTTCTACTCTTGGATTCATTCAACTGAAATGTTGTTGTTTGCAAACAATCCATTTTCACATCTGGTAATGATGGTTGCAAACTTATCTCTATTAATTGACTCATCCTTGGATCAATTACAATAATTCAAGGTATGTTTTAAATATCCTTACCTAGTCTGAATGGTAAATTGACATTCATATTTTTTGAGACATAACGGATTGAACTCTTTTATGTTTACAACTTATTTATTATCTTATAAGAGTGTGCCTACATTATTTTGTATGTTTTGTGCTTGGGTCTTCTTGATTGATCTTTGTAGGACGAATAAGGGTGTTAAGTGAAAAGAGGCCTGCATCAGGACTATTTTAAAATAAATAAATAAATAAAATAAAAATAGGTCCTAGACCTATGAAATCTATCCAAGTGGGATTCTAAACTAAGGTAATTATACCTATCTGCTACCTATGTCTATTTTTTTGGGATGGAATCCTAACCTAAGTTGTTTGTACTAAGTTGGAATAAGGAGGAAATAACCTAAGGTGATGCTCGGTTATTTCTAACCTAATACCTAATACTATTTGGTTATGAATTATGATCTAACCTAAGATGTTGATTTACTTATTTCTATGTTTATAACTTAAGGTTAATACTTTAAAAACTAGCCTAAGGTCTTATCCTAAGCTAATGGTATCTATCCTAAACTATTGAAATATGGAAAGGGGGCCTAAGGGTTGTAAGGAAAGTGGGAAGCTAGGTGACGGTTCCTAAGCTATTAATGTGATTTGATTTTTGGAAATTAATGGGGCAGTGTACTGCCAATTTAGGAAAGGGCATGGAATTTGGAGGAAGCTGACATGGATTCATCACTAAGGTTTAGTGATGCATGTAGAAGTTCAAATAGGCTTCACCAATTTTGGATGGTAGTGGTAAGGAGAGATAGGCAGAAATTTGAGAGTAAATGGCATTAATGAGTCTCAGTTTTTGTGATCAAACCATCTTAAAAACCATGCAGGTGGATTTGTTGGGGGTTGTTTTGTCTTGCATGCTTTGCGATTTTTTCTTTGCATATAGCTATTTGGTTCTTCGAACCAGTAGTTCAATCTTCACTTTCTGGCTATTTTTGGTTTCCTTGGTCTATTTTCAATTCAAGGGAAGTATATGAGGCATTGGGGAAAGATATTTTTAGTTGTTGATATTTCTTGGAGAAGAACAAGTGTTGAAATTTCATATGGAAGTCTTCTTCAAATCAGCAGAATCACTATCAGGCATGATAGGCTCTACCCATTAATATTTCTTGTTTTTCTCTAAATGTTTCTTTAAAATAACTTTTCTCTCAGGAGATAAAAGGGTTTATGTTTTTGTTTGGTTACTTGCTTCATATGGAAATAATATATATTGTATTAGTTATGGGAACCTTTGTATGATAATGTTGGTTTTGGATGTTTTATCTTTGAGTAGTTTAATGGTGAAATGCATATAGAACTTTCGAGACTTTAGTTTTTGGATTAAAAAATGCATTCAGAACTGTCTGCTCAAAAAAGAGCTTGAGTAAATGGTTTTTGGTTTGAGTTTTAAATTGGAAGTCTCTTTATAAATTGGAAAATAAAAGGGATACTTCTCTTTGATGCATATTTGAGTTTGAAAATTTGTATTATTTCTCTTTCTGTCTGTATGGATATATATGTAATGTATTCCAAGAACTCAAACTTGCATGAAAATGTGTTAAGGATATCTTGTTTCCTTCTATTCTGGGTAACCTGCATTATTTAAACTGAATGTCTTTAATTATTTTGAAAGATAGGTGAATATCATTTTAAAAAATTGTATCTTGTTTTGTGAAGATATAGTACTTCTGTTTCGGGACTGTATTGTATACTTTGTTCTTCAATATGAACTCGAACTCATTTGAAAGAAATCGTTAATGATTATTTAAAGTATTTGGAAGTGTTGTGTTCCGTACTTCAACTTGTGTTAAATCTGGAAGGAATAATTACCCTTTCTTTGCACTAAACTTCTCTGCCTCAAACCTTATGTTTTTGATAGAGCTGTGTAAGTTATAGTAGTTGGAATCATTGCAACAATTTGAATTCATGAGGAATATAGAAACAATGTTTGACTTTAAACTTCATGTTGGGTTTTTGTATTCTCTATCAGAACTTTTAAATGGAATTCTGGGTTTTAAAAAGGGATTTGGAATTCAATTGTTAAAACAATAGTGAATAAGTTCTCGGTTTGGATCCTTTCTATTGAATTTTCATTTAAATTTTGGGAAGTTAAGTTTTGTTCAATGGTTAAAGTTCTATTTGCTCGAACTACTCTATAGATTGAATCTCTCTCTCCAAGTTGTTAGGGTGTTTACCTTCCTAGGTCTATTCAAATTCTTGAGTTTGACTCTCTGCCCTTTTGATCTTGGATGAGGTAATGAGAACTCACTCTCTAGAACTGGAAACTTCTTTGTGGTTGTTTACACTTAACTTGTTGCTAGTTGACTGTGGAGAGTTCATAGGAATAGTGCAATGTTTAAGCAACTTTTGGGACTTTCATTTTTGGTATAGGGGAAAAACCAAACCGTTCCTGTTTGATTTTTCTTGATCTCAGCTATTTTGTATGGAATTAATTGTCTTGTCAATTCAGGGCTGTTTACAGCTGAGTGTGTCCTATAGAATGGAAAACGTAATCATTTCTTGTCTGACTATTTTTGAATGGCTGAGTCATGCATCATTAGGAAAAAAATTTCTGATGGACTCCTCTCTATACACTCAATAGTAAATATGATCCTTCCCTAGATGGATACGAGTAAGAAATAATATTTTTGTAATTCTTACTTTGTTTTATGGAATGTATGGTTTCAGATCACTGACTGATATCTCCAATATTTTTGAATGATTCATAAGGGTTGTAAGTGAGTTGATGACTATTTTTTTTCACTCCCTTCTCAAATTGAATTGAGATTCTTGTTAACGGTTGTTGTCTCTTAAATGATGAATCTTTTTATTGGTTTCCTTGACTAATACAGTTATGTAGGTAATCAGTTATGTACTTTCTGAACCTGATTTCTATCTCTTAGAAAAATGGTGAGTTGTAGATAGTCTATATTGGTTCTTCTTATTTATTTAAGTTGTAGGATGTTGACTCTTCTTTTCTGAAGATGCATATGAGAATTCGGTTTAACCAAATGAGAAAAGAAATTGTAAACTATGTACCATTCAGTTTGTTCTCCTTCCTTTATATAAAAACCTGTTATAGATTTAGATGAATCAGTTGTATAACTTTTATTATGTAATTGATTAGTAATGATTACTATTTACTTCTCTACTTAAATTATGATTAATGATTTTTATACATTGTTTCGGTTATTTGAAATGAAGCATTTATGTTGGTAAATACTTTTCCAGTATTGATAAGAAGCCTAATCTAAGAACCTAGGTTATATTATTTAACCTAGAATTATGTTGCCACATCTGAATTATGATTCTCTTATTTATTTAAGTTATTGGCTGATTCATCCTAAATATGTACTATGCTGAAATGGACTTGTCTGTACATGATTTGTGGAAACTTGGTAAAAATGGCAAGAAGGTCTTTGATTATGAAAGCATCTCTTTTTGTTTATGTAGTAAAGTTATTTTTTATTTCAAATTCAGAAAGAATTATGAAATTATTAAATGTCAAGAGTTGTTGTTTGATATAAATAACTGTTTGGGACAATAATTATCTGATATAATGCAGTAGTTGCTGATTATATTATGATATTTTCTTAAAAGTGAATTCTGATTTATTATTTGTACTTCTTTTAGGGTTGTTATTACTTATTCTTATTTGTATGATTACAATAATTGTTTTATTAAAGCAGAGTTGTTTTAATGTAACAATTAGTTTAATGCACTTCGTTTTAATGCTTAGTGCTTATTATGCTCAGTTTAATGAAATAACCCGTGCTAATAATTATTATAGATGGACTTTGTAACTGATAAAAGAAGGCAATAACTTGTATGATGTGTTGGCTGATTTAAATTCTAGATCTTATGTAGTGAATTCAAATTCATTATTGATTTGTATTGAAAAAGGAAAAGATGTATTTTGTTATGATCTTAATGTTGATTGGCATGAAGTATGTCTGAAAGGAATAGATTTGTAAACTGTGTATTTTTATCATGATGAATTGAAAAGTTTGGAGATCTACTTCAAATGGTTGTGTATTTCTCTTGTACTTTTATTGAGGAAATTGGCATACTATCTTGTTGATATTATCCATACCTGTTTGTATACCTATCTTTGTTATCATTTATTAAGTTGGAAGGAGGTAAATAGTTCAATCTCCCTTACTAAGATAAAACTTGCTAAGTTGCATTAGATGTCGTTAACTATCTAAACTATTATAGTATAATTATGGAATGTGTAATGGACATACAATTAAACTATAGAGATTGTGAAAGATAAAAAGGGCATAACAAACCCTATCACTTAATCATGTAGAGGAAGACTCTTCCTCTCTCAGAAGAATGTAAAATGAAAGAAGGGTGTTTTTTATTGTTAATCATTTAGACTTCATTTTTTATGAAGTCTACGCTGGTTGAACCTATGTGATTGCTACACCTTATTTGAATGGATAAGTTACTTTAAATTAACCTTACTATGGTGACTGTCCTATTTTTGGATAACTGCTTGTTATGCCAAAGTTAATGAATATAAACATAAACAATCAGGAGTGAATGAAGTTATTTTATTTTAATTCACTCAAATATGGATGAAGAACTTAAGGAGTGATGGAATTAGGGTTTTGCAAGGTTTTTGTAATCTAAACCTTAATCCTAAATTAATTAGTGTTAATGATCTCCTAGGGGTATTTACTTTATGTTGAAGCAGTTCTGACGAATGTTGGCATGCGTCAACTACAAAACTGTACCTTCGATAATACTAAGGTCTTCTCAAGGATACAGTGTTGCATTTGACATGTGGTAGCATCCTTCCACATTTGTTCATCTAGATCTACACACATCAGGACTTGAACTTAGTGTTTTTGCAAATCAGAAGCACCCTTGGATGTTGATCAGGCTTCTAGTTTGACATCTTGGACATCCAGTGTGATTGCACAACATTAAATCTTTTCCCCAAGTGTGGGACTTGTAAAATAGGAAAAGAATCTCCAGTTTAGAGGTCGGTTCCTCAACTCCTCTTATCAGATGTATTACTTGCAAGTTATACAGAGGTTTCAAACTCAAAATCCTACTCTAAATCCCAAAGTAGACAGAGATAGAGAATGTAAAAAAACTGAAACTAGTGCTAATAAGGTGATGCACCAAAAGAGTGGTGAGCATTTCTTACTTCTGTAGATTGACACAGTTGATAAAAATGCAACAATACTTCATGCACAAATTGATAACTGTAATGGAGGGTTAGAGATGGATCAAACAAAACAAATAGAGGATTAAAACTTATTCACAGAGCCTGTATTGTCATTTTTACATCAAAAAAACTGCTTGCATTACAACACCTGAGAGGAAAAATAGGTTGTAGTCTTGGAAAAGGTATGGTTTTCCACAAAAATCACTTTCAAAGTGACAGAGGGAGCCTACCATACATAAAACATGTTCAACCTTTGAAATATGAGCCAAATCTGGCTTTTACAGTGCAAACAATGACCCCAAGAGAGAGAAATGCGGGAAAATGTGGGAGAGCTTCAACCACTAACCAAAACATAGTAAAATAGCATGGGTGTCCTTACAAGCCCATCCCTAGACATTTTTTTCCATGTTGGGAGAGATTGCGAGCCATTCTTCATTAAAAATGGTGGTTGAAACATCAAATCTGTCCATGACCACGTGCCAGAGGCATTTTTCAATTTTCTCCCTCAAAACTCCCTCAAAATTCAAAACTGAACCCAAAATATTTTAGATAATTTCACCATCTTTCCATTGATATAAATAACGTGAAAATCTGAGCTATGGATCAAAAGATGTGGCCGTTTGAAATTTTAGGGCAAAACAAGGCCAAATTGGATTGGCGAGCAATTTTTTTTAAATTTTTCACTTTTTGGTCATTTGGAAAATTTTCCCAAAAATCCCTACACTCCACCACTCTGGGAGCCACATGGCATGTTCTAATTAGATGCGGGCCCTTTGTGCTTCATTTCCCTTTGTTTTTGCCATTTGAAAATTTTCCAAATATTCCCCATCGGGCCGATGACCTGAGGACACGTGGCATCACATGATTGGGTGCAGAACTTTCCTTCCGGAATTTTCCACAGGCCTGACTGGTATTTTGAAGCCACTGGACACGTGGAAAAATTCTATTGGATCATGTTTTGGAGAGGGGCAATTCAGTTTGAAATTTCCTTCTTTTTCCCTTAGGAAAATTTCCCAAATTTCCCTCGTCTTCCACCGGTCCGGGACACGTGGCATAATCTCATTCGCCGTGGACCCTCTGCAAACATTTTTCCTTTTCATTCTAGCTTTTGGGAAAAAATCCCAATCTCCTCCCATGCTCCGCCACTCCGGGTGCCCATGGACATGTGGCGTAATATGATTGGTCGGTGGGGGCAGTGGGCCAAAACTTCTCCATTCCCTTTTTGCCAAACATTTCGCCAAAATTCTAAGTTCACCTCTGCTCTCCGCCTTTCCGGCCTCTAGTGACATGTGGAAAAATGTGATTGGGCGTGGGCCTTTCCCCTAAAATTTCTCCATGGTGCCAACACTTAGTCATTTTTCAATTTTTTTCCTCATGGACACGTGGCATAGTCTAATTCATTGGCGGGCCCATGGGGTAAAATATCCCTTTTGAAAGCTTTGCCAAATACTTGGTAAAAAACCAAGTTTTCCTCTGACCCCCACCACTTCCTTGGACACGTGGCACAATCTCATTGGCTGTGGGCCTTTCAGGGGAAAATTTCCCACAAAAACTCTGTCGAGCCATAACTTCAAAAATACATGGAGTTAGGAGGAAAAATTTACCTTTCTGGAAATTTGATAAAGAGCTCTATCCAATGGTGCCATTTCCAGAAGGTTTTGAGTGCCTGAAAAGCAAAAAATTATGACTGAGGCACAAGAGAGGGAAGAATGAAAGGAGTTACCCACAAAAATGAGTAAGGGGTACATTTTGGATAATAATTTTGGCGACTCAGAGGGGTCATCTGCCTACTGGATGATAGCGCATGGAGTCATCAAATTCTCTGTTTAGTACCCTAACTAACTAGAATACTGCAAGGAGAAAGATGGAGGGTGGGACATCATCTGATTGGGGCAAGGCATGGAACACACATTCTAGGAATAGCAAGCTTGTTCCAAAGCACTTAGGGAAAACAAAACTAACTACAGTAAAATAATGTGCATAAGTACTTAGAGGAATGGAAACCTAGGCTAATATGTACAAGGTGGAGAATTCCCTTCAATAGCAATGCTTTATATGGATTTCATTGACTAGAATCTACAGTTATTTGCCATCCAGTGAAGACAATTGGAAAGCATTGTTGTCCTTACACTTTGTAACCATGTATGGGCCACTCCAAATGGCATAAAATTTTGAATGCTTTCCCATTTTTTCTCTATCTACATCCCATTCTAACACTAGATCTCCAACTTGGAAAGATATATTCTTTGCTTTTCTATCAAAGGTCTTCTTTATCAAAGCTTGATCCTTCTCCATTGCTTGGGATGCCTGATTTCTGACTTCTTGGAGCTCCGTCAATTCTACATATCTAACCTCCATGGGCTCAAACTCCAACAACTCCAACTGTTTCATGAGTTCCAATGTTGGCAACTCAAGTGACATGGGCAAAATTACCTCTCTTCCATAAACAAGCTTAAATGGAGAGTTACCTGTAGATCTTTTAGGAGTTATCCTATCAGCCCATAAGGCTGATTTCAACTTAGTATGCCAAGACCTCTGATTTTCATCAAGAGTCCTCCTAATGATCCTTAACAAGTTCTTGTTTGTAGATTCAGCCTGGCCATTACCCTGAGGGTAATAATTTGATGAAGTGCTTAGGTAGATCCCATTCTTGACAGCCCACTCAGTCACCTTGGACCCAATGAATGCCAATGCATTATCTGATATTATTGTAGCAGGTATGCCAAATCTGGTTGTTATTCCCTCATTATTTGCTTCCTTGAGTGCTACTACTTCAGTCCACTTGGTGAAATAATCTATTGCTGTTAAAATCCATTTGTGCCCTTGGCTTGAATTGGGATTAATGACTCCAATGAAGTCTAAACCCCATTGCATGAATGGCTATTCAACTGAAATTGGATGCAATGGAAGGGCAGCTAGCCTCTCTTTACCTATGAAGAACGCACAATTCTTGCACCTCTTGATCCATGCATAACAATCGCTGAAAATCTTGGGCCAATAATAGCCAGCCCTCATGATCTTTAGGGTTGTTACTCTTAGTGCAAAATGACCACTAGCTAGTCCACCATGAAACTCTTCCAACACCCTATGAATCTGATTTGTACCAATGCATCTCAGCAGCACTCCATTCACATCTCTTTTGAACAAAACACCATCAACAAGGGCATATAGAACAGCCTGTAACCTGAAGTGTCTTCTTTCGGTCTTGTTCATCTCTAGAGGGCATAGTCCTATGTTTAGGAAGTGCATTATGTCTTGGGTCCAGCAAGGAGTGAGGACACCATCATTCTCCTCTTGAGTGCTTCATTGCTCATGGCTGTCTTGCAACGCCAAAACATCCACCTTCTCATTACATGCTTCCTTTTGTTTGCTCAAAATCAGCTGCTCACACAATCCTTTTCCTCTGACCAACTTGGTGACTTTTATCTCTATGTCATACTCCATGACACGAGTAATCCAACCTGCCCTTTTTTCATTCAAGTATTTGTTGAGGAGGAAATCTTTAACTCCCACATGAGAAACCAGCAACTGAACCTTGTTGTTTGAGACTAGATGCTTGAATTTCTTCAAGATCTTGATTACTACAAAAACATGCTTCTCAATGAAAGAATATCTCACCTCATAATCCTCCAAGCTTTGGCTAAAGAAAGCTATTGGCTGCTCATCATTGTCTTTGTTCTGCTATACCAAAATTGCAGAAATAGTATCATCACTCCCAAATGCATAGAGGATAAAATCCTTGGAGAAATCCAGGTTGATGAGAGTTGGGGCTTGAGAGATGGTTTCTTTGATTTCTTTAAAACTTTCTTTGCCTTCTACTATCCATTTGAAATCCATGTTTTTCTTTAACATCTTGGTGATAGGCTTGACAAGGGCTACAAAATTTGGGACAAACCTCCGAACAAAATTTATTTTCCCCAAGAAACTCTAAAAGGGCCTTCTTGTGGCTTGGTAGTGGTAGTGCTCTTATAGCTTCAACTCTTTCTGGATCAATTGGTAATCCTTCTTTAGAGACAATGTGGCCAAGGATTTTTCCTTCGTGGGATAGAAAAATACACTTTTTAGGATTTAATGATACTCCAAATCTTCTGCACCTTTGGAATACTTGTCTAAAATGAAAGAGGTGGTCAGCTGCATTTTTTGAAAAAATAGTGATATCATCAAGATATATCAGCACGATGTTGCTAATCAAACCCTTAAACGCCATGTCCATTGCTCTTTGGAAATTAGCTCCAGCGTTGGATAGCCCGAATGGCATTTTCCTGTATGTATAAGTTTCCCATTTGGTTGTAAAGGTTGTCTTGAACTGATCTTCTTTCACCATAATCTGATTATACCCTGAATAGCCATCAAGTAATGAAAACCTCTCAGAGCCAACAACAACCTGTAAAATCTACTGCATAGAAGGAAGTGGATAATGATCCTTGAGAGATGCTCTATTCAAATCTCTGAAATCAACACACAATCTGATTTCCCCACTCTTCTTTCTAACTGGAACCAAGTTGACCACCCAACTAGAATTCTTGATAGGGAATATGATTCTTGATTCTATCAACTTATTCAATTCCTTTCTCATGAGAGGCTCTATGTGTGGATTGACTAGCCTTTGTTTTTGTCTGATGGGTTTAGTATTTGGATCCAATTCAATGGTGTGTTGAGCTAACTTGGGATTGAAACCTTTCAAATCTTCATAGCTCCAAGCAAACACATCAGGGAATTCTTGACAAAGTTGTATGAACTCATACCTTTCTTGTTCAGTTATCACTTTACCAACTCGGAGTGATTTGCCTTCTTCCATCGAGATGGACACCGAATCTTCTCCTCTGACTTGAATGTTTTCTTTCTCCTTCCTAAACTGATCATTAGGATTGAAAATGGACTCCAAAGTAATAAGTCCCTTTGGAAGTTTGTCGGTTTTCAGCTGTACCACTTGGTCACCATACTACTGCTCCAACTTTTCCTAATTTTTAGCTAAGAAATCAGCCTCTTCTTGCAAGAAATGGATGATTTGTTGATCATTTTCAAAAACTTGCCAACTTACATTGTTTTCTGGCACTGAAGGCCTTATAATCACATGGATGTTTGGTTGTACCTTGTCCTTTTTAATGCTTTCAACAATGTCAAAGGCTGCCCCAATTTTTGCAAGCCTGTCAGCAGCTTGGTCCTCTTTTCTTGGAATGGATTTTATGCCAAAGCCCTTAAAATCTTCAATGAGGTCCCACACCCTATTTTTGTAGCACTTGAGTAGATCATTCTTGACAGCATGTTGCCCCTTAACTTGGTTGAAAATCAACTCACTATCACCAAAGACTTGCAAGTTCTTTATCCCTCTCTTGATTGACCAATGCAATCCTTGTATCAAAGCTTCGTATTCAGCAGTGTTATTAGAGCATGCAAACTAAAATCTAAAAGTTGAATAATACTTAACTCCTTGAGGTGAAACAAGCATAGCTCCCCCTCCCGCACCTTGTTTACTTCTTGATCCATCAAAAAACAACTACCATACCTCATTGTCATCCTTGTGGTTTGGCTTGGTGATGCTAGGAATAGGCTGATTTTCTTCATGCATGCAATAGACTCCTAGCTCAGATTATTCCATTTCTTGATAAGGATCAAAAGCATGCACCTTATTTTCCCATTCATCAAGAGTTAGGTTTGGGATGTTTCCTACCTTGGTGTCAGTTTCAGCAGTGCTTGGATAATCCTCTTGATCAAATGTTGAACAATTGGTATTGCTCTGACTTGGAGTGTAAGGCTCAATGTGAAAGTTTGCAATAGGCTCAGATATGATTGTGGCTTTAATTCCATATCTTGTTCTAAACAACTGTGTGACCAATCAGTAGATAAGTAACCCCAATCTTGGCTGTGAAATCCCTTGACAGACATAGGGCAAAGAGTGGTGGAAGGTCTATTACTGAGACATCTTGTAAAACAACAATGTTGGGGCAGGCATGCAAGGTAAGGCTCAAGTTCTTTATCACTCCAAATGTTGTTACTGCTATCCCATCCAATTGCACTACCCCTTTGGATATGACTTCATACGAAATTCCCAACTGATCAGCTATTTTCTTGGGCATTACTGAACTACTTTCCCTGGAATCAATCATGTAATTGTGTACTAATTGGTTTCCAATGATCAATGAAACATAGAATGGAGGGGGCTTCAACACTTTACCTTGCTGTCCTCCATGATTCCCTTCAAGTTGGGTAGAATTTGTGAGCACCTTTTCTTGTATTTGGACTTGCTGATTTAAAGTTGACCAGTCCTTCATGGCAGCTTGTAGCAAATCTCTTTGGCCTGGGATAGATAGTGATTCCCACATTGATATGTTTACATTTTTCTTCTTCATCTGATCAATGATGTTGAATGGAGATGAAGCATCTCTCGACTGTCCTTTGGCCTGCACATTCATTCCAGGAATATGGGCAGTAACAACTGGCATTTGAGTTGGCCTAGGAGTTATTTTAGGCAGTCCTTGCATGTTTGGGACTACACATTGCTTACCAATAACTTGTGGAATAGTAGGAGGTTGTGGATTACTTGGAGCCAATGGTTGTTCTTCACCCAAATTTCTCCTTTTTGACCTTTTGTTGGCTACAACACTTTGGGGAATTTTTTGGTTCATGCCACAAAAATCTTATGCCTGCCAGTTTACAAATGTGGCATCATTTGGAGCTGATTGCTACTAGGATGTGTCTTGTTGTTGGTTATTTCTTTGACTACCTTCACCCTCCACACTAGTAGTTATCACCATTAATGCTTGATTTAAGGCACCGTTGAAACACATAGACTGGTTTTGAGGTTCATTGCATGGGAAACACAAATCATACTCTTAAGCTATGTTGTTTTGCACTGGCTTTAATGCCTTAGAGGTAGATGTAACATTGGGATTATAGGGCTGAAACGGTTTGTTGGCAGGAGATCTTGCTTGATTTAAATTTGTAGCTGGATTGGGTGGTCTTCGAGGTTGGTATGGATTCTTGTTAGGCTGAGCTTGAGGCTGGAAGGGAGGTCTAAAACCTTAGGCTTGCTGTCTCTTGAGTGTAACTAGCTCATTACCTAAATTTTGCAATTGTTTCATGACTTCTTGAAGTTCATTCGAGGCACTAGAAGATGAAGTAGAAGCTTCACTTGAATTCTAATATCTAGGGGTGGGAATAGGACTAAATTAGGCATTTGATTAGTGTTTGGGCTCTCTAAACTTGGAAACAATGGCATTGGAGGCCTAGGAGCTAGCTTGCCAGCTTGAATCAAACAATTTTCAGCTCTAATGGAAATGTTATAATCGACAGGGATAGTTGTGCCTCCCATGGATTGAATTAACATAGAAATATCAGAGTTTAATGCTTTAAGGTAATATAGAAAAGCACCTTCTACTGCTGGCCTTACCGCCACTAGAATTCTCTCCCAAGTCATTTGAAATCTAAAGTTGAAGTCATTCAGCTGCTCATTGGGAGCTCTCTTGATGGTTGTCAACTACTCCAAAAGGGACAAGTTGTCTCCCTTTTCTCCAAACTGCTCATGGAGGGCTATACATAGTTGGTTCCAATTTTGGATAGATCCTGAGGTAAGACTCCTGAACCATTGCAAAGCTTTCCCTTTGAATGAAGATTCCAACAATTTGACAGCAACTTGCATCTCATTGATCTCATGGATTGCACAAATATTAGCAATATCCTTAACATGATCACCAGGAGTGGTCTGATTCTCTGCAATAAAGTATGGGATGTTCTTCAATGATGCAACTTGGATTAGATTTTGTGCATTGAGAGCAAGTGGGCTGCTGCCAATGAAATTTACAAAGGGGTTGTTTTGTGCCATTTTGATTGGCCTTAGAACCCTTGTTGATTGAATGAAAGGCCTACCAGGTGGAGGAGTTGAGAGAGTTCTGTCTAGTGGAGATGGAGACCTTTTAATTATCCTCCCTCTTTTCCTTCTTCTTGGATATAACTACAGATACTCAAACAACATTTCTTCTTCTCCAACTCTTGACCTTGTGGTGATCCTTCTCATGAGTTTTTAGGCCTGCACTGCTAAAACTAGTTGATTCTTCTTCCTTGGAGTCGCCAGATGTGCAATTTAGGGCTCTTTTAAGAAAGAAACTTGCAAAAAATGCACATCAATTTGTTTCCATGAAGATGAAGACCTCTAAGGTCCCATCGGGCGTGCCAAAACTATTGTTGCAAATCAGCAGCACCCCTGTATGTTGATCAGGCTTCTAGTTTGACATCTTGGACATCCAGTGTGATTGCACAACATTGAATCTTTTCCCCAAGTGTGGGACTTGTAAAATAGGAAAAGGATCTCTAGTTTAGAGGCTGGTTCCTCAACTCCTCTGATTAGATGTATTACTTGCAAGTTATACAAAGGTTTCAAACTCAAAATCCTACTCTAAATTCCAAAGTAGACAGAGATAGAGAATGCAAAAAAACTGAAACTAGTGCTAATAAGGTGATGCACCAAAGGAGTGGTGACCATTTTTTACTTCTAAAGATTGACACAGTTTATAAAAATACAACAAGACTTCATGCACTAATTGATAACTGTAATGGAGGGTCAGAGATGGATCAAACAACACAAAGGATTAAAAATTATTCACAGAGCCTGTATTGTCATTTTTACATCAAACAAACCGCTTGCATTACAACACCTGAGAGGAAAAATAGGTTACAGTCTTGGAAAAGGTATGGTTTTCCACAAAAATCACTTTCAAAGTGATAGAGGGAGCCTTCCATACATAAAAAATGTTCAGCCTTTTAAATATGAGCCAAAGCTTTCTTTTACAGTGTAAAAAATGACCCTAGGAGAGAGAAACATGAGAAAACATGGGAGAGCTTCAACCACTGACCAAAAAAGTAGTAAAACAGCAGGGGCATCCTTACAGGCCCATCCCCAAACATTTTTCACCATGCTGGGAGAGAATGCAAGCCTTTCTTCATTAAAAATTGTGGTTGAAAGTCATTTATGTCCATGACCACGTGCCAGAGGTGTTTTTCAATTTTCTCCCTCCAAAATCCATCAAAATTTAAAAATTACCCTAGAATCTTGTAGATAATTTCACCATCTTTCCATTGATATAAATAACATGAAAAACTGAGCTTTGGATCGAAATATATGGCCATTTGAAATTTTAGGGCAAAACAAGGCCAAATCGGATTGGCGGGCAAAATTTTTTAAATTTTTCACTTTTTGGTCATTTGGAAAATTTTCCAAAAAATCCCTACACTCCACCACTCTGGGAGCCACATGGCATATTTTGACTGGATGCGGTCCCTTTGCGCTTCATTTCCCTTTATTTTTGCCATTTGAAAATTTTCCTAAAATTCCCCGCCAGGTCGATGACCTGAGGACACGTGGCATCACATGATTTGGCGCAGACCTTTCCTTCCTAAATTTTCCGTGGGCCTGACTAGTATTTTGAAGCCACTGGACACATGGAAAAATTATATTGGCTTGTGTTTTGGGGAGGGGTAGTTCACTTTGAAATTTCTTTCTTTTTCCCTTAGGAAAATTTCCCAAATTTCCCCTGCCTTCAGCCGGTCCGGGATACGTGGCATAATATCATTCGCCACGGACCCTCTGCAAACATTTTTTATTTTCATTTTAGCTTTTGGGAAAAAATCCCAATCTCCTCCCATGCTCCACCACTCCAGGTGCCCATGGACACGTGGATGTAATATGATTGGTTGGCGGGGGGCAGCAGGCCAAAACTTCTCCATTCCCTTTTTGCCAAACATTTCACCAAAATTATAAGATCACCTCCGCTCTCCATCTTTTCGGCCTCCGGTGACACATGGCAAAATGTGATTTGGCACGGGTATTTCCCCTAAAATTTCTCCATGGCGCCAACACTTAGTCATTTTTCAATTTTTTTCCTCATGGACACGTGGCATAGTCTGATTCACTGGCTAGCCCGTGGGGCAAAATATCCCTTTTGAAAGCTTTGCCAAATAATTGGTAAAAAACCAAGTTTTCCTCTGACCCCCACCACTTCCTTGGACACGTGGCACAATCTCATTGGCTGTGGGCCTTTAAGGGGAAAATTTCCCACAAAAACTCCATCGAGCCATAAATTCAAAACTACATGGAGTTAAGAGGGAAACTTTACCTTTCTGGAAAGCTGAGAAAGAGATCTATCCAATGGTGCCATTTCTAGAAGGTTTTGAGTGCCTGAAAAGAAAAAAATTATGACTGAGGCACAAGAGAGGGAAGAATGAAAGGAGTTAGCCACAAAAATGAGAAACGGGGTACATTTTGGATAACACTTAGATTATCTCTAGGTCAAGTTAGTAGCATGATTTGAAATAGGAAGTAGCTTCCTATGACTTAGGGTATCTAGGCACATTCGATTAACTTAGATTGGTTGAGTATGCCCATATACCTTAGGTCATCGTGAGCATCTCCCTATTACAAATTATGTCACTAACCTAGGTTAGGCTAAAAAACCTTGGGCAAGTGGACTAACAAAATTCAGTAAATACCATTCTAGATAACAGAAGAGTGAGGTGAAGGATGTATTCCAATTTTCCGAGTATGTCATCTAGGAATAGTAAAATGAAAAATATGTTGGAAATATTAGGCCAAAGCATCGCAAGCTACTGGTTACATTATCCTATAAGGACACCTAGATACTCAAGCATATAACCTGATGTGAGATGAATATTGGTAACAAATGTTCAGATCGGTTCCTTTAATTCAAATCACCATCAGAGTGACCCCGAATTTTTTATGCTAAACCTGAAGTCATATTTAGTGATACACAACATATGGTCCTATACCAGTTAAAGTTCAAACATGAGAGATCGTTCTTGAAACCTTAGTGGTGTTGAATTAGATTTTATCTAGTAGTTTACCAAGTCATCCTACCTAAAA
Organism: Taxus chinensis; assembly: GCA_019776745.2. NCBI lineage: Eukaryota > Viridiplantae > Streptophyta > Pinopsida > Cupressales > Taxaceae > Taxus > Taxus chinensis. The sequence goes on from CM034148.1 coordinate 910,357,889, forward strand.
ATGGATATGGTATTATCCACTTGTTAAGTAGCCTCATTGACACTCGAATGTCTGATATACCTAATGAGGTGAATAAGTGCCCACATACATTGTCTCAGAAAAGTAGCTCCAACTCTGTTTCTAAGTTGATCCATTTCGGTATGTCTTCATCATTGTCTACTATAGTCTTGGAGTCGATATTATCCAAGGAAGGAAGCATTCATATCTTCAATGGTATAGATGGCCTCGATGCCAAAGAAAAGTGAGTAGAGGGTAGCACTAGTGGGATGTGCGGATGGATGGTTACAATAAGCCTAGAGGATGGGATAAGATTTGCAAGTGCCAATTACGGCCTATGAGGACTGAGACATATTTTCCATGATGTGAACAAGTCATATTTATGGGGGTCAGCCTCTAATTATCTTATTACCTTGATGGTTAATATTTATTATGTACCACTTTTATTATAGATTTGAAATCATTTACATAACACTTTAACTATCTTGTTCATTAGGAGAATACTATACCATGTACCTGATACAATGGCAGATATGGAATGCCGTAATGGTTAGAGAATGAGGTAAGTCTCATAATGAATTTTGATATTTGCGCACATGTATCATATGTAAGAGGCACAACCTCTATCAACAATGAATTTTTTAAATACTTGGTGGAGGTTATGGATATGCGTATGGATGTCTGAGGATAGTAGGAGTGAGATTCCACTATGAGATCTAATCCCCAGTTTTGGAAAGAACGGTCATGGATAATCATGTGATTGTGCATGTAAAGTTTTTGTAGGTTACATGAATCAGGGCTTCCCCTTCAATACTGTATGGAAGCGGTGAGCACACATGTATATTTGATCAATAAACTACCTTAACAATGCTACTTCCAGGGTGGAGCCAATACTTAACCCACTCTTAGTAGTTTCTTAATGAAGTTTGACCATACCTCTTATGTGTGAGTCCATTTAGACTCCTAATCATTTACTTCTTTGATTGCTCAGAAGTATTATAGTACTAAATCAGAGGACAACATATGATAGATGCACCTATCATAGCCTCCGTATGATAAAGGGTGCCTTGAGGATAAGAAGGGTATTGTTTGTGCAAGGGAACAGCACCCTTTGGATGAAAAATTCATGTCTAAATAGAAGTTTCTAGTTTGATAGATGAGGAATCCAGATGTGAGTTGCACAACATTAGAGGATATTTTCCCCAGAGCATGTAATTCCTTTACAAAAACAAATTCAGGAAAAGAATCTCATAAGAACCCTAAACTCCTGGTTCCTTCATTCAGGTCTTGATCAGGTGTAATGCAGGGAACTTTGTATAGGTTTAATACTCCAGATCCTACTCTATATATTGCTCACAGGATACATGGAGATCCAAAGTGATGTAAAGAAGAAATGTAGGTAGATACTAAGTAAGAAGTGGTGAGTACAGACATAGGGAGTGGTGAACATCTACTTTGCAAAATTGAGCACTTGCTCATTTTTGGCTAACTTCCCTTCATTCATTCCTTCCTTATTGCCTCATAATTTTTTGATAGATTTCAAGCACTCAAAATTTTCTTGAAATGGTTTCATTGGGATAGAGAATCTTCTCACTTTCTAGAAAGGTAAATTTTTCCTTCTAACTACTTGTATTTTGCATTAGTTATGGCAGGAGGCAAAGTTTTGGAGGGAAATTTTCCCATGGGAGGTCCGCTGAAATCTACGAATGCTACCACGTCAGTGAGTGAAGAAAGGTGGGAGGCAGGGAGGATTTGAAAAAATTCCAAGGATTAGTCAAATGCAGCCAAATCTGGAATTTTTTGGCCCGAAGTCCCGACAGGCCAATAGGAGGAGGCCAAATGTCCTCGGGGTCGATTTGGAGATCAGACCACCAACTGAGGAGTTGGAAAATTTTCCAAGAGTTGCGTCAAGGAAAATATCTTAGCCTAGAAGGCCCATGTTCTGCAAATCAAAACCTACCACACTGTCCTTGGAATGTTGGGAGGTGGAGGCTGTGGGGAGCCAGGGATGTTTCTCCATTTTTCCCAAATTCTCCATGGAAAATAATGCAATGAAAGCCCAACCCATGTATGAGAATTTCACCAATCAGATGGCACCACGTGTCCATGTGGCTGGATCAAAAATCTTAAAGGGCGGGCACGAAAAAGGAAATTTGGAGTTCATGGCCTGAGCCAATAGAAATGCCACATGTCCTATTCGGGGGAGCGGTCGGTTGCAATGGAAAATTTGGGAGCAAGAGGCCCGCTAGCCAATAGGAAGGTGCCACATGTCACCTGGGGTTCTATTCGGTCAGAGAATTTTCCAAAAATTTTCCAAATCGACCAAAAAGGCCTGAAAATGGTAAGGGGAAGGCCCACGTTTAATTAGGATGTGCCACGTGGCATCAAACTTTAGGGGGTAGCCACGATTTTTGGGGAAATTTTCAGCCAAATTCAAAAAGGTGAAAAATGTTAAATTTTTGGCCTGCCAATTCAGGGAAAAGTTTTTGCCCTAGTTTTGCCCTAAATCTTGATGAAACGGTATAACTTTTGATCCAAAGCTCAGATTTTTGTGTTCTTGGTGTCACCTTTGGAAATTTGGTGAAAATCTCTACATGATGGAGGGTTCAATTTTGTGAAAATTTTGTGAACTTTGGAGAGAGAAAATGGAAAACAGCCTCTGGTACATGGAAAAGAAATAGAACTGACATCTCAACCACCATTTTGATGAAGTATGGCTCATTATTTTTCTCGAGCATGGTTAAAATGTACTTGGGAAATGAATTTTTAAGGGAACCCATCACTCTGCAGGTGAAATTTAATGGAATTTGGTTGGTGTTGAAGCATCCTTTCATTTTGCCCACATTTTTCTCTCTCCTAGGCCAGAATTTTGATTGTTAAAAAGCCAAATTTGGCTCATTTTGTAAGGGTTGGACATTTTTATGTTTTGCAGGCTCCCTATTTCTTCCTAGAAAGTGATTTTGTGGAATATTATACCTCTTTCATAGATTGTAACACATATTTTATACCTCTCTGGCTATTGTAATGCATGTATCTTTGATACTTGAAAATGACAATACAAGCTCTGTGAATGAGTTTTAGTCCTCTTCTTGTGTTTTTGATTTCATTTTGATCTTTCATTACATTTATCATTTTTTGCATGATTTTTTTTGCATCCCTATAATCTATGTCAATTTTTCATAAGTAAATGTTCACCACTCCTTTGGTGTATCACCTTATTAGTCTTAGTTTTATTTCTTTGCATCCTTTATCTCTGTCCCCTTGGAATTTAGAGTAGGATTTTAGTTTAAACCTCTGTACAAATTTCAAGACATACATATGATCAGAGGAGTTGAGGAACCATCCTCTAATCTGGAGATTTTTTTCCCATTTTCACAAGTCCCACACTTGGGGAAAAGATTCAATGTTGTGCAATCACACTGGATGTCCATTATCAAAATCGAAATCTGATAAACATCCAGGGGGTGCTGTTGATTTGCACTAACAGTTTTGGCACATCCCGGTGGGACCTTAGAGGTCTTCACCTTCATTACAACAAAGTTGATGTGCTTTTGTTGTAATTTCTTGCTTAAAAAGAGCCCTGATCTGCACATCTGGCGACTCCCAAAAGATAAAATCAACTGGTTTCAGCAGTCAAGTCTGAAGATTCATGAGAAGAATCAACACAAGATCAAGGGCCAGAGAAGAAGGGTTGTCTGAGTATCTATGCAGCTATCTCCTGGAAGAGGGCATAGAGGAAGAAGGATTCAAAGGTCTCCATCTCCACCAAATAGAACTCTATCAACTCCTCCACCTTCTAGACATTTCACTCAATCAACAAGGGTTCTCAGGCCAATCAGAATGGCACAACAAAACCCTTATGTCAACTTCACTGGCAACATCCCACTTGCTCTCAATGCACAAAATCTAGTTCCAGTTGCAGCATTGAAGAACATTCCATATTTCACTGGAGAAAATCATAGGCCACTCCTGGTGATCATGTTAAAGACATTGCTAATGTTTGTGCAATCCATGAGATTGTTGAGATACAAATTGCTGTCAAATTACTGGCATATTCATTCAAAGGGAAATACATTGCAATGGTTTAGAAGCCTTGGGGCTGGTTCTATCCAAAATTGGAATCAATTATGCATAGCTCTCCATGAGTAGTTTAGAGAAAAGGGAGATAATTTGTCTCTATTAGAACAATTGACAACTATCAAGAGATCTCCTAATGAGCAGTTGACAGACTTCAACTTCATATTTCAAAGGACCTGGGATAGAATTCCAGTGGTAGTAAGGCCAACAGCTGAAGGTGCTTTTCTTATACTATCTTAAAGCTTTGAATTCTGATATTTCTATGTTAATTCAATCCATGAGAGGTGTAAATATACCTGCAGCTTATAGCATTGCCATTAGGGCTGACAATTGTTTGATCCAAGCTGGTAAACTAGCTCCTAGGACCTTCCCATGCCCTTGTATCCAAACTTGGAAAGCTCCAAGCACTAGTCAAGCACCTACTTATAGCTCCTATTCCCACTCCTAGAAATCAAAGTTCAAATGAAACTTCTACTTCATCCTCTAGTGCCTCAAATGAGCTTCAAGAAGTCATGAAACAATTGACAAAATTTAGGCAATGAGCTGGTTACACTCAAGAGGTAGAAAGGCCAAGAGTTTTAGACCTTCTTATCAGCCTCAAGCTTAACCTAATAGGTAACCATAGCAGCCCAATAGGCCACCTAATCCAGCTGCAAATCAAAATCAAGTAAGGCCTCCTGCCAATAGACCATTTCAGCCCTATAATCCCAATGTTGCATCTACCTCTAAAGCCTTAGTGTCAGTGCAAAATAATATAGCTCAAGAATATGAGTGGTGTTTCCCATGCAATGAACCCCACAACTAGTCTATGTGCTTTAATGGTGCTTTGAACCAAGCTTTGATGGTGACAACAACTAGGTGTAGAGAGTGAGGTGAGTCAAGAAACAAACCAACAACAAGGAACATCTCAGCAAAATACAACTCCAAATGAGACTACACTTGTGAATTGGCAAGCTGAAGATTTTTGTGGCATGAATCAAACAATTCTCAGAATGTGGCGGCTAACACAAGTCAAAGAAGAGGAATATTGGTGAAGGGCAGTCATTGGCTCTAGGTGATCCACAACCTTCCATCACTCCCCAAGGTGTTAGCAAGCAAAATGCAGTTCCAAACATGCAAGGACAACCCAAGCCACCTTCTAGACCAACTCAAATGCTAGCTGTTGCTGCCCATGTGCAAGAAAAGAAGTGTACAAGCCAAGGGGTAGCAAAGAGATGTTTCATCCCCATTCAGCATCATTGATCAGATGAAGAAGAAAAATGTGAATATATCAATGTGGGAATCACTATCCATCCCAGGCTAAAGAGATCTACTACAAGCTGCCATGAAGAATTGGTCAACTTCAAATCAGCAAGTTCATATGAAAGAGAAGGTACTCACAAATGCTGCTCAGCTTGAAGGGAATCATGGAGGACAGAAAGGTAAATTTTTGAAGCCCCCTCCATTCTATGTTTCATTGATCATTAGGGATAAACTAGTACACAATTGCATGATTGATTCTGGGGCAAGTAGTTCTGTAATGCCCAAGCAAATAGCTGATCAGCTGGGCCTCCAATATGAAGTCATATCCAAAGGGGTAGTGCAATTGGATGGGACAACAGTAACAACAGTGGTAGTAATTAAATATTTGAGCCTCACCTTTGCATGCATGCCCCAATGTTACTGTTTTGCAAGATGTCTCAGTGATAGATTTACCACCACTCTTTGCCCTATGTTTGTCAAGGGATTTCACAGCTAGAATTAGGGGTTACTTATCTGCTGATTGGTCACACATGTTGTTTAGAACAAGATATGGAACTAAGGCCACAATCAGGTCTGAACCTATTGCAAACTTTCACATTGAGCCTCATACTCCAAGCCCAATCAATGCCAACTATTCAGCATTTGATCAAGAAGATTATCCAAGTACTAGATGAAGCTGACACCAAAGTTGGAAGCATCCTAGATTTGACTCTTGATGAATGGGCAAGCAAGGTGCATGATTTTGATCCCTACCAAGAAATAGAAGAATATAAGCTAGGAGTTTATTGCATACATGAAGAAAATCAGCCTATTCCTAGCATCACCAAGCTAGACCATAAAGATGACAATGAGGTATGGATAGCTGTTCTTTGATGGGTCAAGAAGTAGACAAGGTGCAGGAGGGGGAGCTATGCTTGTTTCACCTAAAGGTATTAAGTATTATTCATCTTTTAGATTTCAGTTTGCATGTTATAACAACACTGTTGAATATGAAGCTCTGATACAAGGATTGCATTGGTCAATCAAGAGGGTATCAAAAACTTACAAGTCTTTGGTGACAGTGAGCTGATTGTCAATCAAGTTAGAGGGCAGCATGATGCCAAGAATGATCTTGCTCAAGTGTTATAAGAATAGGGTGTGGGACCTCATTGAGGATTTTGAGGGCTTAACATCAATTCCATCCCTAGGAAAGAAAACCAAGCTGCTGACAGGCTTGCAACAGTTGGGGCAGCCTTTGATGTTGTTGAAAGTATCAAGGAAGAATAAAGTACAGCCAAGCATTCATGTGATTGTAAGGCCATCAGTGCCAGACAATAATGTAAGTTGGAAAGTGTTTGAAAATGATCAATAAATCATCAATTTCTTGTAAGAAGAAGCTGAGTTCTTAGCCAAAAATCAGGAAAAATTAGAACAACTAGTATGGTGATCAGGTGGTACAGCTGAGAACCAACAAACTGCCAAAGGGACTTGTCACTTTGGAGTCCATTTTTAATCCTAATGATCAATTTAGGAAAGAGAAGGAAAATATCCAAGTCAAGGGAGAAGATTCAGTGCCCATCTTGGTTAGAGAAGGCAAATCACTTCAAATTGGTAAAGTGGCAACCAAGCAAGAAAGGTATGAGTTTATGCAACTTTGTCAAGAGTTCCCTGATATATTTTCTTGGAGCTATGGGATTTGAGAGGGTTTCAATCCCAAGCTAGCCCAACACACTATTGAATTGGATCCAAGTGCTAAACCCATCAGGCAAAAACAAAGGCCAGTCAATCCACACATGGAGCCTCTCATGAAGAAGGAATTGAATAAGTTAATAGAGGCAAGTATCATATTTCCTATTGAGCATTCAAGATGGGTAGCAAACTTAGTTCTAGTCAGAAAGAAGAGTGGAGAAATTAAATTGTGCATAGACTTCAGATATTTGAATAGAGCATCTCTCAAGGATCATTACCCACTTCCTTCTATGGAGAAGATTTTGTAAGTTGTTGCTGGCTCTGAGAGGTTTTCATTGCTAGATGGTTATTCAGGGTACAATCAGATCATGATAAAGGAAGAGGATCAGTTCAAAATATCCTTCACCACCAAATGGGGGACTTATGCATATAGAAAAATTCCATTTGGGTTGTCCAACACTGGAGCTACCTTCCAAAGGGCAATGGATATGGCATTCAAGGGATTGATCAACAAGATAGTGTTGATATACTTAGATGATATCACTATTTTTTCTAAAAGTATAGCAGATCATTTCTTTCATTTGAGACAAGTGTTCCAAAGGTGTAGAAGATTTGGGGTATCCTTGAATCCCAAAAAATGTATTTTTTTAGCTCATGAAGGAAATCTCCTTGGCCACATTGTTTCCAAAGAAGGATTAGAAATTGATCTAGAGAGGGTTGAAGTAATAAAAGCACTGCCATTACCAAGTCATAAGAAGGCCCTTCAAAGTTTCTTGGGAAGGATCAATTTTGTTTGAGAGGTTTGTTCCAGATTTTGCAGCCCTTGTCAAGCCAATAACCATGATGTTGAAGAAAAGCATGGATTTCAAATGGATAGTAGAAGGTAAGGCAAGTTTTGAGGCAATTAAAGAAGCCATTTCACAAGCTCCAACTCTCATTAACCCAGATTTCTCCAAGGATTTCATCCTTTATGCATTTGGAGGTGATGATACAATCTCTACAATTTTAGTACAGCAGAACAAATAAAAGGCAGAGCAGCCAATTGCTTTCTTTAGCCAAAGCCTGGAGGACTATGAGGTGAGGTATTCTTTCATTGAGAAGCAAAGTTCTTGTAGTGATTAGGAGCTTGAAGAAATTTAAGCATCTAGTTTCAAACAACAAGGTTCAACTATTGGTTTCTCATGTGGGAGTTAAAGACTTCCTCCTCAACAAAGATTTAAATGAAAAATGTGCAGGGTGGATTACCTTGTGTCATGGAGTATGACATTGAGATCAAAGTCACCAAGATGGTTAAAGGAAAGGGATTATGTGAACAGATGGTCTTTAGCAAATCAATGGAAGCAAGAAATGAGAAGGATGTTGTTTTGGAGTTGCAAGACAACCAAGAACAAGGAAATGTTCAAGAAGAGAATGATGGTGTCCTCACTCCTTGTTGGACCCAAGACATAATGCATTTCCTACAAATAGGCCTATGCCCTCCAGAGATGAACAAAACCAAGAGAAGACACTTCAGATTGCAGGTTGTCCCATATGCACTTGTTGATGGTGTTTTGTTCAAGAAGAATGTAAATGGAGTGCTATTGAGATGCATTGGGACAAACCAAATTGGTAGGAATACTAGAAGACTTCCATAGTGGATCAGTCTGGGGGTCATTTTGCACCAAGAGTGATAGCCCTCAACATCATGAAGGCTGGCTATTATTGGCCCAAGGTATTCAGTGATTTTTATGCATGGATCAAGAGGTGTAAGAGTTGTGCTTTCTTCACATGCAAGGAGAGATTATCTTCCCTTCCATTGCATCCAATTTCAGTTGACCATCCATTCATGCAATGGGGTTTGGACTTCATTGGAGTCATTATACCCAAACTCAAGCCAAGGACACAAGTGGATTCTAACAGCCATAGATTACTTCACCAAATGGACTGAGGCAGTGGCACTTAAAGAAGCAAATGAATATAGCATTCTAGACTTCTATGAAGGGATAGTAACCAAGATTTGGTGTACCTACAACTATAATATCAGATAATGCTTTGGAATTCATAGGATCAAAGGTGAATGAATGAGCTGTCAAAAATGGGATTTATCTTAGCACTTCATGAAATTATTACCCTCAAGGTAATGGCCAAACTGAGTCTACCAATAAGAACTTGTTAAGGATCATCAAGAGGACCCTTGATGAAAATCAGAGAGACTTGGCATACTAAACTGAAATCAGCCTGTGTGGGCTGATAGGATAACTCCCAAGAGGTCCATAGGTAACTCTCCATTCAAGCTTGTTTATGGAAGAGAGGAAATTTTGCACATGTCACTTGAGTTTCCAACATTGGAACTCATGAAGCAATTGGAGTTTTTGGAGTTTGAACCCATGGAGGTTAGATATGTAGAATTGATGGAGCTCCAAGAGATCAAAGAACATGCAGCCCAAGCAATGGAGAAGGACCAAGCCTTGATCAAGAAAACCTTTGATAGGAAAGCCAAGGCTAGAACCTTCCAAGTTGGAGATCTAGTGTTGAAATGGGATGCAGACCGAGAAAAGCCAAGAAGGAATTCAAATTTTGATGCCATTTGGAGTGGCCCTGTATATGGTCACAAAGTGTAAGAATAACAATGCCTTCCAATTGTCTACATTGGAGGGTGAAGAACTGCAGAATCCAATTAATGGAATCCATCTAAAGCATTGTTACTAGAAGGGAATTCTCCACCTTGTACATATTAGTTTAGATTTTCATTCTTCCAAGTGCTTGTGCACATTGTTTTGTTGTAGCTTAGTTTTTCCATTTCCCTAAGTGCTTTGGCACAATATTTCTATCCTGGGAATGTAGTCTTGAAGGCCATGTTCTAGATCAAGTGTTGTTCTACTCTCACAATCTTACTTCTTAAAATTTTCTAATGAGTCGAGAGCACCAAGTACTATTTTTTATGACTCCATGCCCAATGGATTGCTTTAGGAAACTGGTAACTTCATCCAGTAGGAAGATTCCCCCTTTGAGTCACCAAAATTGTTATCCAAAATAAGTCACTTGCTCATTTTTGGCTAACTTCCTTTCATTCCTTCCTCCCTTGTACCTTAGATGAATTTTTCTACTTTTCAGGCACTTAAAGTTTTCTGGAAATGTTTTCATTGGATAGAGAATCTTCTCATCTTTCCAGAAAGGTATAATTTTTCCTTCTAACTCCTTGTATTTTTCAAGTTATGGCTCGACGGAGTTTTGGAGGGAAATTTTCCCAAGGGAGGTCTGCCAGTGAATCAGAATGTGCCATGTCAGCGGAAGAATGGTGGGAGACGGGAGATATTTTGAAATTTTTCCAAGTATTGGTGGGGCACACAAAAGAAATTTTTTGGCCCGAAGGCCCGCTAGCCAATAGAAATAGGCCACGTGTCCTCAGGGCCATCAAAGATCGGCTCGAGCATGGGAAGAAGTTGAAAATTTTCCAAAGTTGGCGCAAATAGAATATCTTGGCCTAGTGAAGGCCCACCAATGAATCACGATGTTGCCATGTGTCCTCAGAGCATTGAAAGGTGGAGGGGAGGAAGAGAATTTTCTTTTTTTCCAAAATATGGAAAATAATGCAATGAAAGCCCGCCCTCGATGGCCCGCGCCAATCAGAAGGTGCCACGTCTCCATGTGGTGCCAAAATTTTAAGGGCGGGTGTGAGAAATCAAATTTGGAGTTCATGCCTATTAGCCAATGACAAGGCATTTTCATGTGTCCTATTCAGGGGTAGTGGTAGGCAGTGATGGAAAATTTGAGAGCAGGGGCCCTGCCAATGATTCACAACGACTCCATGTGTCCTCGGAGTGTTTCAAGCCGGCAGAGATTTTTTCCAAAAAATCTCCAAAGATTGAAGAGGTGTAAAATGATCATAGGGAATCCCACAAGCTAATCAAGACATGCCATGTGGCATCAGATTGGTGGGGGGTGGAAATTTTTGGGGAAATTTTCCCAAAATTCAAAAAGAGGGAAAATTTTAAATTTTTGGCCCACCAATTCATTTTGCCCTAGTTTTTCCCTAAATCTTAAGAAGGGTATAACTTTTGATCCAGAGCTCAGATTTTCAAGTTCTTGGTGTCATTGGAAATTTGGTGAAAGTATCTACAATGAAGGGGTTTAATTTTGTGTTTTCAATGAGTTTTGGGGAGATAATATAAGAAAACACCTCTAGAATGGGGAAAACAAATAGAACTGACATCTCAACCACCATTGAAGTATTCGCTCTTCTCTAGCATGGTTAAAAATTTTGGAAATGAATTTTTAAGGGAACCCATGTTGTTTTAATGCATTTTGGTCAGTGGTTAAAGCAACCTTTCATGCTTTCCCACATTTTCTCCTTCCTGGGCCCGAATTTTGATTGTTAAAAGCCAGATTTGGCTCATTTTGTAAGGGTTGGACATTTTTATGTTTTGTAGGCTCCTTCTTTCACCCTAGAAAGTGATTTTGTGGAATATCAGACCTCTTTTAGGACTAAAACATGTTTTCTACCTCTCTGTTGTTCAAAGTGCATGTATTTTTTATATTGAAAATTACAATGCAAGCTCTGTGAATAAGTTTCAGTCCTCTTCTTCTGTTGTTTGATTCATTTTTATCTTTCATTACATTTTATCAGTTTGTGCATGATGTTTGTTACATCCCTATAATATGTGTCAATTTATAGAAGTAAATGTTCACCACTCCTTTGGTGTATCACCTTATTAGTCTTAGTTTTATTTCTTTGCATCTTTATCTCTATCCCCTTGGAATTTAGAGTAGGATTTTGAGTTTAAACCTCTACAACTTTCAAGAAATACATCTGATCAAAGGAGTTGAGGAACCAACCTCTAATCTGGAGATTATTTTCCCATTTTCACAAGTCCCACACTTGAGGAAAAGATTCAATGTTGTGCAATCACACTGGATGTCCATTATCAAATTAGAAATCTAATAAACATCCAGGGGTGTTGCTGATTTACACTAACAGGAACATCAGTCTCTCTTGGAAAATCAAACTTGGGATTTCATACCCAAAGGTAAGAGATTATTGCTAAACAACTGGGTATGTAGAGTCAAATAAGAATATGGAAGTACAAAAATATACAAGGCTTGGTTGGTGGTCAAGGGATTTACATAATTGAAGGGTATTGATATTGATGATATCTTTTCTCCAATAGTGAAGATGAATTATATTAGAATTGCTCTTAGGATAGTGGCAGTAGATAAATTTCTCTTAGAGAAAATGGATGTGAAGATTTTGTTACTTCATAGTGATTTGGAAGAGGACTTATACATAGAGCACCCATATGGATATGAGGTCACATGGAAGGAGAACATGGTGTGCAAACTGAAGAAGAGCTTGTATGGCTTGAAACAAGCTCCACGGAAATGGTACAAGAAAGTTGACTATTATATGATGGAGAAGGGATACTCCAGGTGTCACTCAGAACATTTGTTTTACATCAATAAATTTGATGATGGAAGTTATATTATCATGTGTCTATATGCGGATGACATATTAGTAGCAGGTAAAAACATACAAGAAATAAAGGTACTCAAGGAACAACTTAGTGATTCCTTTGCTATGAAGAATTTGGGGGCAGTAAAACAAATCCTTGGTATGAGAATATCTCATGATATGAAGGAAAGAAAGCTGAATTTATCTCATGAATATTAAATTAAGAAGTCCTTGGATATATTTAGTATATAAGATGTTAAATCGGTAGAGACTCCTTTGGCAGGACACTTCAAGTTATCAAAGGAGTGTCCAAAGACAGAAGAGGAGAGCATCTAGATGTTCAGGGTACCTTACTCATCAAGAATTGTGAACTTGATGTATTCCATGGTGTGCACTAGGCCATACATTTCCCATGTAGTGGGAACTATGAGTAGGTTTATGAGTGATCCAAGTAGAGAGCACTGGAAAGCAATAAAGTGGATCCTTCAATATTTGAGAGGTAACATGGGGACAATTTTGTGTTATAGTGGATTGGATACCACTTTGAGTGGTTATGTAGATTTATACATGGATGGAGATTTAGATAGCAACATGAGCACAATAGGTTATGACACAACAATGAGTTGGATTTCATGACTATAGAATCTTTTGGCTTTTTCAACCACATAGGCTAAGTATGTTGCTACCACAGAGGTAAGAAAATAGATGATTTTGTTACAGTGGTTGCTTAAGAAGTTGGGGTATACACAAGAGGAAGTAAATTTATATAGTGATAGCCATAGTGTTGTACACCTAGCAAATAACTCCACTTTCCACTTTAGGACAAAACATATACAACTAAGGTACCATTTCATCAAGACAACTTTGGATGAAGAGAAGTTGAAGCTGGTAAAGATTCATAGTAGTAAGGATCCTACAGACATGATGACTAAGGTTTTCACAAGGGAGAAACTAAAACTATTCTCAACTTTGGTTGGCCTTTACAAAGGATAGTGAAGGGTTGAGAATCTTTCTCAGAGGAAACCAGCCTCCAAGTGGTAGATTATTAGGTTTTGGAGTTTTTTTCCATATTATATGTGTTGTAAATTATACACTAAAAGTATTGTACACTCTTCATGTATCCTTATTAGGGTTCGGGGCTTGTTTGGGCCCTAAGCGGGGGTTCAAGGATAGAAACCCTTAATAAAATAGGGGTTTTGGGGTGGCAACCCCCAAGAATGTTTTTTAGGAGTAACCAAAAAAAAATTCTTTTCATGTATTAATTATAAGGGTGGTATTTAATGTTGCAGATCAAAAGCACTGAGCGAGGGGGGGGTCCAATCAGTGTAGATTTAAAATTTTACACTCTTGATTCAATTTTATATTCTTTACCAATCTATATGTATGACCAGTAGACAATCAAACAAGTATTCATCATACACATAAACAATGAACATAGAGATTTACCATGGGAAAAAATTTCAAGAGAAAAACCCACCAAAACCGTTGCTTATATTACACAAGGACTCATAAGAATATGACACATCTTACAAGATATGTTTAGTGAGACACCGATCCCACAAGGAACACCAAACCCTACACTTATGCTAATATTATGCACAACAAAGGACTCAAGTGAGTATTATGCATCACAAGATATTTCTTTCTGTAGGCACCCACCTACAGGGAAGCTACAACTCCATGAATGTGCTAAGCTACAACCTAGACTTCTTTACATATAAATTTTGATCAGGTAGTTACAACAATTTCTAATAAAATGAATTATGATCACTTTCCTAGCTCGATCTATGTTCTTCCTCTATCACACTCTTCTACTCATTAAAAATTCCATTGTTATGTTATACTTATCTGATCATGTTCTCCATTATTTGCTCGATCTCACCCTTTCTCTCTTCTTCACCATTGTATCTCTTCTTATCTTAATTGCATCGTATTTTAATTTTCTCTACCTCTATCACTCTCTTGGCTTTAGTTACTTAGTTTTCTCTCATGAGAAATAATAACCTAAAAACTTAGAGTTTTTCTTTTATTGCACAAATGACTCAAAATGCTTGTTTCAAAATTTGCATTGTGTACTCTTCTTGATTTGTTGCCTATGACTCTAGATCATTAAATGTTTACAAATGAGTCTAAATTTTATTCTTTCTTTATTTGGCTTCATTCCTCCTTATTCCATGCATTTGAAAAACTTATTTATTAGCCAACTTACAAAAATAGAAAACTTGAATTGTTTATAATTTACATCGTGAAATTAAAATGGAGACCCATCTTCTTTGCATCATTTTAATTCACCTTGAAATCAGGAATCTACATCGAGCTTATAACCAAATTTCCTTGTGGTCAATCATGAATTAAATTTTGGTAGCTAGAATAGAGAATTTCATTGGTCTATGTGAAGTTCCAGTTGTACTTACAGTTTTAATTCTTTGTTAATCAAATATCCTTCGAAACCTGAATGCAAACGTTCACTCTTTAAATTTGAACTCTAAATAATATTCCTTGATCCAATCCAGTTCACTTTGATAATTTTTTGGCTTCCTTTGGCATTTTTCATCTTTTCCTTCATATCATGGCTTCTCCTTTTTTCCTTCAGATGTTCCCTTCATTATGTGTATTTTTAGTTATCTACGTCTTTTTCAACTTCTCATGGATTCCTCCTCTTCTAGTTCTTCATGGTTTTCCTTTTTTCTACGGAAATCTTCTATACTTAGCAGTTTTTCCACTTATCCAAAATTTTGCATATTTTCCCTTTATACATGGCATTATCCAAATCTTCATACTTATGGCTTTACCTTCTAACCTTCTTCACTCTGTGGAACTCACCTACCTTCAGCAACTTCTTTTGGATCTTTCCTTTAGTCTGCAGTTTCTTCCTTGAGCTTCTTTAATCCACGACTCTCTATGTACTTTGGTGGCTAACATCTTATAGCCATGGATTTCTCAAATGATGTGTAAGTCCTTTAGGATTTATCTTAGATGATCTCAAATCCTTTGTGATCTGACACTACCAATTAGCCTTCATCTTTATTGCATGCTCACCTTACTAATTGACTCCTTCTGTTGTCAATGCAACTTGATATCAACTCATAAATCTTGACATCAATGACAACACAAATAACAATGCTAAATATTCAATAATATCCCCCTTTTTCATTAATGGCAACACTCCAACCTATAGAAACTTGTATAACCTTATAACCTTTTGATGGAAAAATGATTGCATACATGAATCCACCTTTCTCATGTTCTTCTATATCCATGGACTAGTTTTTGTTTTTTTCATTTCTCCCCCTTTGAAAATAATAAAAAAGGGCCATATATGCCACATATAACTGAATATACTTGTAAGATGGTTTCTTCATATGCTTACCTCAAGAAGCTCCCCCTAAGCTGATGCATACTTTTATAAATTTGAGCTAATAGATTATCTCCCCCTCACATTGGCACTATTTTTAGGAGTGGATAATACCTAAGAATGCCCCCTTCCTTCTCTAAACACCCTCTAGTTGTTTACAGTTGCAGGAATGACCCTTAATTCATTCCTTAGGTGTTCAAATGTTGCTCTTGGTAGTGGCTTGGTCATGATATCTACAATTTCCTTCTTTGTGCTCACATATTCCAGAATGTTTTTATTTTCATTTACTTGTTCCCTCAAGAAATGATACCTTATATGTATATGTTTGGTCTTTGAGTGGAACACTAGATTCTTAGAGACAATTATTGCACATGTACTGTCACATAACAAAGGAATTGGATTTTCATATTTTACCTTGTAATCTTCCAATGTTTACTTCATCCAGAGAACTTGAGTGTAACACATCGTGCTTCACATGTTGAGAGATCCACCAATGATTTTTTATTTCTTAGCCAAGATACCAAGCAATTTCCAACAAAGAATTCTCCTTCGTTTGTGCTCTTTTTATCATCAATACTTTCTACCCAATCTACATTTGTATATGCTTTTATGCTAAATTCATTTCTTATCGGGTACCATAATCCATATTCAACTGTTCCCATGAGGTATCTTAGGGTTCTCTTAACCACCTTGAGGTCTATTTCCCTTGGATCTTGTTGAAATATTCCAACAAGACCTATCACCTGCATGATGTATGGTCTTGATGTAGTGGAGTAAAGTAGACTTCCTATCATGGATCTGTACAGTGTTTGTCTACCTTAGGTGAGTCATCATCTCTTCTCAGCTTACACCAAACTTCCATTGGTGTACCAATTAGTCTGTATTCTTCCATTATGAACCTTTTCAACATTTTCTTAATATACTTAGTCTGGGATATAACTATACCTTTATCTTATTGATTGATCTGTCGTCCCAGAAAGAAAGATAGATCTCTCAACATTGACATCTCAAATTTTTATTTTATCATGTTTGGAAACTCATATGTCATCTTTTCATAATCTCCACCAAAAATGATGTCGTCCACATCTACTATTACAATGAGTAGATGCTCTCCTTCTTATTTTATGTATAGATTGTTATCCATGACTCTTTTTTTGAAACCTTTCTCAATGAGGTATGAGTAAAATCTACTGTACCAAGCTCTAGGATCTTGATTTAATCCATACAAATCTTTCTTCAACCTACACACATAATCTTTATCTTCAGTCAGTGAAAATCTATCAGGTTGTTCAATGTATACCTCTTCATTCAGGAAACCATTTAGGAAGGCTGATTTCACGTTCATCTGGAACACTCTGATCTTCTTGTATGCCATGTAATCCAAAAACAACCTTATTTCCTCCATTCTTGTAACTAGTGCAAAAGTCTCATCAAATTCAATCCCTTTCATTTGTGTGTATCCTTTGCATATTAGTCTGGCCTTGTTGCGCATAACTTCTTGCTTCTCAGTCAACTTATTCCTAAAGACCCATTTGGTTCCAATCACATTCTTTTACTGTGGCCTAGGTACTAGTTCCCACATCTCATTCTTTTCAATATGATATAAATCTTCATTCATGGCATCTACCTGTTGGTCGTCAAATAGGACTTTTTAGAGAGCAACAGACAGGGGACGAAAAGTCCCCTCCTCTTTAATGGGAGAGGTTCCCTTATTCTGAAACAAACCTATTTACAAATATACAGAACGTCATGGTATGGTCAAACTTGGATATTACGAAAGTGTTTTCCACAAGGATTATCAGTTACACAAGGACTGAGGAAAAGGAATAAGAAGATGAGCAGAATAGCAACATTCAGAATTATAGATAGCAGAATAATTCTTCATGTATGCGAAGCTTCAAAGGATTTAAGACAAGATCATTTGCATGAGATTAAATTTAAGACACAAAGTTCCATAAATAACCTCCTTCAGATTTATAAATCAAGGACACAAAGTTCCTTCTTGGTTGTACAAGATCGCTGTACTTGCAAAACTAAACAGTATGCAATCAGAGAGACAAAACGAGTTAAGAACAAAAATGATCTTCACAATATTAAAGGAAAACACAGATATGACAAGAATCAGATAGACAAAGAATGAAAAGCCCTTTTGTATTGATTTCTTTAAGATCTATTTACACTTTCAGTAAAAATTCCAAGTTCTTCCTCTTTTCAAAATGGCGTGGAAAGGCCATTATATAGATTATAATTCAGTTACGTCTTGTAACCGTTTCTTTTAACTAAGAATAGCTAAGTACCGCCAATTGCAATTCCTTAACTAATTACAAAGAAACGGAAAAGAAAGGAAAGAAGAGGAAAGGAAGGAGAAGGAGAAAGGTGGCCGACTACTGGGAGGGACCCACTGTCTTCAGAATCCGCTGCCTGAACTTCTTCAATGACTCAGCTATATCTCTGCCACGGGGGACTGACGTGTTGGTTGCAGACTGAGTCCAAAATCCCAGGCATCTCTCCATCTCTTTATCAAACTCAACGTGAGTATGATAGTCTTTGTTTGCTTCTTCAATGGCAGACTGAAGAGAACAAATTTCCTTTATCTTGTCCTTAGAGATGGAGTCTTCCTTGAAAAGATTATCTTTGACAAAAGCTCTGAACTGAGCTTTGATTTCTTGCAAGGACAAGGCAACGCCAGATTTTTCATCCTGAAGATGACAATGCATATCTTTGAACGCTGCAGCTGCCAATGTCTTGAAAGCTTCTCCCTTTTGCCAGTTATTCTTCATTTCACCTACAGCTTCTTCCAGGACTCTGATTTTCCACTCTACGCTGTAGACCCAGGATTTTGATAGATTGTCTTTGGCATCATCGAAAATCTTATTTGCCAGTAAGATATTCTCATCTGTCTGTCCCATGAGGTGAAGGTCTACAATGCAACTGCCCCAGAGTTTAAGCTCTTTATCCATAACCCCAATGGTAGAGGATAGTTTCTGTTGCAAATTATCTACCTTTCCATGTAGCTTAAAGGCTTCATCGATGAAGTTTAGCCCGGCAACAAGCATATCATCTACCATGGCTTCGATAGCTCTGTCATAGACAGAATACTTGTGCATATCTTTAATACCCTGCACTTCATCTTGGCTTAGAGTTACAGGAGGAGGTAGAGCAGTCAAGGGAGTGGGATCCAAAACTTTGTCTTTAGATAGAAGAGACTTGATGAAATCTGTAAGAACTCGGGCTTGCTCTTCCAGCTGCTCGATAGTTTACTGTCCTTTTTCCACTCTCCCAATAACTCTTGTGACTGTTTCCTGGAGGTTATGAATCTCGCCTTCAGGGGTGGATTCTCCCATTGGGATTCTCAGTAGCTCCAAGTCAGATACTTGCAAGTCCTGTTCTGATTTGTCCATTGCAGGCTTGGCAATCTCCAGGAATTGCTGGCCTCGAGTATCAAATACTATTCTGGAGGTGGTTCTTGCTTTCTTGGCACGGGAAGGCGTGGTGCCCAACATGGCTGCAACAGCATCAAAATTTGGTCCCAAGCTTTGGGAGGATGGTTTTCTCTTCCTTTTGTCAACCAAGGGTTGCACCCATGCAAAAGAGGAAGAAGAATCTGCAGGCGAAGCAAGGGGACCAAGAGACAGGGAGCTCATGACACTCAGGGTCTGTGCAGCTGTTGGACTCAAGCTGGGATGCAGAAGGAGCACTGGAGACAATGGCAGTAGAAGAATCAATAGTACCTGGAAGTTCAGTGCTCTGGACCTCCTTGTCTTTATCTGTTGGGTCCTCAGGAACATTTGTAGGAGTTGGCCTCTCACTTTCTTCACTTTCACTGAGGATGATGATGTTCTCTGGTCCGATAGGCAATTCTACCTATTTCTCCTGAAGATCTCTTTCCACCGGTTCCTTCTTTACTTCCTTGAGCTTCTTCTTATATACCTGAGTGGATGGAGAAGGAGTAGATTCCACAGGTCCCTGAGCTGCTGAGGCAGGAGGGGTTTTCTTTGGTGTTTCAGACCTTGGAACTGGGTCTTCTCTTATTGGTGTCGATTCATCCTTGGAGGAGGATTCTCCCGAGTGCCTCCTGAATTCTCGGACCTTCTTATTGAACCAAACCTTAGTCCTGACTAAGACTGGAGCAAGGATTTCAGTCAAATCATCCTTCTCTTTTCTGTTCCAATCCAGGTCCTCCAGAGGGGTGTGCTTGATCACATTTTCATACTCATATGAGTATAGCTCAGAATTATCATCTTCGAGACCTTCAGGAACTTGGTACAGACCAAGTTCTTGAATCAATTGTAAGGAGAACCTGCCATAATGCCTTCTTCTGGCCTCAAAGTCGTCTACACAGTCAGCCCAGTAGTCTTCTGCCTCTGCCACATGGTGATAGGCTATCTTGATATTCTGTTTAATAAACTTCTTCAAGTCAAAGCAGGTTCTTGGCTTGAAGAAATGCATGGTGATAGGGACCCAAAGTTCTTTCTATATTCTGGGCATCCAGGGCTGTTTTACATGTGTAATTTCCCAGAGAGATGGGAAAGTGCAAGCCAGAAATCTTCTTGTCTCTGCAAGTTCTGTGCAACTTGTCTAGTTGCCTGCATATTTCGATCAAGGCCATCTTGTCATTGCAGAACATGGGAAGCCGCAGAGGAGTACTCTCATAACCAGCAAGCCTGATGTATGAGAATTTCCTGAATTGGATGAAGTAGGCCCCATACCGTGATATCAAGTTCATGGCTTCATCTGAAAACCTCCTGGCAGTGTCACCCCTCGAGCAATCGGGCCACATACATAGTGAAAGCATCATTAACCCTTCTGAAATTGCGGTTGCTGGTCTCCAAGGTAAAACTGCGGGCAATAGGCATACACTGGGTTGCCTTTGTGGGCGTCTATATATGAGAATCCAAACCATTGCCTTGATGCTACCAGAGTATACATCAGATATGAAGTCATGAAAAACTTCTTTGTTTGCAGCACGTTGGATAGCTGCTCCGTCAGATTCATGCTGATGATCTCAGCCCAGTTGATATTTTGTGTACCCTCGCACACCATACTGATGAGCGGGCACATCCAGAAATGGAACTCGCTGGTGGAAGGCAAACCCATGACCCGAGCCAGCAGTATTATGAAATCTGATAGTTATTCGTTGAAGTCTGCTCGGATGAGGGTTTTGGTGAGGCGGGAAGCTCCCTTCCTAGGGTTTTTTAGCCAGGACTTCGCCACTCATGCTCTGTACTTGTCACTATCTTGATCGAACATGGCTTGCGCTTGGGCTTGGGAAACAACTATGGAATTGTCCAATTCCGGGATCTTTAGAGCGGCAGCAATGGCGGCAGCGTCCAGCTTGGTAATGAGCTCCCCGTGTACATTTGTCAATTCGCTCGAATCGGGGTCGAAGTGAGCTCCGCATGCAAGCACTGTATCAGCACACTGTACTAAAATTGGGAATCCTCTAGTGTACGCCAAACCACTGTCCATGAATTGTCTGAGCCATCGGTGAGGGATTTGCATCTTCCATCCTTGCCCAAAAATCGCTGAAATCGAGATGTCGGGCCTCGCTATCTCCAATGTTGCTTACAGCAGACTCGAGTGGAGAAATCTGTTCTTGTCCTTGAAATTTGATCTTCATGTCGATAGTTTTAGGGGAACAAGGTTGCAAACTAGACTTGGAATGGAATTATAGAAGCAGAGGAACGTACGCAAGTTCGTAAGCAGCAAGGGTTTGAGCAGAGGATAACAAGGAAGATGTGAGAAAATGCAAAGGGGAAATGTTCATTATATAGCCGTTTGGGGAGCGGAGTGAATTCAATGCGCATTTAATTACGCAACCACCAATTTGAAAAGCGTCTAAGTATGGATGACACTAGGCACGCTTGGGACATGTGAGACGTGAATGCGCGAAACACGCGGCTCGGGCGAAATGGAGAGAGAATGCACAAAAAGCTTTTGGAACAATTGGGACGAAAATGCGCGAGGTACGCGGTTCAGACATTTCGACCGAAATTGGAACCAGCGGGCCCGTTTGGACTTGGGACTTTTAGGACAGAAAGTTCCGGAGTACGCGGTTCGGGCGGTTCGGCCGAAAATGAAGCGGGGCGCATTTTTAGTTTGGGACAAAGAATTTTGAAGTACGCGACTAGGAAGCTTCGGCCGAAAAAGAGAAAGCTCGTACTTTTGACTTTGGGATAATTGGGACAAAAAGGCGCGAAGTACGCGGTTCGGGCGGTTCAGACGAAAAAGAGAAATGATTTGCACAAAAGTTTCGGGACACTTGGAACAATAACTTCCGACGGGCCCGAAGATAGGACAATTTCGGGGATTTCGGCCGATCGAGGAACAACTTGCACTTTGGAACTTGGGACAGTCGGGACAAAAATGTCCGACAGGCCCGAAATACATGCGAGAAAGGCCCAATACTTGGATTTCTTCAATTTTATGACTTAGGTACCTCAGAGAAAAGCACTTAGACTCAAAATTTTCGAAATTTGCTCTTGTTAGGGAGGGGAATTTTGAGTAGACAACAGCTAGCTCCTTCTGGGGATGACTTGGTGTAAATTCATATAATGAGACAAGGCAAGAACTTAGATAACTCGGTGAAGCAGACCAGTGCCTTATCCATTGGGCAAAGGAGTCAAAAATAAACCAATACAGAGGGCAACACACACAACAGAAGGGAAACACACCCGAAAGACAGGAAAAGCAAAACACTGTACATAATATACAAAGGGACTCCCTAGTCATCTAGGATCTGAACAACTTCAAATACTGCCCACTATAAGGAAGTGGGAGGGGGAGAACCATCCATGTAATCAAGATAGAAAGAGTCCTTACCAGCAAAGTGTCTTATCTTGAAAGGTCCAAGCCACAGAGAATCAAATTTTCCATGGCTGCCACGAGGTTCATGTCTTTTGTCCCATAACAGCACGGTATCACCAACTTGGAACTCTCTGGACCTAGCTTTCTTATCGAATAGAACCTTCACCTTCTACTGGTGGGCAGATATTCTGTCAGCAACCTCCAATCTATCCTTGTTCAGTTTGTGCAGGTACATGATCCTTTTGTCCAGAGCATCACTGAAACTAGTGTCTTCAATGGCCTTCATCAGGTGCAAGGCTGGCAGTTCCACTGTCACTGGCAATTGAGCCTCTACTCCATACACTACTTGAAATGGGGACATTCCAATGGCTCTTTTAGGTGTGATCCTGTCTGCCCAAAGAGCATCATAAAGCTTCTTATGCCAGTTTCGCTGAGACTCATTGACCAACTTCCTTATGATAGTCACCAGATTTTTGTTGGTGGATTATGCTTGTCCATTCCCCTGGGGATAATAATCTGAAGAATGAGCTAGAGAGATGCCATACCCGTAGCAGAAATCCATTATCTCATTTGAGGAGAAGTTCGAAGCATTATCTGTTACAATCTTGTTGGGTACACCATACCTAACCAAGATGTTCTCTTTGATGAAGTTGCATACTACTTCAGAAGTGGTGCTCTTGACTGGAATAGCCTCCACCCATTTGGTGAAGTAGTCAGTAGCAGTTAGCACATGCGTGTGGCCCGCACTAGAAGCAGGATTCAGTGTACCAATGAAGTCTAGACCCCATTGCTGGAATGGTTCCTCAATCACAACTGGCTTGAGAGGCAAAGCGGCCAGTTTGGGTCTCCCACAAAGGTCTTACAGCCTCCACTTTATCCACCCACTGACTATACTCTGAACAAGGAAGCCATAATATCCTCCCCGGATCTTGTGAGCTATATGACTGTCTGATATATCCTCCACATGCTTGATCATGGAAAAGCTCGAGAGCAACTTCTCTGTTGTTCCTTATCAGACACTATTTCAGGAATTCCCTCTAGGCCTACGCTTGAACAAAAAGCATTCATACCGCATCATACATATATGCGCTGATCTCAAATTTAACATTCCTCTTTCCTTTGCAGATCTAAATAGGGATTCCCATATTAAGAAAAAATAGCAGATTAGCATCCATTCATCAACTTAACAAGGAAAGACAGTACGGATGCAACTTCTCTTTCCACATAATCTCATGTTGGCTCGTTCAGCAATGAGCCGCAAAACCTTTTCCCGCCGAACCAGCTTAGTTGGCTTCGCATATCAAGGTCATTACTCTGACCTTAGCCACCCAAGTTTCCCTCTTGGATCCAAATTCTGCTGTTGCAGTCAGAATGACTTATATCAAGTCGTATCGTACCAGACCGTAGTGTGAGAGTGAGCTATAGAAACGGAACTCTATGAGCGCTTTGATACTACTAAGGCATGCTCCATCATGATGACTTTAGCATCATGTTCTTCAGATTAATAAACTTCTTCAAGTCAAAGCCAGTTCTTGGCTTGAAAAGCATGGTGATAGGTACCAAAGTTCTTTCTATATGCTGGGCATCCAGTGCTTGTTTTTACATGTGAATTTCCCAGAGAGATTGGGAATCGTGGGCAAGCCGAAATCCTCTTTTTTTGGTCTCCTGCAAGTTCCTGGTGCAACTTGTCTCGTTGCTGCATAGTTCGACAGGCCATCTTGTCATTGCAAACATGGGAAGCCGCAGGAGGAGTAACTCTCATAACCAAGCAGCCTGTGTATGAGAAATTTCCTGAATTGGAATTCATAGGCCCCATACCGTGATATCGTTTCTGGCTTCATCTAAACAACCTCCTGGCAGTTGTCACCCTCTAGCAATCGGGCCAACATACATAGTGAAGCATCATTAACCCTTCTGAAATTGCGGTTGCTGGTCGCCAAGGAACTGTCGGGCAATATGCATACATACATGGGTTGCCTTTGTGGGCGTCTATATAATGAATCCAAACCATTGCCATTGATGCTACCTAGGTAGACATCAGATATGTAAGTCTGAAAAAACTTCTTTTTTTTTCAGCCTTGGATGCTGCTCCGTCAGATTCCATGGCTGATTGATCTCAGCCCGTTTATATTTGTGTACCCTCGCACACCATACTGATGAGCGGGCACATCCAGAAATGGAACTTCGCTGGTGGAAGGCAAACCCATGACCCGAGCCAGCAGTATTATGCAAATCTGACAGTTCTTCGTTGAAGTCTACTCGGATGAGGGTTTTGGTGAGGCGGGAAGCTCCCTTCCTAGGGTTTTTTAGCCAGGACTTCGCCACTCGTGCTCTGTACTTGTCACTGTCTTGATTAAACATGGCTTGTGCTTGGGCTTGGGAAACAACTATGGAATTGTCCAATTCCGGGATCTTCAGAGCGGTAGCAATGGCGGGTAGCATCCAGCTTGGCAATGAGCTCCCTGTGTACGTTTGTCAATTCGCTCGAATCGGGGTCGAAGTGAGCTCCGCATGCAAGCACTGTATCAGCACACTGTACTGAAATTGGGAATCCTCCAGCGTACGCCAAACCACTGTCATGAATTGTCTGAGCCATTGGTGAGGGATTTGCATCTTCCATCCTTGCCCAAAAATCGCTGAAATCGAGATGTCGGGCCTCGCTATCTCCAATGTTGCTTACAGCAGACTCGAGTGGAGAAATCTGTTCTTGTCCTTGAAATTTGATCTTCATGTTGATAGTTTCAGGGGAACAAGGTTGCAAACTAGACTTGGAATGGAATTACAGAAGCAGAGGAACGTGCGCAAGTTGGCAAGCGGCAAGGGTTTGAGCAAAGGATAACAAGGAAGATGTGGGAAAATGCAAAGGGGAAATGCTCATTATATAGCCGTTTGGGGAGCGGAGAGAATTCAATGCGCATTTAATTATGCAACCACCAATTTGAAAAGCGTCTAAGTATGGATGACACTAGGCACGCTTGGGACAAGTGAGACGCGAATGCGCGAAACACGCGGCTCGGGCGAAATGAAGAGAAAATGCACAAAAAGCCTTTTGGAACAATTGGGACGAAAATGCGCGAGGTACGCGGTTCGGACATTTCGACCGAAATTGGAACAGCGGGCCCGTTTGGACTTGGGACTTTTGGGACAGAAAGTTCCGGAGTACGCGGTTTGACCGGTTCGGCCGAAAATGAAGCGGGGCGCATTTTTCAGTTTGGGACAAAGAATTTTGAAGTACTCGACTAGGAAGCTTCGGCCGAAAAAGAGAAAGCTCGTACTTTGGAAAATTGACTTTGGGATATTTGGGACAAAAAGGCGCGAAGTACGCGGTTCGGGCGGTTCGGCCGAAAATGAAATGATTTGCACAAAAGTTTCGGGACACTTGGAACAAAAACTTCCGACGGGCCCGAAGATAGGACAATTTCGGGGATTTCGGCCGATCGGGGAACAACTTGCACTTTGGAACTTGGGACAGTCGGGACAAAAATGTCCGACAGGCCCGAAATACATGCGAGAAAGGCCCAATACTTGGATTTCTTCAATTTTATGACTTAGGTACCTCAGAGAAAAGCACTTAGACTCAAAATTTTTGAAATTTGCTCTTGTTAGGGAGGGGAATTTTGAGTAGACAACAGCTGGCTCCTTCTGGGGATGACTTGGTGTAAATTCATAGAATGAGACAAGGCAAGAACTTAGATAACTCGGTGAAGCAGACCAGTGCCTTATCCATTGGGCAAAGGAGTCAAAAACAAACCAATACAGAGGGCAACACACACAACAGAAGGGAAACACACCGAAAGCAGGAAAAGCAAAACACTGTACATAATATACAAAGGGACTCCCTAGTCACCTAGGATCTGAACAACTTCAAATACTGCCCACTATAAGGAAGTGGGAGGGGAGAACCATCCATGTAATCAAGATAGAAAGAGTCCTTACCAGCAAAGTGTCTTATCTTGAAAGGTCCAAGCCACAGAGAATCAAATTTTCCATGGCTGCCACGAGGTTCATGTCTTTTGTCCCATAACAGCACGGTATCACCAACTTGGAACTCTCTGGACCTAGCTTTCTTATCGAACAGAACCTTCACCTTCTGCTGGTGGGCAGATATTCTGTCAGCAACCTCCAATCTATCCTCGTTCAGTTTGTGCAGGTACATGATCCTTTTGTCCAGAGCATCACTGAAACTAGTGTCTTCAATGGCCTTCATCAGGTGCAAGGCTGGCAGTTCCACTGTCACTGGCAATTGAGCCTCTACTCCATACACTACTTGAAATGGGGACATTCCAATGGCTCTTTTAGGTGTGATCCTGTCTGCCCAAAGAGCATCATAAAGCTTCTTATGCCAGTTTCGCTGAGACTCATTGACCAACTTCCTTATGATAGTCACCAGATTTTTGTTGGTGGATTCTGCTTGTCCATTCCCCTGGGGATAATAATCTGAAGAATGAGCTAGAGAGATGCCATACCCGTAGCAGAAATCCATTATCTCATTTGAGGAGAAGTTCGAAGCATTATCTGTTACAATCTTGTTGGGTACACCATACCTAACCAAGATGTTCTCTTTGATGAAGTTGCATACTACTTCAGAAGTGGTGCTCTTGACTGGAATAGCCTCCACCCATTTGGTGAAGTAGTCAGTAGCAGTTAGCACATGCGTGTGGCCCGCACTAGAAGCAGGATTCAGTGTACCAATGAAGTCTAGACCCCATTGCTGGAATGGTTCCTCAATCACAACTGGCTTGAGAGGCAAAGCGGCCAGTTTGGGTCTTCCCACAAAGGTCTGACAGGCCTCGCATTTATCCACCCACTTGGACGTATCTCTGAACAAGGAAGGCCAGTAATATCCTCCCCGGAGTATCTTGTGAGCTGTGACTGTTGATGAATAGTGCCCTCCACATGCTTGATCATGAAAAGCTGAGAGCAACTTTCTCTGTTGTTCCTTATCAACACATTTCAGGAATCTCCCATCTAGGCCACGCTTGAACAAAGCATTCTCCCATAGTACATATTGCGCTGATCTCAATTTAACAGTCCTCTTTTCTTTGGCAGTTAAATGAGAGGGGCATTCCCCATAGGTAAGAAAATAGGCGATGTCAGCATACCATTCATCGACTGAACTAAGGAATAGAACAGTAGGGATGTCAACTTTCTCTTCCAGCAACTCATGTTGGGCTCCTTCAGCAATGAGCTCGCAAAGACCTTTTCCCCGAACCAGCTTGGTTGGCTTGATATCAAGGTCATACTCCTGGACCTTAGCCACCCAGTTTCCCCTCTTGGATCCAAATTCTTGTTGCGTGAGAATTGACTTTACAGTCGTATCTGGGACCAGCACCGTAGAGTGAGAGTTGAGGATATAGAAACGGAACTGCTTGACAGCTTTGACTACTGCAAAGGCATGCTTCTCCATCATGGTGTACTTTAGCTCATGGTTCTTCAGGATATAGCTCATGAAGGCAATGGGTAGCTCATGTTTATCAGAATCTTCTTGGGTTAAGACAGCAGCCAGAGTACTATCTGTAGCGTAGCAATAGATAATGAAATCCTTGCTGAAATCAGGGCAGGCCAAAACTGGAGTTTTAGCAATAGCTTTCTTGATACCCTCAAAGGATTCCTTTCCTTCAGAAGACCAACCAAATGCTTGCTTTCCTTTCATCATCTGAGAAATATTCAAAGTTAATTCAGCAAAATCAGGAATGAATCTTCTTAGAAAATTGATCTTACCGAAAAAGGAATGCACGCCCTTTTTACTAGTAGGGAGAGGAATCTGTTGGATGGCTTGAACTCGTTCAGGATCAATCTTGATGCCATCCTTTGAGACAATGTGTCCTAATAGCTTTCCCTCTGTAACACAGAAGACAGATTTTTTAGGGTTCAGGGAGATTCCATGCTCTCTACATCTCTGCAGAACTGTTTCCAGGTGATCGAAATGATCTGCTCTTGTCTTTGAAAACACTGTCAGGTCATCAAGGTATATGACAATACATTTCCCTTTCAAGCTCCCAAAAGCCAGATCCATAGCTCTCTGGAAAGTGGCACCGGCATTAATCAGCCCAAAAGGCATTCTCTTGTAGGCGAAGGTACCCCAAGGAGTTGTGAAGGCTGTCTTATGTTGATCAGCAGTATCAACCTCTACCTGATTGTATCCAGAAAAACCATCAAGCATAGATAACATCTCAGAGCCTGTTACCGCTTGCAAAATCTGATCCATCATAGGCAGAGGGTAGTTATCTTTCAGAGAGGCCTGATTCAGGTTCCTGAAATCAACACAGATGCGGATCTCACCATTCTTCTTCCTAACAGGTACAATGTTTGCAATCCAAGTCGAATGGTGAATGGGAAAGATGATCTTAGCCTTCAGCAGTTTCTGAATCTCCTGAAATATGGTGTCAGCTATCTTTGGGTTGTACTGCCTCTGCTTCTGCTTGAAAGGCTTGATTCCTGGCTTGAGAGGGATAGAGTGTTGCATTTCTTTTGGCTTGAAGGCTTTTAGATCTTCATAAGAATAAGCAAGCACATCCTTATATTTCCTTAGAAGGTCAATTGCTCTTCTCCTTTCATCTGATG
This sequence comes from Taxus chinensis, assembly GCA_019776745.2. Lineage (NCBI taxonomy): Eukaryota > Viridiplantae > Streptophyta > Pinopsida > Cupressales > Taxaceae > Taxus > Taxus chinensis. The sequence continues at coordinate 910,387,027 of CM034148.1, forward strand.
TGCAACACTTCCCGATATTTACCAGCTTCGGGCCATCAGAACTCCCAATATCAATCTTATCATACTCAGCTGATTGCTGAGGTCCAGTGGTAGCTTTAGACCTCACGTATCTGTCATGTTTATCAAACAACTCCTCCAAACTCACCAAACCTTTGGGAATCTTATTTCCTTTGAGCTTAATGCACCCTTCCTGATCAGTTTCTTCTCCTTGGGTGACGGCTTGGTCAGAAGACACGCTCTCACGAGGCAGGTTGTCACTTCCTTCGAAATACAGTTGTTCAAAATTGCCCTTGAGCTCCAGGAAGGAAAGCAAATGCTGGTCGTCGTTGAAGACTTGCCAGTTATTAGTATTGTCAGGGACACTAGGTCGGTGGACCATTTCAATGGTGAACTTATCCTGAGAGAATTCAGGATGAGGAATCAACAGTGACCCTGAGACAGCCAGTGAATCAGCTCTGCTGTTCTTTTCTCTAGGCATCGCTTCAATGGAGAAGGCATCAAGGAATTCAATTGAATCCCAAACTTGGTTCCGATAATGCTTCAGCCTCCCGTTCTTTACCTGAAACAGGCTTCTGACTTGCTTCACAATCAGCTCTGCATCACCACGAGCCAAAAGATTCTTAACACCTCGTTCTTTGGCCACTTGCAGTCCAAGGATGAGAGCCTCATACTCTGCTGTGTTGTTAGTGTTCTCGAACTGCAATTTAAATGAAAAGGGGTGCAGGCAGCCTTCAGGTGATATTAGCAGAACACCAGCTCCAGAGCCAGCCGAGGAACAACTGCCATCGAATTCTAAAATCCAGACACCATTAGGATCTTTAGGTGATATTTTGCAGGGTCGGACTTCATCAGGGGACAAAATCATGTAATTACCATGGCCCCTGTCCTCATAGAGTATTTGTGCCTTGGGATCATCTGTCTTCTGCACAATGTACTCGGACTGCTTCTCAGGTAGTAGCTTCTTCATTTGTCCATTGACAGGTATGAGAGCGTGTGACCAATCCATTTGAATCTCTCCACCCACATCTTTACAGAAGTTTCTGCTTAGCAACATTCCATAGGAAGGAGGAATGTCGGCTACTAGTATGGTAGCCAAGACTTTCTTTTCAGGTAAAGCAGCAAAAGCCACTTGTGCATCTTTAATCCTTCCAACTAAAGGCACTTCCTTACTTTCCATGGAGTAGCAAGATCCATAAGTACGAGTAAGGGTCAAACCTAAAGCATGAGCTACTTTGGCGGGCATCACATTATCAGAGGCTCCGGAATCTATGACACAGTTACTAAGCCTATGGCCCGCTATAAGGAGGGTAACATAAAAAGGCTTGATTTTGTCTCCAGGCGAGGTGACAGCAGCTACCAGACTAGGCTGTGGTATAGAAGGAGGTGTGGGCAAAAGGCCTTTAGAGGTGGTCTTGGAATGGGAATTAACAAATTGGATCATCTTGGCAAAAGCTTTAGGATGGGTTTGGTAATATTCAGCTTCTGAAATTTGAACTTTGGTCCTTTTTAGATGATCCACAATATCAAAGGATCCAGAGGTGGATGGTCCGTCATCATTTGGAATCTTAGGCTTATCAACCCTAGGAGAAAAAGAAGAAGAAGCAACTTTGGGGGCAGGATTGGCAGTACTTACCTTTGGTGTAGATGAGGTAGGAATAGGAGATCCTCTTCTGGCAATTACAGGAATAGTCGCAGGCTGCTCTTTGGACTTCTTCAGGGGTTGTGTCACCTTTTCCCTCTGATGTGTCTGTTCCCGAGTCATGACAGCGAAGGATTCGCTGTTCATATCTGCTACCACTTCATCGTAGTCATCCGCATCATCAATGCCTTCAGTGGTAAAGAAATTGACTCGAGATCCCTCGGGTTCTTCTGCCTCATCATCGAATTGCTCCAGGAACTCCTCACAAACTTCGTTATCATCTTCTGGTTCTTCAACCTCACAAGTTGCATTCACCGGAACTTTGACAGGAGGTCCTTCAAGTGCCAGTCTGGTGTGGGGGGCTGGCAGACGGTTTCTGGGTTGAAAATTTCTTCTCGGAACATCTGCATATGGTGCATGCTGGGCTAATTGTTTCTTTATAGCCACTAGATCATTTGCAAGTTTCTGGACTAATGGATCAGAATTGGGTCCAGAGGTGGAAGAGGAAGAAGCAGCAGATTTCGATTTGAGAGGATCTCTTTTCAACTTCCCTGACATGATCAGGTCGTCCTCGATACTAACAGCCAGTTCTTGATCCAGAACTAGCGTTCCAAGATTAGCCCTTCTTAGAGCATAACTGACTTTAGGCGTTTGGGCATTCAAAAAGAAACATTTTTGAATTTGATCAACCGGTCGAGTATTTGCAGGAATCTTGTTGATCAATCTGTTGAACCGAGCCACAAATTCTCTCATGGGTTCTGATGGATCTTTCTTTATCTGAGAAATCTGGGCAAGCAGGGCATGCACATCTTCTGCCGGCTTAAAACGGTTTTCGAACTGAGTTCTCATGGTAGTCCAGTCGGTGATGGCACCAGCCGGAAGGTGATAGAACCAGTCAGCAGCATTATCCTGTAACGTCTCAACGAACAGTCTTACTGAGACGTCTTCATGTTCAACCCCCAAGACCCCACATGCAACTATGAATGCTGCAATATGTTCATCAGGGTGAATTTTGCCATCTCCTTTAAATTTTGGGAAGTTCTTTCGGTTACCTCGAGGTAACTCATGCAAAGGGTGCGCAAGAGCCAGAGGTCCGACACGTTGACCCCATGGTAATTGTGCCATTCTTCTTGGGAATACGGCTTGAAGGGGAACTTTAACACCAGCAAGGATCAGAGCTCGCAGATTAGGGCTAGCTGGCTGTGTAGGACTTCTATCTCGAACAGGCGGAGTGCTCGTCGAACGAGTTCTTCTATTTGAAGGGAAAGGAAAACCCTGTTGCTCCAAAAGCTGAAACTGAGAATCTTCGATACCAAGGGCCCTTCTCCCTCGAGTGAAACGTGGAGTCGCCAGATCAAAGGATGATCAAAAATTGTAGTACTGGAATGCAAATTTCCTCCCCAGCGGAGTCGCCAAAAACTGTTGGTCGTCAAATAGGACTTTTTAGAGAGCAACAGACAGGGGACGAAAAGTCCCTCCTCTTTAATGGGAGAGGTTCCCTTATTCTGAAACAAACCTATTTACAAATATACAGAACGTCATGGTATGGTCAAACTTGGATATTACGAAAGTGTTTTCCACAAGGATTATCAGTTACACAAGGACTGAGGAAAAGGAATAAGAAGATGAGCAGAATAGCAACATTCAGAATTATAGATAGCAGAATAATTCTTCGTGTATGCGAAGCTTCAAAGGATTTAAGACAAGATCATTTGCATGAGATTAAATTTAAGACACAAAGTTCCATAAATAACCTCCTTCAGATTTATAAATCAAGGACACAAAGTTCCTTCTTGGTTGTACAAGATCGCTGTACTTGCAAAACTGAACAGTATGCAATCAGAGAGACAAAACGAGTTAAGAACAAAAATGATCTTCACAATATTAAAGGAAAACACAGATATGACAAGAATCAGATAGACAAAGAATGAAAAGCCCTTTTGTATTGATTTCTTTAAGATCTATTTACACTTTCAGTAAAAATTCCAAGTTCTTCCTCTTTTCAAAATGGCGTGGAAAGGCCATTATATAGCTTACAATTCGGTTACTCTTGTAACCGTTTCTTTTAACTAAGAATAGTTAAGTACCGCCAATTGCAATACCTTAACTAATTACAAAGAATACGAAAAGAAAGGAAAGAAGAGGAAAGGAAGGAGAAGGAGACAGGTGGCCGGCTACTGGGAGGGACCCACTGTCTTCAGAATCCGCTGCCTGAACTTCTTCAATGACTCAGCTATATCTCTGCCACGGGGGACTGACGTGTTGGTTGCAGACTGAGTCCAAAATCCCAGGCATCTCTCCATCTCTTTATCAAACTCGACGTGAGTATGATAGTCTTTGTTTGCTTCTTCAATGGCAGACTGAAGAGAACAAATTTCCTTTATCTTGTCCTTAGAGATGGAGTCTTCCTTGAAAAGATTATCTTTGACAAAAGCTCTGAACTGAGCTTTGATTTCTTGCAAGGACAAGGGAACGCCAGAGTTTTCATCCTGAAGATGACAATGCATATCTTTGAACGCTGCAGCTGCCAATGTCTTGAAAGCTTCTCCCTTTTGCCAGTTATTCTTCATTTCACCTACAGCTTCTTCTAGGACTCTGATTTTCCACTCTACGCTGTAGACCCAAGATTTTGATAGATTGTCTTTGGCATCATCGAAAATCTTATTTGCCAGTAAGATATTCTCATCTGTCTGTCCCATGAGGCGAAGGTCTACAATGCAACTGCCCCAGAGTTTAAGCTCTTTATCCATAACCCCAATGGTAGAGGATAGTTTCTGTTGCAAATTATCTACCTTTCCATGTAGCTTAAAGGCTTCATCGATGAAGTTTAGCCCGGCAACAAGCATGTCATCTACCATGGCTTCAATAGCTCTGCCATAGACAGAATACTTGTGCATATCTTTAATACCCTGCACTTCATCTTGGCTTAGAGTTACAGGAGGAGGTAGAGCAGTCAAGGGAGTGGGATCCAAAACTTTGTCTTTAGATAGAAGAGACTTGATGAAACCTGTAAGAACTCGGGCTTGCTCTTCCAGCTGTTCGATAGTTTGCTGTCCTTTTTCCACTCTCCCAATAACTCTTGTGACTGTTTCCTGGAGGTTATGAATCTCGCCTTCAGGGGTAGATTCTCCCATTGGGATTCTCAGTAGCTCCAAGTCAGATACTTGCAAGTCCTGTTCTGATTTGTCCATTGCAGGCTTGGCAATCTCCAGGAATTGCTGACCTCGAGTATCAGATACTATTCTGGAGGTGGTTCTTGCTTTCTTGGCACGGGAAGGCGTGGTGCCCAACATGGCTGCAACAGCATCAAAATTTGGTCCCAAGCTTTGGGAGGATGGTTTTCTCTTCCTTTTGTCAACCAAGGGTTGCACCCATGCAAAAGAGGAAGAAGAATCTGCAGGCGAAGCAAGGGGACCAAGAGACAGGGAGCTCATGACACTCAGGGTCTGTGCAGCTGTTGACTCAAGCTGGGATGTGGAAGGAGCACTGGAGACAATGGAAGTAGAAGAATCAATAGTACCTGGAAGTTCAGTGCTCTGGACCTCCTTGTCTTTATCTGTTGGGTCCTCAGGAACATTTGTAGGAGTTGGCCTCTCACTTTCTTCACTTTCACTGAGGATGATGATGTTCTCTGGTCCGATAGGCAATTCTGCCTGTTTCTCCTGAAGATCTCTTTCCACCGGTTCCTTCTTTACTTCCTTGAGCTTCTTCTTATATACCTGAGTGGATGGAGAAGGAGTAGATTCCACAGGTCCCTGAGCTGCTGAGGCAGGAGGGGTTTTCTTTGGTGTTTCGGACCTTGGAACTGGTGCTTCTCTTATTGGTGTCGATTCATCCTTGGAGGAGGATTCTCCCGAGTGCCTCCTGAATTCTCGGACCTTCTTATTGAACCAAACCTTAGTCCTGACTAAGACAGGAGCAAGGATTTCAGTCAAATCATCCTTCTCTTTTCTGTTCCAATCCAGGTCCTCCAGAGGGGTGTGCTTGATCACATTTTCATACTCATATGAGTATAGCTCAGAATTATCATCTTCGAGACCTTCAGGAACTTGGTACAGACCAAGTTCTTGAATCAATTGTAAGGAGAACCTGCCATAATGCCTTCTTCTGGCCTCAAAGTCGTCTGCACAGTCAGCCCAGTAGTCTTCTGCCTCTGCCACATGGTGATAGGCTATCTTGATATTCTGTTCAATAAACTTCTTCAAGTCAAAGCAGGTTCTTGGCTTGAAGAAATGCACGGTGATAGGGACCAAAGTTCTTTCTATATTCTGGGCATCCAGGGCTGTTTTACATGTGTAATTTCCCAGAGAGATGGGAAAGTGCAAGCCAGAAATCTTCTTGTCTCTGCAAGTTCTGTGCAACTTGTCCAGTTGCCTGCATATTTCGATCAAGGCCATCTTGTCATTGCAGAACATGGGAAGCCGCAGAGGAGTACTCTCATAACCAGCAAGCCTGATGTATGAGAATTTCCTGAATTGGATGAAGTAGGCCCCATACCGTGATATCAAGTTCATGGCTTCATCTGAAAACCTCCTGGCGGTGTCACCCTCGAGCAATCGGACCACGTACATAGTGAAAGCATCATTAACCCTTCTGAAATTGCGGTTGCTGGTCTCCAAGGTAAACTGCGGGCAATAGGCATACACTGGGTTGCCTTTGTGGGCGTCTATATATGAGAATCCAAACCATTGCCTTGATGCTGCCAGAGTATACATCAGATATGAAGTCATGAAAAACTTCTTTGTTTGCAGCACGTTGGATAGCTGCTCCGTCAGATTCATGCTGATGATCTCAGCCCAGTTGATATTTTGTGTACCCTCGCACACCATACTGATGAGCGGGCACATCCAGAAATGGAACTCGCTGGTGGAAGGCAAACCCATGACCCGAGCCAGCAGTATTATGAAATCTGACAGTTCTTCGTTGAAGTCTGCTCGGATGAGGGTTTTGGTGAGGCGGGAAGCTCCCTTCCTAGGGTTTTTTAGCCAGGACTTCGCCACTCGTGCTCTGTACTTGTCACTGTCTTGATCGAACATGGCTTGCGCTTGGGCTTGGGAAACAACTATGGAATTGTCCAATTCCGGGATCTTCAGAGCGGCAGCAATGGCGGCAGCGTCCAGCTTGGCAATGAGCTCCCCGTGTACGTTTGTCAATTCGCTCGAATCGGGGTCGAAGTGAGCTCCGCATGCAAGCACTGTATCAGCACACTGTACTGAAATTGGGAATCCTCCAGCGTACGCCAAACCACTGTCATGAATTGTCTGAGCCATCGGTGAGGGATTTGCATCTTCCATCCTTGCCCAAAAATCGCTGAAATCGAGATGTCGGGCCTCGCTATCTCCAATGTTGCTTACAGCAGACTCGAGTGGAGAAATCTGTTCTTGTCCTTGAAATTTGATCTTCATGTCGATAGTTTCAGGGGAACAAGGTTGCAAACTAGACTTGGAATGGAATTATAGAAGCAGAGGAACGTGCGCAAGTTCGTAAGCAGCAAGGGTTTGAGCAGAGGATAACAAGGAAGATGTGAGAAAATGCAAAGGGGAAATGTTCATTATATAGCCGTTTGGGGAGCGGAGTGAATTCAATGCGCATTTAATTACGCAACCACCAATTTGAAAAGCGTCTAAGTATGGATGACACTAGGCACGCTTGGGACATGTGAGACGCGAATGCGCGAAACACGCGGCTCGGGCGAAATGGAGAGAGAATGCACAAAAAGCTTTTGGAACAATTGGGACGAAAATGCGCGAGGTACGCGGTTCGGACATTTCGACCGAAATTGGAACAGCGGGCCCGTTTGGACTTGGGACTTTTGGGACAGAAAGTTCCGGAGTACGCGGTTTGGGCGGTTCGGCCGAAAATGAAGCGGGGGCATTTTTCAGTTTGGGACAAAGAATTTTGAAGTACGCGACTAGGAAGCTTCGGCCGAAAAAGAGAAAGCTCGTACTTTTGACTTTGGGATATTTGGGACAAAAAGGCGCGAAGTACGCGGTTCGGGCGGTTCGGCCGAAAATGAAATGATTTGCACAAAAGTTTCGGGACACTTGGAACAAAAACTTCCGACGGGCCCGAAGATAGGACAATTTCGGGGATTTCGGCCGATCGGGGAACAACTTGCACTTTGGAACTTGGGACAGTCGGGACAAAAATGTCCGACAGGCCCGAAATACATGCGAGAAAGGCCCAATACTTGGATTTCTTCAATTTTATGACTTAGGTACCTCAGAGAAAAGCACTTAGACTCAAAATTTTCGAAATTTGCTCTTGTTAGGGAGGGGAATTTTGAGTAGACAACACTTTTCATCCTTATTTCCATTGATTTGACTTACAGGATGATCCTTCTTGAATTTCCTGGAGGGTGCCTTAGTGTCTAGTATTTCTTCTTCTTCTTCACAAAAACTTTCCAAGTCTGCATCATCTTCTTATTCTTCATTTCCACCAGTATGTTGAGTGTTGGTTTTTCCATATTGTGCCTCATCCACCTTCATATTAGTGATTTCCACTATTTTTTGCAACTTCTTGTTGTAGCATCTGTAGGTTGTGCTAACCACTGAGTATACGAGGAATATACCTTCGTCACTCTTTGAGTCAAATTTTCATAAGTGTTATTTATCCCTTTTGCTGTAGCATTTTCTTCCAAACACTTTGATGTGCTTCACATTTTAAGGCCTTTTCTTCCATAGTTTATAGGGAGTCTTATCATTGTTTAATCTCGGTTGAGCTCTATTCAAAAGGTAGACCGTAGTATACACTTCTTCACTCTAATACCTATTTAGGATTTTGGATTCATTTAGCATGGTCCTTGCCATCTCTTTCACTATTTTGTTCTTCCTTTCAACAATTCCATTATATTGAGAAGTCCACATAGCTGAGAGTTGTCTCTTGATTCCATGTTCTTCACAAAACTCATCGAATTCATTAGACCAGAATTCACCACCCCTATCTAATCTCAAACATTTGATCTTATTGTTTTTCTCATTTTCTACTAGTGCCTTAAATTTCTTAAATCTATCTAGAGATTTTGACTTTTGTTTTAAACATGCTACCCAGGTAATTCTTGTATAATCATCTATAAGTAACATGAAATATACTTCATCTGATATTCCTTCAATTTTTTTGGATCCGCAGAGATCTGTATGAATCAACTCCAGTAGTCTGGTTGTAGAATACTCCTTTGATTTGAATGATCTCCTTGTCTATTTTCCATGCAAACCTACCTTGCATAGAGTATCCGCGGGTTTCACAATTTCTAGCATATGTCTAACACAACCATTTGCACTTAATTTTACCATATTTTCAAAACTCACATGCCCTAATATTTTGTGCCATAACCAGTTATAGTCAACTTTTCTTGAAAAGCATTTCTCTTTATTTATTTAATTAATAACATACATATTATTCTTTTTCCTCTTATCTTGCAACCTATTCATGTTTTGTAGTTGGAACTCGCTGGTGGAAGGCAAACCCATGACCCGAGCTAGCAGTATTATGAAAATCTGACAGTTCTTCGTTGAAGTCTGCTCGGATGAGGGTTTTGGTGAGGCGGGAAGCTCCCTTCCTAGGGTTTTTTAGCCAGGACTTCGCCACTCGTGCTCTGTACTTGTCACTGTCTTGATCGAACATGGCTTGCGCTTGGGCTTGGGAAACAACTATGGAATTGTCCAATTCCGGGATCTTTAGAGCGGCAGCAATGGCGGCAGCGTCCAGCTTGGCAATGAGCTCCCCGTGTACATTTGTCAATTCGCTCGAATCGGGGTCGAAGTGAGCTCCGCATGCAAGCACTGTATCAGCACACTGTACTGAAATTGGGAATCCTCTAGTGTACGCCAAACCACTGTCATGAATTGTCTGAGCCATCGGTGAGGGATTTGCATCTTCCATCCTTGCCCAAAAAATTGCTGAAATCGAGATGTCGGGCCTCGCTATCTCCAATGTTGCTTACAGCAGACTCGAGTGGAGAAATCTGTTCTTGTCCTTGAAATTTGATCTTCATGTCGATAGTTTCAGGGGAACAAGGTTTGCAAACTAGACTTGGAATGGAATTATAGAAGCAGAGGAACGTGCGCAAGTTCGTAAGCAGCAAGGGTTTTGAGCAGAGGATAACAAGGAAGATGTGAGAAAATGCAAAGGGGAAATGTTCATTATATAGCCGTTTTGGGGAGCGGAGTGAATTCAATGCGCATTTAATTACGCAACCACCAATTTGAAAAGCGTCTAAGTATGGATGACACTAGGCACGCTTGGGACATGTGAGACGCGAATGCGCGAAACACGCGGCTCGGGCGAAATGGAGAGAGAATGCACAAAAAGCTTTTGGAACAATTGGGACGAAAATGCGCGAGGTACGCGGTTCGGACATTTCGACCGAAATTGGAACAGCGGGGCCCGTTTGGACTTGGGACTTTGGGACAGAAAGTTCCGGAGTACGCGGTTTGGGCGGTTCGGCCGAAAATGAAGCGGGGGAACATTTTTAGTTTGGGACAAAGAATTTTGAAGTACGCGACTAGGAAGCTTCGGCCGAAAAAGAGAAAGCTCGTACTTTTGACTTTGGGATAATTGGGACAAAAAGGCGCGAAGTACGCGGTTCGGCCGAAAAAGAGAAATGCTTTGCACAAAAGTTTCGGGGACACTTGGAACAAAAACTTCCGACGGGCCCGAAGATAGGACAATTTCAGGGATTTCGGCCGATTGGGGAACAACTTGCACTTTGGAACTTGGGACAGTCGGGACAAAAATGTCCGACAGGCCCGAAATACATGCGAGAAAAGGCCCAATACTTGGATTTCTTCAATTTTATGACTTAGGTACCTCAGAGAAAAGCACTTAGACTCAAAATTTTCGAAATTTGCTCTTGTTAGGGAGGGAAATTTTGAGTAGACAACACTACCCAATGTTGATCTTTGCTTGCTTCTATAATATTCTTGGGTTCTATCATGGATAGGAGAGATATATCTTCATGATTCTGCTTGTCTTTGAGTCTTCTTCTTGTTAGAATTTTTTCATCCTTATTTCCATTGATTTGACTTACAGGATGATCCTTCTTGAATTTCCTGGAGGGTGCCTTAGTGTCTAGTATTTCTTCTTCTTCTTCACAAAAACTTTCCAAGTCTGCATCATCTTCTTATTCTTCATTTCCACCAGTATGTTGAGTGTTGGTTTTTTCCATATTGTGCCTCATCCACCTTCATATTAGTGATTTCCACTATTTTTTGCAACTTCTTGTTGTAGCATCTGTAGGTTGTGCTAACCACTGAGTATATGAGGAATATACCTTCATCACTCTTTGAGTCAAATTTTCATAAGTTTTATTTATCCCTTTTGCTGTAGCATTTTCTTCCAAACACTTTGATGTGCTTCACATTTTAAGGCCTTTTCTTCCATAGTTTATAGGGAGTCTTATCATTGTTTAATCTCGGTTGAGCTCTATTCAAAAGGTAGACCGTAGTATACACTTCTTCACTCTAATACCTATTTAGGATTTTGGATTCATTTAGCATGGTCCTTGCCATCTCTTTCACTATTTTGTTCTTCCTTTCAACAATTCCATTATATTGAGAAGTCCACATAGCTGAGAGTTGTCTCTTGATTCCATGTTCTTCACAAAACTCATCGAATTCATTAGACCAGAATTCACCACCCCTATCTAATCTCAAACATTTGATCTTATTGTTTTTTCTCATTTTCTACTAGTGCCTTAAATTTCTTAAATCTATCTAGAGATTTTGACTTTTGTTTTAAACATGCTACCCAGGTAATTCTTGTATAATCATCTATAAGTAACATGAAATATACTTCATCTGATATTCCTTCAATTTTTTTGGATCCGCAGAGATCTGTATGAATCAACTCCAGTAGTCTGGTTGTAGAATACTCCTTTGATTTGAATGATCTCCTTGTCTATTTTCCATGCAAACCTACCTTGCATAGAGTATCCGCGGGGTTTCACAATTTCTAGCATATGTCTAACACAACCATTTGCACTTAATTTTACCATATTTTCAAAACTCACATGCCCTAATATTTTGTGCCATAACCAGTTATAGTCAACTTTTCTTGAAAAGCATTTCTCTTTATTTATTTAATTAATAACATACATATTATTCTTTTTCCTCTTATCTTGCAACCTTATTCCATGTTTTGTAGTTTATAATATCACAACCTTTGTCATGGAATATAAAATTATATACCCTTTTACACATTTGACTCACACTTAGAAAATTGGGTTTGAGACCTTCAAAATATAGGACATTCTCTGTGATGGTTTTTCCATTATCTAGGACTAGAGTTCCCTTTCAATTATATTTTTTGAATTGTTATCACCAAATCTCACAGCACTTGATGCATTATTAGACAAAGTAATGAATTTAATTTTGTCATCTGTCATGTGGCTTAAGCATCCATTGTCCAAATACCAAATTTAATCTTCATTTTGTACATGAAATGTAATCTGTACTACTAAGAAACATTATTTTTCTCTTGTTCTCATCTTTCTTTACATATATCCACTTTTTTTGTTTAGGCAGCTCTTGTTTCCTTAATGGTGGATTATTTATTTTCTTGTGATAGGTGTGTTGAGTAACATTAAATTTTAAACTAGTGTAAGATGGGCCAAAATTTCTTCTATAGCCTATAGATTTCTTTCTACACTTCGTGGCTTTATGTCCAAACTGATTACAAGAAAAACAATACCCATAAAAGGAATGTGTGTACCTCATTGCATAGGTGATCCTAGGAACATTGTTTCTTCTTCTCATGAGTTTATAGAAACCTTTATTTGCAGTAGAGGAAGTACTTGTTATAGCCGTGGGAATTATTTTCTTCAGTCTTTTCCAAATCTTTCTCCTTGCTTTCTCCTTTGAAGACAATTCCAGACTTGTCAGTTGTATCTCGTTGGCCATTGAGTATATCAGTTAGCATAATAGAGCTCTTTTCTAGATTTTCATACACATCTAGTTTTCTAAACATTTGATGCATCTCATATTTCAACTCCTTTAATTATGTGTTCAACTTTGAAAACTCATCCTCTTTTGATTTGTAGGACTTAGAGATCTTCTCTAGCTTAGTTTCATGTTCCTTTAGGTCATCAACCTCCTCTTCTTCTTTTTTGTGCTTGTATTTTCTCAAAAGATGTGGATTTATTCCTCATAATCCTTTAATGTGCATCTTAGTTTCTGATTCTTCTTTCTACATATTTTCATTTCTTCAAGTGCACTCACTAGCTCTACTTCAAGATTTACCTCAACTTCTTCTTCATTATAATCTTCATATTCAATAGAGTTCTTCCCTCTAGAGCTACTTTATTCATCCACATCCATAGCAATAAACAAACATTCTGATTGATCTTCATTGCCTTCATTTTATGAGTTTTCTTAGTGGCTTAATTCTAATTCACTTGAATCTTCTTTAGATTATAAGTTTCTTTTGTTCTTGAATAATTTATTCTTATTATCTTTATTTTTATACTCAGTTTCTCTTCTACTATGTTTATTACCGTGTTGCTCATGTTCAGACTAATTGTCCTTATTTTTGTTTAGACATCTGTTAGGAAAATGTTCTATTTGACCACATGTAAAACATTTAAATGGGATTTTTCCTTTGTACTTACCAGATCCTCTTTTCAGCTTCCTCACGAACAATGCCTCAATCTTTTCTTCATCCAAATCATCCATGGAACTTGAATATTCTTCATCTTCTTGACTGGACTTTTCTTCTTTCTTGACCTTGAAATCCACTTCTTTCTCAATGGTCTTGGTTCCAAAATTTCCCATCTCATATACAGTAAGGGTGCTTTGCAGTTCATCCATTGTGAGAGTCTTCATGTCTTTGGCTTCCTGTATGGCTGAAACATTCACATCATACTTGATGGTCAGGGATCTCAAGATCTTTTGGACTAACACTGACTCTTCTAATGACTCGCCTTATCATATTAATAACTTCATCTATTTTCTACATGTAGGCTATTATACTCTCATCATATTTCATTTTCACATTCTCAAACTAAGCTCTGTAGGTCTGTAATTTTTCCATCTTGAATTTTTCATCTCCGTTATAGATATTTCTGCAGTTTGGTCCATATCTCCTTCATTGTAGTGTGTAGTGCATGACTTTCACAAAAATTTTCTCAATCAATCCACATAGAAGGGCATTCACAACTCTTAAGTTGCACTCATATTCTACCTTATTGATTGAAGAGGTAATCGGTGTGGGTGGAGTTGTATAATATTTTTTGATGCACTCCCAAATGTCAAAACCAAGTGACATTAGATATGTCTTCATTCTTATTCTCTAGAAACCATAATTTTTCCCTGTGAATAGAGGTGATATGGATAGAGATAAACCACCTTGTGCCTGATTTACTACCATACTTATGATAGGAGGATCTCCTTGAAAATTTTAGGCTTGTGCAAAAGGACCTGCTCTGATACCAATTGTTGTAGATCACAAGCACTGAGAGGGGGGGTGAATCAGTGTAGATTAAAACTTTTACACTCTTGATTCAATTTTATATTCTTTACCAATCTATATGTATGAGCAGCAGACAATCAAACAAGTATTCACCATAGACATAAACACTGAACATAGAGATTTACTCCAGGAAACCCTTTCGGGAGAAAAACCCACCAAAATTGTCGTTTATATTACACAAAGCAATGACTCGTAATAATATGACACATTGAACTAAAGTCAAGGACTACATTGAAGGAAATGGCACCAACAAGAATTGGAAAAGACTTACTATGGAGCGTATTGAACTGAAACAAATTATCTCCTCCCCTCCAGGACCTTTTAGATCTCTTCCCTTTGTGTCAGTTGGATTCCAAGGATGAGCTGTGCTGGAGCAATTCACAAGATGGTAAATACTCAGTCAAATCTGGGTTATATCACTCTTTTCCACAGTGACCAATCTGATTTTAACTGAAACTTGATCTGGATGCCTGAGTTAACCCCCAAAATAAATTTTTTTCTTTGGCTGGGCCATCAGAGGTAAAATTCCTCACCACTGACAATTCGATGAGAAGAGGATTTATCATTCCCAATTGGTGCCACCTTTGTAGGAATAACTATGAAGACATTAGCCATCTGTTCAGACATTGTGATTATGCCTTTAGAATTTGGAACTTTGTCCTTTCCAAATTCGAAGCTCTTTGGGTGATGCCGGAGGATCTTATTCAGCTATGGAATCAATGGAACCCACCATTCAGACATTGTGCTATCAAAAGAATCTGGAAATTAGCCATCCCACATTTAATTTGGAGGATCTGGAAGGATAGAAATAATATCGTTTTCAGAAATAAGAAGCAGAATTTTAAATTCAGTATTGGCAAAATTTCCCCAAGGCATCAAAGAGGACATGACCAGATTCAAACCTCCCAGGAACAATTGTTATCCTGAGAATGAAAAGCACATCTTATCCAATTGGCAGATCGGTTATTGGAGCAACCCCGGGAATAGTGTGGATAGATCTTTGATTAAATGGCATCCTCCTGAATCCAATTGGTTCAAGCTGAACTTTGATGGAGCCTCTAAGGGAAACCCTGGAACAGCAGCAGGAGGAGGAGCAATATGGGACCACAAAGGTAATTTGATTGCTGCATATGCTGGAAAAATGGGAATCCAAACCAATCATTTTGCTGAAGCTTTATCTGCTCTCTGGGGATTGAGAGTTGCACGGGCCCAAAATATTCAGAATCTTATTGTTGAAGGGGACTCCCTTAATATTATTAAACTTCTTAATCAGTCCTCATCTCCCAGCTGGAATATCAAAGATTTTATCTCTGAATCCATAAGCATCAGTCATACCTTCAGCAGTATCAGAATCATACATACTTACTGGGAGGGAAACAAGCTGGCGGATGCACTGGCCAATTATGGCATTAATGTAAATTTCACTATATGGGATAATGATAGTATCCCTAATCAGCTTCACAACAGCATACATGCGGACCTTCACATGCAAACAATCTCTAGAGATATGCCTTAATCTTTGGAGGAAAATCAAATCCATAAATTCTTCCACACGTGCTGCTTTAATATATTTGGCGTGGCAAATGATATCTATTTCAAATAATAGTAAGATTTTGTTAAGGAACTTCAAGTGGAGATATCTGAATTTAAAAATAGCGCACGCGGGAGGTACAATAGCTGTTGATATTCAGATGCCAAGCTCCATGAAAACCGATGATAACTACAATGTGAAAGCTGATAGGGAAAAGGGTTTTCACGCGCGACTCCACGCAGGCTCAGATCGCCAATCATACAGCCGTTCGTGGGAGGACCAACGGCTACAGTTCCCATTTTTATGCGACCCTCAACAGTGAGAAACGAACTACTCTTAACACCCAAAGGTATTCTAGAAATTTTTGTAACCAGCACATCACAGTGAAGATGGGAGGGCCTCCTTGCCAAATTGAGCCATGCGCGGACCCTGACTGGAAAGAAAACACTGAGCTCTGGAACATTCTAAGCATCGGCGGCTTCACCAACTTTGTGGAAAGGGTGCAAGGGCATGATCAAAGCATCTCTGTTCACTTTTCCAAGGAGTGGAATGAGAGGACTGTCGACTATGGGGGCAGAAAATTCTTATTAATGAAGAGCTCATAGCCGAAGCGACTGGTCTCAGCTTGGAAGGGTACCGATTCTTCAACAAGAGGGTTATCAAAGAGGTTGAAGAGAGAAGATTTGTGGAGGAGGAGGAGAAGCTTATTTTCAGCACAGCGGGTCTGCTTGTAAAATCTATTCCATCACCGTATGATGAAGTCACCCGCATGATGATTCGCTTCATATCCTTGGAAGGCAGGTTTGTTATTGTCCCTGCCAAGCACCTTGTCTTTTTAAACCACTTTCGTAGGAATAGGTTGGTTTGCTTCCCTCACTATCTATTAAACTCTCTTGAGCGCTCCATTTTGGAGTTCCAGAAGCATACCCGGGTGGTTCCCTTACATCAAGGGCTTATTTTGCTTATTCACAAGCACTGCCTTGTTAAATTCCCCGGTCTCTCTTCCTCTCCCAGCCCGGCTCCCCCTTTGATGGGCTCCGCTGCTGCCAGTCCTGTCCCCCCTGCTGTCCCTACTGTTGCCCCCGTCATCGGTGCTGCTACCCCCATGCCGGCTGCTCATGCTTCTCCTTCTATTCTTCCTGCTGCTGCCCCTGCCACCCACCTTGCCTCTACCTCTAAACGAGTCACCAGGGCTTCTAGGAGACTCAACCTTGAGGCTACTGCTGAGGGGGATGAACCTTTGGAGCTTGACATTGCTCGTGATTTGCTGAACATTAGTAGTGCCAGTCCCCAGGTGACACCCATGGATAACCCTTCTATGAGATTGGAGGCCTTAGAGGCAGAGCTTAAATTGCTGAAGGATGAGGTCAAAAACCTTGCTAAGCAAAAAGGCAAAAAAAGCATTGAAGGGGAAGGGAGCATTGGCAATAGCTAGATTGATGATATATACAAAAAACTGACCTCCTTAGACTCCCGCCTTGGGAAGGCGAAGACTAGGCATGATTACAATATTGCCGCCTTCAAGGCCATCGAGGAGTTCATCGAGGGTCATGCCAAGATTGTTTCAAATCTAAGCGGTGTCCCGGCAGCACTTTGGGGCAATGATAAAGAGAGCAAAAGAACCAGAGAGGAGCTCGATAAGACGGATGCTGTTCAGATGACAGCGTTGGGCATGTTTCATGCTTGGAAAAAAGTGAAGATCAGTATTGATCAAGTGGCCAAGAAGTAGTCCTGGATACTTCTGCTGCTCTTTATTGTTTTTGCTACTGTTTCTTGGCTGTCGGTTTGCTATTTCTTTGCCGTTGTTTTTCTATTTAGTCTCATTTGTGTAGCTGTTTCTGGGCTACGTTGTTTTTTGCTGTAACTTTTGAGCTTTGCTACAGCTACTCTTCTCCTCTCTCTTATTCCGGCTTTTAGGCCTTATTTTGTATTCAAGGGTATAGTCCCTTTCAAAAAACTATTTGCCAATATTAAAAAAAAAAAAATATGACACATCTTACAATATTTTTTTGTGAGACACTTATCCCACAAGGAACACCAACCCCTACACCTATGTTGATATTGCTTATAGTAAATGACTCAAGTGAATATTACGCATCACAAGATATTTCTTTCTACAAGCACCCACCTACAAGGAAGCTACAACTCCCTAAATGTGCTAAGCTACAACTTAGACTTCTTTACATATAAATTTTGATCATGTAGTTACAATAATTGCTAATACAATGAATTATGATCACTTTCCTAGCTCGATCTATGTTCTTCCTCTGTCACACTCTTTTGTTCATTCAAACTGCCACTTTTATGCTATGCTTATCTAATCATGTTCTTCATTATTTTCTTGATCTCACACTTTTTATCTTCTTCACCGATGTATCTCTTCTTAGCTTGATTGCACCATATTTTCTTTTTCTTTGCCTCTGTCACTCTCTTGGCTCTAGTTCCTTACTTTTATCTCATGAGAAACAACAACCGAATAACTTAGAGTTTTTCTTTTATTACTCAAATGACTCAAAATTCTTGCTTCAAATTTTACATCACGTACTCTTCCTGATTTGTCACCTGTGAATATGGATTATTAAATGTTTCCAGATGAGTCAAGGTTTTATTCTTTCCTTGTTTGGATTCATTCCTCCTTCCACGCATCTGACAAACTAATTTACTAGCCGACTTCCAAAAATAGAAAACTTGCATTGTTTAGAATTTGCATCGTGAAATTAAAATGGTGACCCATCTTCTTTATATTATTTTAATTCACCTTGAAATCGGGAATCTCCATCGAGCTTATAACCAAATTGCCTCATGGTCAATCATGCATTAAATGATGGTAGTTAGAAAAAATAATTCCATTGGCTTGTGTGAAGTTCCAGTTGTACTTGTAGTTGTAATTCCTTTTCAATCAAATATCCTTTAAAATCTGAATGCAAATGTTCACTCTTTCAATTTGAACTCTAACTAATTTTCCTTGATCCACTCTAGTTCACTTTGATCGTTATGTGTATTCCTTTGGCATCTTTAATCTTTTCCTTCATATCTTGGCTTCTCCTTTTGTCCTTTGGATTTTCCCTTATTTATGGGGCTGTTTAGTTATCCGCAACATTTATATGCATTGTGTGGCTTTTTCAACTTCTTGTGGCTTCCTCCTCTTCTAGTTCTTTGCGGCTTTCCTTATGTTTGTGGAAATCTTCTATACTTAGCGGATTTTTTTCTTAACCATGGTTTTACATATTTTCCCTTTATACGTGGCATTCTCTAAATCTTCATATCCGTAGCATTACCTTCTAACCTTCTTCACTCTGCGGCACTCACCTTCATTCAACGGCTTCTTCTAGAGCTTTCCTTTAGTCTGCGGTTTCTTCCTTGAGCTTATTTACTCCGTGGCTCTATATATACTTTTATGGTTAACATCTTATATCCATGTCTTGTTGAAATGTTGTCTAAGTCCTTTAGCAATTATCCTTATTCATCAGAAATCCTTTGTGAGATGACACTACCAATCAACCTTCATTTTGCTTGCATGTTCACCTTACCAATTGACTCATTTTGCTATCAATGCATCTTGATATCAACTCATTAATCTTGACATCAATGACAACACATATAACAATAAAAAATATTCAACATTTAACCCACCGTATTATAAAAATCCTATCTACTAATGTATTTATAAATAGTTGGGCATATAGTAGGGAGTGAGATAGACGGGTGTGTGATTTCAAGTGTGAATTTGAGAGAGGTTTGTGTTTTCTAATTGTGAAAATATTGATCTGAGATTGGATTACACTCTTGTTGGATTGTAATAAAATATGGGAAAGTGTTTCTTTATGGATGTAGCCCACATTGGGTGAACCACGTTAAATCCTATCTTCTTATTGTATAGTTTTGTTTATGTATTTTATGTTCATAGTTATTATTACTAAGATTCTGTGGGATTGATCCACATATATATTTCTAATTATCCCTAAAAATGGAAAGGGTGACGAGTTGAACATGGACTTTACCCATGGTGGCATGTTTTTTAGCCATCAATGTGGTCACATGTTTGGAAAGAAACAATAACTGATGTTGACCCAATAAAATAGTAATATTTCATTGATACGATCGGTCTACTACAAACTTAACTTGGAAAATACCGTCAAAGTAATAAGGAAGTGATAGAGTGAATATTGCACTCATGATGGAAAAAAAAATTAATGCTTTTATATGCCTAGTTTTTTTATCTTGTAACCTCTCTAAATCCAACACTTGCATCAATTATTAGGAATAAAATCTTCACAAACTAGAAGTGAAAGGTTGTGTCCTTGGTTTGTATGAGCAACACTAAAATTTTATTTCAAACCGTAACCACAACTGTGAATGATGAAGGGATACTTGATCTTGTATAGAGCCTAAAAGAAGAAGCAAAGTTATCCTAGATACTAGTATTATCACATTCCACACTTCTACTAAACATAATCACCAAATTGCTAATATTTTCACCAAAATGAGTCTTGAAATCTTTAATAATTATTATCACCGCTGAAATTTTTCCAAGGGTACTAGCTCAAATGACCTCTTGCATTGTTTCCTCTTTACTCAAACTAGATTACACGTGTAAATGGTTCATTATGGAACTTTGCATTCAGTCGAGAAATTAATCCCCATCAACATTAATGTTTCTCTTTTTCTAATGTTTTCTAATTTTTTAAAAATTAATCAATATGTTATTGGTGGAAAATATATTCATGTGTTTCTTGTGCGATATGTCCAAGGTGTGGGAGAATTTTGATCATGAATCCAACCCATGTTTAACATTGGTAATCTATTACATGTGATTATGTGTTTTTAGCTATAAATAATTAATAATTTCATAGCACTTTATTTGTAAGGTTTTTATTGATAGATGGAAGATGGTGTCACAAATATTTAGACATGGTCATATTTTATCATCATCCTTACATAAATAGGGATATATGCACCTTGGAATTACTCCTATGAATCTAAAAATCCACATTCAATCAAAACCATCAAACTCGCTTAGGTTGGTTGGCCTAGTCTATGTTTATATATTACATTCCTTTTTCCAATAGGGACGATGGTCACATAGTAAGTGGCCACATAAAACATTAAACTTTTCAATACAACTTGTAATTATTTCCATGACTATACGACCCATCATATGTAACTATTGATGTACAATATTACATCTCTTCTTGGTGCAAGTGTTAGTTTATTGTCAGTGAAATCCTGATGTGAGAAGATTAAGAGCCTTGTTCAAGACTTTTCATATTATCTGTAGGGTGTAATGCTCAATTTTCTCCACCAAAATAAAGTATCCATTTTTATTTGTGCATTACTATTTTTTTAAGGAAATGTTTAAAACATGAGAGTATTGATGATTATGGTTCACGTCATGTCTCACTTAATGTCAAAGAGAAGTATAACTAACCATATTTGGGGAGATGGGGGTAAAATTATTTAATTTTCCATCAATTAAATTTAATTTAACAAACTGAAGTCAAAATGTGAGAATAAGAGTTAATCAATTCATTTATTATGAAGCATTTAATTTAATATATGTCTCAATAATTATTTGAAATTTATTTTTAAATTCCTACTCATAATAATTTTAAACTAATGTTTAAAGTAAGTGAATATCCAAGTTACAAGGGGGATTGATTAATTAGAACAACCACCATATAGGTTTAATATAAAATTTCATCTTGTTTTATAAAGGTTCTTGGGTTATAACATTCTCAACCCTAGATCTTAGGATTTTTAAAATTTGTTCTAATGTCTTGGAGTGTAATATATAAGTCTATTTCTATTTGCAAGTTCTCATTTTCATTTCTTGATTAATTATTGGTTAAATTTGGGGTTAAGATGTTTGAATTTTTTCAATATCTATTAGGACTAGGGTTTTCGCGCAGGAGCGCGCGCGCGCGCGTGTGTGTGTGTGTGGGTGCATGTGCGCTTACAATATTAGAGAGAAACACACATTTTCACACACATGTGTATATGTTAGCATAATTTTCTATTAGTACATTATTTGTTTTGGTTAGTTGGATGGTAGGTATACCTATCCATGTAACCATATTCTCATATATATACCTTACATTACATTAAATAAAATATATCTAAAACATTTTGTATTCTCGTGTATCATTTTTATCAAATCACCAATTTCTCGGCATGTAGAGAAGAAGGCATTGAAAGAAGTTACAGTGACCTATGTCATACCTATGTTGGAAACATTGGATGAAGTCTAAGACCCAACATCTTGTTTGGAGTAAGAAATGTTTTTACATGGAGCACATATTTGTTTTGTTGTTTTTGACGTGAATATTAGTAACTGTTGATATTTTGGCGTGTTAAAGGCATGTGTATAAGAAAGTGGCATGAAAAAGATGTATGTGACCCTATCGTGAATTTTGGTGACTTCTATTTTCGTGTGAAGGAAACATTTTAAGAAGCATAATTAAACCAGACCTTGCATTGTATGTTTAGAATTTGAGGCAGAACATGGCAGCTTTCTCAGAGAGTTTTTTATTTGCATAAAGACCTAGGAGTTTGGATATAAACCACCAACACAGATCTTCTCTTCTCTCCTCACATGATTTTTAAATTTTGGAGACTACTACAGAGAAGAAAGAAACTCTTGCATCACCAAATAATAATGTATGAAAGGAACATTGTCTCTCACATCTGGAAGAAGTTGATGTTGAAGAAGATAAATATACGCTATGTCCAAAGTTACTTCTCTCTGATCCTCAATTGCTCAAGGGAAAAAATTATGCCATCTAGAAGATGAATATGCATACCATTCTCTAGTTTGAGGAGCTATGGGAACTCATCACTAGAAAATTAGTGTGTCCCACTAGCATAGATTGGAAAACCAAATATGAAAATGCTAATGCAAAATCATTAGTGTTGATCACTCTCAAAATTTCTGACGGAGTTCAATCACATATATGGGATGTGAAAAAATCAAAGGTGTCATGGGAAGCTCTCTCCACCATATATGAAGAAAATAACATGAAAAATATCCTCCATATCTATTCAAAACTTCATACACTTAGTATGAAAAATAGCGAGAAAGTTAAAGAATTATTACGTCGTGTGGAATAATTATGAGTAAGGCTAGTAGGGCTCAGAGAATAGATGGAAGACAAGATGATAGTCCCTATCACACTACAATATTTTCCTTCCCATTTCAGGACCTTCATCACAACATTGAGAATTACAAAACAAGTGGTGACCTTTGCAGAACTGGTGAATTTTTTCCAGCAAGAAGAAGCCATCCAGACAATGCATGAAGAGTTTGAAGACAAGACACTAATCTCTATATAGTAGAAGATTCACAAGCCTCGTAAGGTAAAACAAGAGAAGTAGTCACAAAAGTAGCCCTAAAAGTAACCGTAATAGTAGAAGTCTCAGAAAGTGAGTCAATGGTGTCACATCTACACAACAAAATATGCATGACATTGCGAAACAATTCTAGAGAACTAAGCACATCTGGTTATAGTGATCCCAGACAATCTAGATGATGTCCTCTCTATAAGAAGAAAAAATGACATGTTATGGCCCATAAATATGATGAATCAGATGAGGAAGTACCCTAATCAACAAATTACGGCACACAACAAAAAAAATTTCTAGTCTCCCAAACTTCACAACCGTCACAAAATGTTTGGTTAATTGACTTTGGCACTAGCAAGCACATGATGAGTGATAGGAATCTTTTTGATTCATTGATTGATCAAACCACTAGAGATCAGGTTCAAATTTCAGACAACAAAGAGTATGTTGCAAAAGGAATATGAAATTTCATCATTCCTCTTGGGACAAGAATTTGTACCCTCACAAAGGTGCTCTATGTTTTGGGATTGACCACAAAATCTTATATGTCTCTTAGCTCTTGAATCAAAAGATCAAGGTGGAGTTCATAGTTCATAAATGCATCAAATCATGTTTGATCTCATGAGAAGGTAAGATACTTGCTAGATCTTTTTTTAAGGATTGTTTATTTTCACTGGATACAGTTTCATCCTCTACAACATTTCTATATCTTCCTCTACATTGGATTCTAATGCACTTTGGAATTATTGATATAAGCACCTTTCTTTTGGCTCCTTCTATGATCACAGTTTGAAGGATATTGTACGAGGACT
The DNA here is from genome assembly GCA_019776745.2 of Taxus chinensis. Lineage (NCBI taxonomy): Eukaryota > Viridiplantae > Streptophyta > Pinopsida > Cupressales > Taxaceae > Taxus > Taxus chinensis. The sequence goes on from CM034148.1 coordinate 910,410,812, forward strand.
TCCTCTATTTTCCCATTTATTGCCTATCTGTGATGGATGTTTAACAGGAAAACAACATCAAGATCCATTTGATT